>CM062642.1:27800050-28267550 GCA_025617555.3 Puccinia polysora | reverse complement strand
TATGTACATACATACAGTACATACAGTGGGTGGATGGAACTCATGGGAATGTTTCTTAAAGTTTCCACACCCAACCACTCCATACTGACCTGACATCCCTTTTCAAATTCACCCAACAACCAGGCTTGAAAAAATTATCCTTTCTCCCCTGTTAAAGCTAAAATGTGGAAATTCTCTTTGTATTGACTAAAACCAGAAACTACATCACATAGAACAAGATGTAAGTAAGACGGATAAGAGCAATGAAACAAATAAGCTTCATACCCAAGCTGATGGAAATGACTAAGACTCTTGGACGTTGGAAGACTGAATGAATACCCTCCCTATAGACCTGATGTTAGCACAAACAAAAATGGACCACGACCACAATTTTAGAGGAACTAATCAATCAAGTCAGGATTTCAAACAAAGAACATCCAAAAAAGAAAGAGTCAACAGTTGCACCAAATTACTTGAGTTCCTTCAAATGATGACTGGATGATCACTTGAATCTTGAGTCAAATAATGAGAGATTCAAGAATGAAGTGTAAAGTGAAAATCCAATGAGAAAAAGAGACTTCAGCCTGCTCACTGGCTTTTGTTAAGAGTTTGGGATTGAGGACCAGATGTGAGATGCATATGCATCAGGAAGAAGAGCACGGTCTCACCCGTGGTGGTTGTAAGAAGCGCATTTAAAAGAAAAGAAAAGAAAAATATAAAGGAAATGCATAATAAAAAAATAGACAATGTCCAAACCATTCCAACAGTTCCAAAAAACAATTCCAACACCTCCCCATAATTCAGTGCGACAAAGACTTGAAGCATCTTGAGGCAAGCAAATCAAGACTCTGCCGACTGGAAGCCTTAGTCAGAGAATCAGCCACCATGGATTTGGTACTTACCAGCCGGACACTTATGTTATTTAAGGAAAGCTGATCACGTAACCATTTCAGTTTCATGTCAATATACTTTGTCTTCGAGTTGGATCCAAAGTGCCGTAATTTATCCAATAGCCCCTTATTGTCTACTAGGAAGCTTGGTGTGAACTTGTTTTTTGTTTGCCAAAGATCGCCTATGACTGATTCAATCCATAGTATTTCCTGCGCGCCGTCCGTCAGCGCATTTAACTCTGCCTCCGTGGACAAGAGTGCAATGTTGCACTGCTTTTGGCTTTTCCATGCAATTGGTGCTGACTTCCAGAAGACAATATAGCCAGACTGAGAACAACGACTTTGAGGATCATCCGCCCAGGTTGAGTCGCTGAATACAGTTAAGTTGTCCTCATTAATTGAGTTTGGTTCTAGCATCAGAGAGAGAGATGAGGACCTAGCAAGATATTTCCAGACATGAAGTACTTCCCGCCAATGACTAATGCCCGGGCTTTGATTGAACTGGGACAAAATGGATGCAGCGGCAGATAAATCAGGTCTAGTTTGACACGCAAGGTAGTTCAGTATACTGGTGTATTTCCTAAAATTTACACCCAACTTCCTGAATTCAACTTGCTCGTCTTGAGAGGCTGGAACAAGTCGGATCCCGGGTGTCATAGGAGTTCTTACAGACCTGACATTGACCAGATCCAATTCCTTCAACGTCTTCTCAACCAGTTTCACCTGACTTAACGTGATTGTCCCATCGGACCGTGTGTATTCCATTCCTAGGATGGTATCCGGTGGATGTGCAGAAGAGCGTGGAAATTTGACTAAGAATTTGTCTTCAA
Source organism: Puccinia polysora (assembly GCA_025617555.3). NCBI lineage: Eukaryota > Fungi > Basidiomycota > Pucciniomycetes > Pucciniales > Pucciniaceae > Puccinia > Puccinia polysora. The sequence continues at coordinate 28,265,851 of CM062642.1, read as the reverse complement.
ACCAGTCTACCTCCCCGGCCACAATTAAGTCGTCCACATGAAAGAAGACAAACACTTGTTGAGAGGAATGAATATATAGACACGGATCCGCATTAGACTGAACCAACCCAATTTCTTCTAACCATGATGTGAGAGTTTTGTACCAATTTGACGGCGCCTGACGCAAACCATACAGCGACTTTTTTAGCTTTAGAAACTTTGACTTGCGAGCACTTTCCTTTGGTCGTAATATGTATAAGTCTTCCTCCAAGGGAGCAAAAAGAAACGCAGCTTTCACATCGAACTGGCGTATCTCGAGATTGTGATCCAATCCACACAGTAAGAGAAGAAGCAGAGTAGTGAATTTGCCCGTGGGTGCGTATGTCTCATCATAATTGACTCCAGGCGTTTGAAGATTCCCCATGATGCATAGCCGTGACTTCTGTTTTTCTGGAGATAAACTTGTGGCTGGCTTCACTCTGTCCACCCACATTGTCCTGAGAAAGTGTACTGGATTGACTTTGCAATCCTCCCACACCTGTTGGGATTCTATCTTGTTGAGCTCAGTTTGCCTTTCATTTGACCAGTCGGATTGTCCATCAAATGAGCCATACGAATACTTTGGAGGTTTAACTGACAATGACCGTTCACGTAGATTGTATCTGGGTGTTTCAACATTTGACTGAACTTGAGACTGACTTTGAGTGTCCTCCCCGCCAGCACCGGCTTCAACAGACCGTTCATGAGCATTAATAACTGAGGATTCCGGATTGAGCAAGTCCAAGCAATGATAATGATTGGCCGAATCAATTTGAACAGGCTCAGAGTCTGGAGTATGAGACGCCAAAGTTTCAGTTTCAACACCCTCATCACCCGCTTCAATGTTGTTGCCAAGCCTATTTGGATTAGAATTATATTCAAGGAAAGTCACATGCTTTGTATCAATGATCTTTTTTGTTGAAGTTAATATCTTGTATGACTGTAGATCATCATTGTACCCAATAAGTCTTCCAAAAAGACCATGAGGTTTGAGTTTAGAGAACGGTCTTCTATCCCCATGAATATAAGTGACCGGGTTACCAATTGGATGAAAGTAATCAACACTGAGTTTTGTTCCTTTGAAAAGCTCATAGGGTGATCTCTTTGATATATGCAAAGGAACTTGATTAAGTGCCAAAGCGCACCCCCTGATAATTACATGCCAAAGGTTCTTAGGTAATTGAGAGTCAAAGAGAACAGTTCAGAGAGATTCCAGAACCAGTCAATTGAATTGTTCTGCCAATCCATTCTGTTGAGGGGTATAAGGATCGGAGAAGGTTTGCCTAATGTTGTTTTGATTGCAGAACTCTGAGAGCTTTGAATTCAGAAATTCCGTACCTCTATCGGAGTGTATGATCATTGGACTGTATTTGAATCTTTTTGATTTGACATTGATGAGAAAACTCAAAGTGTCAGCAACGTCACTTTTGTTTTTGATTGGAATGGCCGTGAAGAACCGAGTGCAGCTATTGACTACGGTCAGGAAATAAGTATCTCCATTGACACTTGGTAGAAATATGGGACCAACCAAGTCGCAGTGGATCTCCAGGAAAGGTCTCTCAGCTCAAGAGTGCTTATTATTAAACGGAGTTTTCAAAATCTTGCTTATTGCGCAGGATTCACAGACTGAGTGTTTTTTCACTTTCAGACCCAGTTTTGATTGTATTCTTGCATAGCTAACGTGACCCAGGGACTTGTGCAAAATCTCATCATGAGTGAGGAGTGAAACTTTAGGATTCAGTGCAACAACAAAGGGAATAACTGGAATATTGTATTTGTATACACCCTTCTTTTTCCACTCATTTTTCTGAAGGACTAGCTCTTCCTTCCCGAACTCAACCGTAAAACCATCCAGCACCAGAGACCGCATGGACAATAAGTTTGCTGTAGAATTGGGGGAAAACAACACATCCGCTAGAGAAGTCACGCGACATTCATCATCCGTCAGTTTCAGTACTCCTACTCCTTTGTATTTGAGTGTATTCCTTCCAGAACTCGTAGAAATGTACCCGGTTACTGATTGGTCTAAATGAGAGAAGAACTTTAGATCAGACACAATGTGTCTTGAAGATCCGGAGTCGACTAAGAAAGAGTTTGGAAGAAACAGATGGCTCGTGTGAAAAGAGCTGACAGATGTGAATTGAGCTGCTGTGTTGGATGATCCTCCTTTCTTTTTCTTTGGGAAGGTGGGTTTGAGATGGGGGTAAAGCTTCCAGCACCATCCTTCAGGGTGAGCTGATTTAGGATTATGCCAGTTATTGTCACAGGGCTTGATGTTGGAGGAGCTCAGAAAGGATACTGAGTTGACAGCTTCATCGCCCTTGTTTGTATTCGGTTCTTTATTTAGGAACTTGTTATTATTAAACATCCGTCGGTGATCTAGAACTTGTTCTGGGGTAATTTTCTTGTCCAAGTGAGTTATTTGCTGAACTACCGTATCCATGTTTGAAGGTAGCTTTTCCAAGATCAGGTATGCGCTGATGTCAGGAGGTAATTCGATCCCAACGTTGTGTAGTCAAGAAATCACAGTTTTGGTATTGGTAATGAATCCAAGAATGTTAGTGTGAGAAAAGGGGGCGCAAAGAAATTCCTTAAAAATCCTGGCTCGATTGGAAGCATGGTTGGATGCAAAATATTCAGTAATATCCGACCAAATGCGGTGAGTGTCCTTTTCATTGTCAGGAGTTATTATGTTGGCCTGAATGGTTGTGTCTAGTTTGGAAGTGAGAATGGTTCAAATCCTAACGTTCTCCATGTGAGTGAGTCCAATTGGATTGCCAGTTGCATCAATTTTCTTCTTTGTGAGTTTATCGTAGAGGTCCTCCTGTAGATCCATCATGTTGACCACTCGATTACGCCATATAGAAAAGTTGTCCAAGGTGAGTAATGGAATGGCCTCTATGGCAGTCTTGAGTATGGTTGCATTAAGTGAGTCCATCATGTTGGTTTCTGGATGATTAACGGAGAATTGATTCAACGCCCTTTCAACTTTTAATCGTGTTAAAGCTAAAATGTGGAAATTCTCTTTGTATTGACTAAAACCAGAAACTAAATCACATAGAACAAGATGTAAGTAAGACGGATAATAGCAATGAAACAAATAAGCTTCATACCCAAGCTGATGGAAATGACTAAGACTCTTGGACGTTGGAAGACTGAATGAATACCCTCCGTATAGACCTGATGTTAGCACAAAAAAAAATGGACCACGACCACAATTGTAGAGGAACTAATCAATCAAGTCAGGATTTCAAACAAAGAACATCCAAAAAATAAAGAGTCAACAGTCGCACCAAATTACTTGAGTTCCTTTGAATGATGACTGGATGATCACTTGAATCTTGAGTCAAATAATGAGAGATTCAAGAATGAAGTGTAAAGTGAAAATCCAATGAGAAAAAGAGACTTCAGCCTGCTCACTGGCTTTCTTTAAGAGTTCGGGATTGAGGACCAGATGTGAGATGCATATGCATCAGGAAGAAGAGCAGGGTCTCACCCGTGGTGGTTGTAAGGAGCGCATTTAAAAGAAAAGAAAAGAAAAATATAAAGGAAATGCATAATAAAAAAAATAGACAATGTCCAAACCATTCCAACAGTTCCAACAAACAATTCCAACATCCCCCACCTTCCATCTTCCACAATTGTCTTTTCCAATACCATTTATGGATAACTCTGCTAAGGTGTATTTTTTTATTGCTTACTTTTGATTTTTACTAATCCTTTCACTTCTTTCACTTTGTTTTTTTTTTACTTATATTTAACAATTTTGAAGGGAAATTAAAACTTACCAGATGATGACAAGGCCAGGATGGTTGGGATGTACATTGATACAAATTTGGCACCTTGGGGAACAAAATCAGATCAATGTTAGGGATTCCAAGGAACACAATCCATAAGTTCCTCAAGCACTTTTGGGATCAAGGGACCCTCAAATATTCCAAAAAACCATGAAAAATGAAAGCAATAAACAATTATGATCTTTGGGAGCTGAGCAAAATCATCAAGGAGCAACATGATTTGATACCCCCCAAGATTCATGATTGCATCTCAAAAGATGTGTTTTGGCTTGAAAAATTTAACAAGAAGCCCCTGAAATGGGTTTCTATTCAACGTTGGCTACAAAGAAGCCCTCTCTCATTGATGATAAAAGAAAAAAAAACCACCTTTTCTTGAAAACATATGAATGAGACCCTGGATGATCACAAGAAATCCATTTAGACCAATGAATCCAGCTTTGAAATCAGCAAGTATTGGTCTGGAGAACTTCTCAAGAAAATTTCAAACCTGAATCTCTGGCACCCAAATTCAAGAGTGGAAAATCTTAAATTGTAATTTGTTGTGATTTCATTCTTGAAAGAACCTCCCCACCCATCGTCATGCCTCCAAAAAATCAAACCACAAATAATTCAATGGATGTTCTTCACAATGTTTCTATGGGCCTCTGGATCATTCAATTTGATAAATCTAATCCTTTTTTAATCAGATATGGGGCCCCATTCCATAAGTTAAAAGTTAGAAAAGAGTGGGAATTTGTCAAATTGATCAAAAAAATCATTCAACCAGCTCAATCATCCAAACTCAAACCTATCAAGAATTTATGGAAAAAATCAAAGCTTAATATTCAAAACCTGTTTCAACCAAATAAAATCCATGAGATGGAAAGAAATCTTCAAAGTGCCTGGGAAAATCTTCCACATCAACTACCCCTCAATCTGCAAATTCCTAAACACATCAATGTTCTCATCAAGCCTAATGGTGGCTATACCCAATGGTCAAACTACTTAATCTATCTATAAATATAAAAAGATTGAAAAATTTCAAGCACCTCACCTGGCATGAGGTCCATGGGTGTGTATTTATTTATCAATGCTTTTGTATATGCACCTCTTGCATCCAGTCAAGTCCACTTTTTTTTTGTGGTCTGCTTTTTATTGGTCCACTTTGTTTTTTTGGTCCTCTTTTTTTTATTGGTCTACTTTTTTTTATTAGTCCGCTTTTTTTTATTGGTCTGCTTTTTTCTTCAGTGGCTTTTTTTATTCAGTCAACTTTTTTTTTCTCTGTCTTACTTCTTTCCAGTCTTCTTGTTTTTTTTTTTTTTTTTTTTTTTTTTTTTTTTTTTTTTTAAAAAAAAAAAAATAAACTGATGTATGGATTTTGTTACACACATGTATTTAACAAGGTCAGATGATCAAACACATGTGAAAATGACAGATGATCAAACAAATGTAACAAGGAAATCAGATGTAACAAGGAAATCAGGTTTAACAAGGAAAAAGGACATCACATGTAACAAGGACAGTAGATCAAACACATTCAAAAAGTATAGCAGATCAAACAAATTTAATCAGGACATAAGAAAGCACAACACATGTAACAAGCACAGCAAATGCAACAGAGAATATGTAACAGAGGAAATTGAAAGCACATTTAATGAATACTGATTCCATACTTGGTTCAAAATTTTTGTTTTAAAATTGAAAATTTATATAAACCCCCTTCCACCCAACTTTGATTCACTTTCCCCTCAACCCAGAAATCAACACTAACAAGGCTTTTACTACATTTAAATTCAAAAACAAAATTAGTCAATTTACAAATTAACATAGAAGAAGGTCCTCCTCCCTTAATTTGTGGTTCCAAATTCACTACACCAATCACATTAAAATGCCTTCATTTATGATACCCATCACCATCATTTGGGCACCAAATTCTTATTCCCACATCCACCATATCTTACCAACCATTCTCTACATAGAAGGAAAAATTCTTTATTGTCATCTCCATACCATACCAGATCACCATGTGATCATTATAACATTCGTCATATTTACAAATTACCACCTCTCCCTGCAAACCACATCAATCATTTTAGATTTGAACCTCCTCCTCATTCTACTACCATTTCAAAAATTACCAATCATGATTTATTCTATAATCTACCAACTTCAAGTGCACTTCTGCATCCTCACCCGAATTTTTATACTACCCCTCCAATTCCAAAATTTCATATTTCTGTGGAAATTCATCCTCATTTTTTTCAAATCAATGAGGATCTCAATGTTTCTTTGGACCATTTGGCTCTCAATTGAAATTTAAATAATGAAAATTTTGATTAAATAAACTATGAAAATGGCCATGGTTCCCCACAATCTTCATCACTTTTAATTGAAGACTACCTGGCAGGCCAACCACACAATAATTTTATTTTAGGTAATCTTATGAAGCTTTCAAAATTGGGAAACAATTCAATAATTTTTGAAACCAAAAAGAACATCCAAAAAGCAAAAAATAGACACCTGGTTTCCTGGTGAGAGATGGGACCAAATATTTTTGAACCATACACTCTAAAACACAACTGTTCATGCAATAATTGCCAAGAAATCCTTTTCCAAAATGATAAAATCTCCCTGCACTTTAGCAATGGACAGATTTTAGTACCACAGAAAACACCACCACATGAGTTGATCTGTATGTTTAAGATTTCTACTAAGAATCCTCAATTCCAAGAGCATCAAATGCTCTCCAATGCCAGGCTGATAAACTCCAATTTTGCCTTGAAACCATTTTTTTTAACAAAAATAATTGCAATACCCTCAATTTCCAGAGAAGGGGCTGTAAAACTTTAGTTTTAATGAGAATAATCACCATAAAATTGGTAGTCTTAATACCATTGGTGGATATAACCCATTACTCCTCCAATTGTATATATTTGACACTGAAAATGAATTGCAAAATTGGCACAGATGCAGCTTGAATGTGGCACAATATTTGTTCTTCAGGATTTGAGAAATTCTACACCAAAAAAATGTTTTCATAGATATGTTTCAAAGAGTTTCGCCTGAGTTTGTTCCAAATCAATCCATCAGGCCTGCTGATCCATATCCAAAAAATATGGATCAAAAATTTTCTTCTTCATCTAATCTGCTTCATATTTCTTACTCAAACTCACACCAAAAATTGAAATAAAACCACTTGTTCTTTGGCTTATTTTTCTTTTGAAGAAGCCAAGCCTTTTTCCAAATCTTTTTATTATTTTAAAAATCAGTTGGATTTGAGTTTCATTCTGACTGCCAGAAAAATAAAGTTATAAAGACATTCTTGGTGTCTTTATAGCCTATAAAGATTAAAAAGGGGTCCACATTTCAATTAATGGATCAGAAAATTTGGCTTTGAACTTGATAATCACTGGTTGGCAGGCAAATTTTTACAAAATGAGGAGGAAAAAGTGGTTGAAAAAATGAAACTTATCAAGACCTTCTTGGTATATTTATAGACTATACAGATGAAAGGGGCCTGAATTCCAATTATTGGATGATAAAATTTGGCTTTGAACTTGACAATCACCAGGAGGTGTGCAAATTTTCAGATAATTAGGAGGCAAAGATAGTTGATTTGGGTCTTTGGGGCTGATCTTTGCAAAGCAGCCCAAGAAATTCTTACAAATTTTCAAATCAATTCTTTTGGATGAATAAAAATTTAGTAATACAAGTAAAAATATAAAATTTTGATGAAAAGCTGGGATTGAAAAGAACAAAGGAAACACAAAATGGGACAAGTCCTGAGTTTAAGATTTATCAGGAAAGGAAATTAAAAGGCCTGCTGGCCAAGGAAATTACAAGGTCCACTGGCCAAGGTTTCTATGGGTGAGGTTGAAAGTGGTCCTATCCCTGTTTCAAGGGCCCAGAGAATTCTGTTCAGTGTTTTAGCACCACTTTCTTAACAAGAAGATGTGAATTTGTTAATGAGTTGAAAAGTGTAGCTTTAAGTATTTAAGTGCTTTATTTGTGTAATGCAGAGACACCACATCACAGGCCATTTCCTAGAACTTTTTTAATCATTTTAAAAATAAAGATCTTGTATTGGACATGCAAGTGGAAATATGAGGAAATGAGTAAGCTAATGAGATGGGTTGGTAACTGCTTCAAAGGACACCTTAAATTTCAATGGATTTAGGGGTTTTTTTGGAATGCAAACAATTATTTAGTAAATTTAAAGGAAAAGCTGTGATTATTTCTTGCGGAATGGTGACAGGCTGAAGAAAAATACAATGGGAAAGCAAGGTTGTCATAAGTTAAATGGAAACAGCATGAGACAAGCATTTCATTGGAAAGAGTATAAGGGACTAAGCAAGCTAGCAGGGCATAATCTATTTTTTCTGGTTGGTTCATCTGCTTAAAATTGGCCTTTCCCTTGCAATTCACTTGGTTTGACATTGGTTACTTGCAGCACATGGCAGTTTGCTAGAATTTTTTTTCAATAAGCTAAGATTCTTTGTGAAGATATTTTAGTACAGCTGGTAAATTGGATTGTCCCTACATTTTCTGGGATTACCCGCAGCCCTTGATAGCACTTGGTTTGTTGACTTCTTCTGAGCACAGCTGAGAATAAATGAATATGTGGCTTTTGCTAGAAACTGGGGTGAAGAATTTGCTTACCTGAAATGAATTTGTATATCCTTTTGGCCTATGTGTCTTTACTCCAACAAAACGGATCAAACGTTGATGGAAGGAAATGAGTTTGTGTATTATTCAAATTGTGTATCTAGGTACATAATTGCGCATACAGACTAAAGGATTGGTTTCATTTTCAAGTCTTGGCATGGATCCAAATGTTTTATTATTATTATTTGTGTATTCCCCTTTGTTTTTGAGAGAGAAGGAGGGTTAGAATGGAAGATTTTGAAAGGAAGATATCAACATAATTCACAGGAACACATTTTCTGAAAAGTCTCATTGGATAAGGGAATTCAGGCTAACAACCATACTGGGCCATTTCATATTTTGATAGCAGTCAAAAATCAACCTACTTGCATGAGATTAAAGTTTTTCTGGGGATAAGAGATGATGGAGGAATTGAAGAGTAGTATTATTCAGAGGTTGATCCCCAGGATTTATTCATAAATCTGGTGGCATGATGTAATTGAGATGATATTACAAATAGTTTTGAAAAGTTGAGGTTTTTAAATGCAAGAATTTCTGAGTATAAGAGATAAGATTGGATGATATTGATGGTATCATAAAAATAAATCCTTGGAAGGAGAATGGATTAATAGCTTTAATGGAGAATTAAAGTTAAATTTTTATGAATCAAAGCTTACAGTGAGATTGGAAATGATGAGGTTGAGACTAGCAAATCAATTATGATCACAAGTGATTGAGTTTTAAAAGCATGGGAGGAGAGTCAATAAAATATTAAAGGATTGTTGGGGATTATAATGAATGTCAAGTAGTTTTATGGGTTTAATGAATAATCTGTTGAAAATTTGATGCTTTTTTTGTTTGATGGATGAGATGAATTGTTTGGCATAAAAGATGAGCTGTTTTTTTGAGTTGGACTGATTTGATGATGAGTTGTTTTTTTGAGTTGGATTTATTTGATGACAATCTTTGGTGTTGCCAATTTTTAAATTTGATGGATGAAGATGCATAAATGCCCAATTTAATTTTTTCATTCTTCAATTTTTATGCAAACCACCATTTTGAAATACACAAGTTAAGGGGTATGTGTATTTCAGAAACCTGCCATTTTTAATGGAGAGTTTGGCCAAAAAAAGAGTGGGTTTCTAATGGCAGTGGCAGATTTTCTAATTCTTGAAAGCCCTAATAATTGATTCATAATGAAACCTGATATTTTAAAAAATCATTTTATACAGAAGATTTTCATAGAAGTTAGTAGAATTTTTCATGGAAGGATATGGTTTTAAAAGATAAAAAGATGGATATGAGGAGCTGAAAAAAGAAAATAAATGAAAATTTAGCAGAAAAGACTTTCAAAATTAATGAATTATAAAGATATCTTTAAAATTTAAAACAGGAACAAGGAAAAAATTGTGTGCTTTTATATGTGAATAGGAACAAGGTGGTTTTTTTCTGAGTTTTTTGTACAGGTACTTAAGATATATGGAAAGGATTTATTCAGAATTTTTAATCTATCTTTGGCTCCTGTTTTTCAATGTAGCTCTCAAAATTTGACAAAAGAAGCCTAAATAATATACTTTCTATTTCCCAATACTATTTTGCATCATTAAAAGATCCATAGGATTACTTGGAAGGACTTGGGTGATTTTTTATCCATCTCAATTGAATAATATGATTAATCATATCTAAAACGTTTTATCTGAATCCAGAAAATCATTAGGGTCAGGATTACAAGATAAATTTTATCATCCATGAGGATAAATTGATAAATAAGATGTTTATTGTCCCAAATTTATTTTTTTCCTTCTTTAATCAATTTCTTTTTGATTAAAAACAATTCAAGAAAACCATTTGATTGTTTCATTTTTAATTTTTTCCTTAATATTTCTTTTTCATCTTTTATTTAAGAATGAAATTATTTTTTTCTTTTAATATAAATTCTAGTAGCCAAAAGGAAGCCAGTGCTGTGGAATCTACCAGGATGGATTTTTTATTTTCTCCTTCTATTCAGATAATCCATGTACTTTCAAATATTTGGAGTTCATAGAGTTGTGAATTTCCATGCTTTCATTTTAAAATAAAAGAATATTGTGTATCCAGTGAGTTTTGTTGGGTGGTGAACTCCTGCTGTTTGTGCAACAAGCTGTGGTTGATGGGGCAATAGCCAAGGGGGCCCCATCTTGTTGGGTCATCAACTTGACCTAGTTGCTGATCAACTCAGGGCAACAAGAAGAAATTTTGCTGCTGCAGTGCTCCTCATGACTGTTACAACCAACATGGTGGCCTCCAGTCAATGTTAAACCCTTGGCAGCTTCAGTTGAAAGCTTCCACAGCCAGGTTGATGGCAAATCCCCATTGGTTGACCACCTGAGAAGTGGTGGTTGACTAACCACCACACAGCTTTGAGCACCTGACAACCATGCTTTAACAAAAAAACCACTGAGTTGACCACCCAACAAAACTCACTGGATACACAATATAAGAAATTTATATTTTGGGATGAAATCAAAATTAAATAAAGCAAAAGATAATAGAAAGAATAATTTGCCATGTATGGATAGATTTCAGGATGCCATAGCTACATAGCTTGAGTTGGGATTTTTCATTGATTTCTGGATGGATCCAGAAAAACTGTCTGATTGTGGTATGTGAAACCATAACAAATGCAAAATGAATTGGTATTTCAGCTGGTTTCATAGTCTTTTGGTTAGGCCTTGCCTCTCAGTTGGTTTTCAGTTGTGCAAGGTATGACAGTAAACCAGCTGGCCCCTGTTGCAGGTTCAATTTGCAATCAGGAAAATCTTTGGGAATGGCTTGCTCCTGTGACAATTTTTGGGTTTTCTGCCTTTCAAAAGCAAGACGCCCAAGTCTTGATGGCTCCTTATGGCATTCAGGAGTGTGTCTGAATATGACTCCATGTTTGGGATGCATGGGTTAGTGCCACCATCCATACACACTTTGGGACAAAGTGCCCTTAAACCTGGGGGTACCTTAAACCTGGGGGTACTGTCACACGGTGGTACATGACAACATAACAACTGAAAAATGAAATGTTCTTTCAGCCGGTTTCATAGCCTTTTGGTTAGGCCTTGCCTCTCAGTTGGTTCACAGTTGTGCAAGGTATGACAAAAACTTTAGTGTTTTGTCTATTTTTTTTTCTAAAAAGAAATAATATAAAATTAAATTGTTTCATAATTAATTAATTTATGAAACTATTGGATTAATAAATCTTGGTCTTAAAGTTCACCAACCTTCCATGAATGACTTGTTGGATGACAATCAATAAGTAAATTGGAGACTTCAAGAAATGGTTCAAATCCATCATTCTTTGGATTGAATTGTTGATTTTATCCAGCTTAGTTTATTCTAAACATACTCAAAATCATCACGTTTAAACTATTCAAAAGTAAAATTTATTTATTACGCAGCTACAGATGTGCAGAAAACCGCTTTCCTTTGTCTTCTCCCAACCTGTGGTCAAAGGGCAATCAGTTCTGGTAGGCGCATATTCATGCTGATTAATGAACCAAGCCTTGTGTTCTCTCTGATCCCAAAAAAAATGATTATTAGCAAAGCAAGTGTTTGATTTTGAAGCAACTCTTTCATAAAATTCCTTGTTTGTTGTCCCAAACTAGGTTGATGCAGTGCTGCGGTCTTGAAGTTTTCCACAAGCCATATATTGGCAGTTGCGGCGCCCTCTTGATTAGGCGCGGCCACTCTCCGCAGTCAGAGGCGCCTCGTTTAATGTCAACAGTGGGGCCCGCACGCACCCTGCTAACAATTCACCCAAAACTTGGGTCGGACTTGTCCTTATCGTCACTCACGTCATGCTTTTTTCGTCCTCGAAAATCGAATCCGAACCGCCTAATCGATCCTCTCGAGCTCAGTGCTGGTCAGCGCGGGACGACTACTTTGGATGTCTTGACTTGAATCATAGTGAGCAGCTTAAAAGGGACCCCGAGACCAAGTATTACTTCGTGCCCGGCGAGGAACCCCAGGAAGTGTGCAATTTAGAGCGAAAGGCTTACCATTCTAATTGTATGAAGAGCTGGGTAAGACTTTTTTTCTGCGTGACCCCCAAACCCGACCAAACTGACTTGGTGAATGTTTTGAACTGCAACACCGGAACGATAAATCAGGTCGAGCATTTTAACAAACGCGTTGTTAACGAGCAGCGATCTCTGGCTACTCAAGTGGCCCTCTCCAAACCTCGCAATCTAACCTAGTCATGCCGGGATGTTGTGGAAAATTTGAGCAATCTTTGATTGGCTTTACCGTAAAACTTGAAATGAAAGTGCGAAACTCTTCGAGGGACGATTTCAGGAGACTTCCTGGGCTACAATTTTAACCCTCAGCCTCAGTATTTATACATATGGTCGCGGCTCGTTGCTCATTATTTGATGACTCAAATCTAATGCGAGATTATAATCTACCTTAAAGAAATCATAGATTAGAATGTCGTTAACTCAGGTTCATCGTATCCTCCCAATAGGATCGCCGCCCGCCAAGATGATGCAATAATCTAACGTGCGTCAATTCTGATCGATGAGTAGATGAGTCAGTGTTTCAATTTTGTACTTCATGCAACCTTATTGAATTACGAATCAACACGAGGATACCCACGAGAAGGCATCTCCCATATTCACTTGGCGAAGTCAGAAAACCAATTCTTTTTTGTCATTTTTTTTGAGAATTTCCTATTGAACTAAGCCGAAACATCAAGAAAATAGCTTGCCCAGTATTGGATGGGGGATCATCCTGTTGCCTTCTGGGTCAGAAAGATCTGTGTGGATATATTAGCCTTTTGGGGTACTACCTCTCACTTTTTTGACATAAACTTCTGCAGAAATATTTTGATCCTTGGAAAATTGGTCCGGTGACATGAATGTAGGGTTTATCTTGATGCTTGTCAAGAATTCCTTCGAAGGCCAAAAGTTGGGGCCCAGGCACGTTTGCACAATTTGTGGATTACAAGGCCGAGCTATGCTTGGTTTATCATGTAACTCTGAAAGATTCTCTAGTTAGGTTCAACCGATAAGGGAAGCTCATCAAACAGTCAGATTATGGAATTGTCATTGAATCCAGGAAAACTTGCCATGGTCATAGCTCCGTTCCCTTTTCTTCTCTCTGTTGTTCTCGGTTGAAATTTCAGTCGCACTCTGCTTTCCCAGAGTGGTGTCCTACGCACTGTTTGCTGAAGTATATTTTATTTCCTTGGAATGAATTTCTTGCATGAAGTCCTGTTTGGTCCCAGGTCTAAAGACAGTGTTCTACCAGATACTTTGTCTTCTTCCATTCATGTAACATGTTTCTAAAATTCATTCCTCCCAGCCATACATAACCAGTGTCATTTTCCAAAGTCTTCTTCAGCCTTTTCCCTTCATTTTGTTTTAGACAATCCAATTTTGGTACCCCAACCCCAGTAAATTTGCAGCATGATTCTCTGATCATGCATAAAAGGTTGCTTCTGTGTGAGGAAAAGACAGGCAGATGGATAGAAGTGTGGAAACTACTGCTGCAGAAGAATCATAGTTTGAGAGTATAATCCAAGTTTAAGTTTCCAAATCTTGTTGTACCTAGTCCAACAGTTTTACTCAACAGTGTTTAACTCTCTTTTCTTTTCCCTCACTTAATTTTCATTGCCTTTTCTCCTTACATCTCTATCCCTACTCACCTCAATAGGCATGTAGCCTCAAGTGCCCAGTTCCCCCAGTCATGCTCACTACAAGCCATGGTTCCTTCACAGGTCTGGGATCTGTTTCTTTCTTCCCTAAATCCTTCTTTTCTTTTTTTCATCTTGTGCTCCCTATGTCAAAATGAATTCTCATTGTCTTTTCCCTTTCATCTCTATCCCCATTCACCTCAATAGGTCTGTAGCCCAAATTGCCTGTCTCTCAGTGCACAGTCCTGCCAGTCCTTCTTACTACAAACCATGGTTGATTTATGGGTGTGTAGCCCCAAGTGTCTGTCTCTCAGTAACCAATGCTCCCACTCCTGCTCACTAAAAGCCATGATTCCTTCAGCTTTTTGTTCAATGGTGTAAAATATTTTCAAATAATTATATTCAGAAAATTTGGAATCAAGAAGATCTGTTCATAAATCCAGAAAAGTTTTCAATGTTTAGAGAATATTTTCAATCTGTTTGGGACAAGGGTATTTTTCTCATTTTTGGCTTTAATTGTGGGGAAAATGGAATTTATTGCATGCTTGTTGATTTTTGATATAAGAATTTGAAATTCATCCAAAAAATTCTCATAAAATTCCAAGTTTCTTGAAAAGAAATCAAATGTGCAATTTTCAGCCTATTAGATGCAAATTCCCTTGCAAAATTTTATCTACTGGAGATTATGGGTGAAAGAATATATATTAATATAAAGAATGGTGCAGAAATAATGTGTAAGAATATGGATAAATCAAATGGAAGGAGGTATTTTGGAGCCCAGGTAGATTGATAATCAATAAAAATTAATTTTTTCAAAAAATTAGTGGGACCACTGATATTTCAGTGAATCTTTAAAAAATCTATTCAGAAAATTATTCTCAATGAGCTGTGCACCTGGGAAGATTGAAAACTTATTTTAATAAGAGGGAGTATTATCCAGAAATAATGAGGTAAGACTGAGCCAGGGTGTAAAAAATTCAGAGCAGAATAAAATTAATTGATTGGTGATTTATAACAGCCAAACTAACTAAAATTAAAAATAAACTGTGACTTTTTAATTCTGGAGGGATTGATTGGAAGACCTACTACAGTTCCAATTTGATTTCAATGGGTGAAACTTTTGAATAAAGTTCCAGATAAAATCCATGAATAACTCACTGGTATCCTTTAGTTTTTTTAATCCTTTATTGCAGAGTTATATGGTTGATTATGAGATTAAATGGGTGGGAAAGAGTCTAGAAAATTCCTTTATTCATAAAATTCTATTTTTCCATAGTACCTTGAGGTTTCACCCAGGTACAGAGGAGGAAGGGGATGTTTTCTGAGGCTAGAATTGTAGTCAGGCATTTCCATAGAGAATTTCTTGGTGGTCAGATAAATCTTTCACATGGAATTAAATATTAATTTCCTGAAATAAATTAATGATAATTTCAGGAAGCCTTTCATCTTGAGACATGTAAATATTTTGATGAAAGGTGAGAGTCTGATTTTTTCAATATTCAATTTGAAAAAAAGGTCCAGGATAAAACCACTGTGGTGTCAAAACTTAGTTTTATGGTTTCAGACCATTCCAAATTGTGTGTACACACCTTGACATGCCAGAGGGGGGGATGGCCCTTAAGGGGGCCCACTCACAAGACAGAAGCAGAGAAAGCCTTCAAAACCATGCAGAAAAGCCACATTTTTTTTGACATCCAGGCTATAACTGCAGGTCTTTGCAGCTTCAGCCTTGCCTTCAAAACTGTTTTGGTGTTTTTTTGACAGCCAAGTTAAAACCTGCTGCTGAATTTTATATCAATAAAACTGTGGAAAAGAAGTTTTGAACTCAAACAGCCTTGGCTGGAGTTTTGGAATTCTCCCCTACCAATTTTATCTTCTTATTTTTTTTAAAATAATTTATGTATTTTGCTTATTTTTTTTTACATCAACTTGAAGTTCTATTCTTTCTGATTTTTTCTTTTTGGTAAAATCCAAGAGAACAACTATTGCTCTTGGATATTATCAGAGCCTCCCTGATTATTTTATTATTACTTATTATTTAGGGAATTATTTCTTTCACACCCTCAACCCTTATTTTTGTGAAGTTTTGAAATCACCACAACATCCAAAATCCATGGAGTTTCCCT
Source organism: Puccinia polysora (assembly GCA_025617555.3). NCBI lineage: Eukaryota > Fungi > Basidiomycota > Pucciniomycetes > Pucciniales > Pucciniaceae > Puccinia > Puccinia polysora. Next base: position 28,249,628 of record CM062642.1, on the reverse strand, counting down.
CAAATTTGTGTGGCTTGGAAGAGTTTCAAAAAAAAATAAATAGAAAGATATTACTGCGTAGACAGGGATCCAAAATCTCTCTAAAATAGATTTGAGAGTTTTTGGCCAATTTAAAGCCCTTCAAAATTGAAATAAAAAAATTTAACAAAAAAAATGCATTATGTCTCAAATCTTTTCACAATTTTTAAAAGATTTTTTCTGATTATTTTGGAAAATTCAAAGAAATAGAAATTTTCAAAATATAACAGGCAATTCAAGTAGAATTTTTCTAGATTTTTGGTACTTCATTTTCCAACCAAAAAATGGGATTAACATAAAAAAAAAGACATTCTTTTCAACTTTTTTTCCTTATCTTTCCAAAGAAATTTCCAAATTGTGGGCTTGTGGTATCTTAGTGGGAATTGAAAAGGGAAAAAAAACTATGTGAGGATTTTCAGGATCAATTATTTACCTCCAAATAGTTGATGCATCTACAACAATGACAGAAAATGTCTGTGTTGGGGTGCATTTTGGAGCCATTTCCAATACTATTTTGATTTTTTTTATGGAAAATCCAAGTTAAAAGTTTTTAAATGCACCTCAAATTACACACCAATATATTTTTTTCATATTTTTTACAGCTTGTTTTTGCTCTCAAATGGCTACCCCAAATCACCATGTTTAGATCCCTGTTTTGGGGTAGGTCCACATTTTTGGGCTCTTCTATATGAATAATCTCATGCTCAATAGGGCGTATCAGAGTTAAAATTTTCAAAAAATTGAATGGCTGATTTCAGGCCTATCCATTTTTTTTTCAGTTAAAAACATTGATTCATTGTTTATTTTGATAAAAAAATATTTTTTGAAAAATTTATATTTTTCCTGAAATAAGCTTTTTAAATTTTTCAAAATTTTAACTCTGATACCCCCTAATATGATTTTGAATTATTTCCTGCCTCCTAATTAAATCTTGGAGTGTTCCTCTACTCTTGTTAACCATGAAATCACCTGTCAAAATCCAGAATCCACTCCACACAATACCAATCATCACCCATCATCACCCATCATCACAGCTCAACACCAATCAACCAATCACACATCACTACTCAACACAAATCAACCAATCCAATTAAACACTCAACAACCACTAAATTAATACCCCTGAATGCAGAAATTCAATCAAAACTCAAAAGAGTCACTCCTCAACAATGTTTTCAAAGATTTTTTTGGATTTCTTTTTGAATGATTAACAAATCAATCCGAAATAAAAAACTAATAAAAAAAATTTTTTTAACACCAATCTCAAGTCTTTGAAATATTCTTTCATCTCAAATGATCAATCTTTCTTATATATATACCATATCTAAAACTCCAAATTCTTTATAAAAAGGGCCATCTCCAAATCAATATAAAAACAAAATCAAAATAAAAAAATGTCTCAAGAAAAATCAACCCACTTTTACTATCTGTTTCTGCTGCTTCTGCTTCTGCTTCAATATCTGCCTCTGATTCTTCTTATTCTTCTGCTTCAACTGATTTAGATCACCCCCATGATACCACCCCATGGGCTCCTCCACATGAATTATCATATCATTCAAAGGTGGAACTTGTGGATGCTTTTCAAGAGTGGGAAAAGTCCCATGGGTATTCAATTTCTGTCATGACCACAAATCAACTAAGTCTCCTCAGGAATACTCAACCCTCAGCCAGACTAAATCATCAGTTCAATCCACCTCCTACCCCTGGATCTACCAGATGCACCTCCTGAAGTATCCCCTCTGCATATCCTGCAGGTCCTAGTCAACTTTCCCCGGCCCCCCCCCCTCTCTCTATGGCTTGGTGTATCCTCTATCTCCCCCTAAACCTAATTGGTGTGAGAAGTAAATACAGCCCTCAAAATTTAAATCCATATTACATACTCCTGGCTGGACAACTCACCTTCCCAGTTCAGTACATGCCACAAATTTCTGGACAGGCCCATTAACCAATCTTTCAAGCCACTGCCTTCAGTTTAATTGGTAAAAATGTAAGACAATGGGGAATCCCAGCCCAGCACCATTAATCCCTCCTCAAGGCCCTTCTCTCAGCTCTCACATATACTGGCCGCTCCTTCCTTCATGGAATAATTCCCCTCAAGGAATTAGTATACTACTTCTTATTTTTTATTCCCTTTAAATAGGTGTCATCCCAACACAAGAAAGCCAACAAGCCTACATTACTCATCCCACCATTCCCTTTGGTGTTACTCTTATAGGATTCACTCATCAACCTCCTTCAGAGCCTTAATATTGGATTCTCCTTCTCCTTATCATTTTCATTACTCTACTCATCTCCATTGCAATCTATCTAATCTCTCCATAATGAGTTCTGTGAGCAGTAGTGCCTGTGCACTCATCCCCTTGCACATCTGGGGTTATTTTGACAATCTCCACCAAGGTCTCCAATTCTAAGGAGAAAATATATATTTACCAATCTGAAAAATCTGGGGGATATCAACCAAATTTGAATAAAAAAAGACTTTCAACAACCAGAAAAAAAAATGCCTTTCCAATTCTCTGGAAGCTTTTACAAGAGGACTGGTCTTTGGCAAATAAAAATACAATTCCCTGATCACATCATCCTCCATCAACTGATCCATCGACCCATCCAGTTCATAGAAGGATTCAGGGGTCCCAAGATGATGTGGCCCATTCTTTGAACAAAGCTGGGGTTCCTCCCCTCAAAATCCTTGATTCCTTAATGCAATCCTCTACCTCTCCCACTCACACAAACCTTAGTACCATTTTTAACAAAATATAAAAAATTAAAAAATAAAAAATTGAAGGAAAATAAACCAATGAAGCTTTAATAATTGAATTGAGAAACTCATATTTTAAATATGACATCAGTAATAAAAATGGTCAGATTAGTTATTTATTCATTTCTAATCCAAATTCTATGAAATTACTCAATCTCTTTCAATAAATATTAATTTTGGAATTTAACTATAAAACCAAAAAATGTTCCATGCCTCTTCTTCACATTTTTGGGGTCAAAAATTGTGCTAGAACCTTCTCTGTTGGTTTCTTTTTCCTCTCCAAAGAAAAAAAGGAAGACAATCAATGGGCTCTCACTCAAATTCATAAAATATTAGAACATGAAGAACCCAAAGTCATTGTGACTGAAAAAGAGCAAGCCCTCATTCATTTCATTGAAAATTTATTTCCAAACTCTCATCATCTACTCTGTCTCTGGAATATCTTCAAAAACATTCAAACACATAGTAGAAAACACTTTAAATCTGAAGAAGAATGGATGATATTCAGAAAATACTGGAATATGCTGGTCAAATAAAATTCTAAACATTCATATCATGAAAACTTTACCAAACTCACTCTTGTCTCAAATCTCCCCACTTCTGATGAAGTTCTTGAAAACTGGCTTGCTCTCAAAATAAAATTTGTTTCATATGCTGCAAACAAGCACCTGAATTTTGAGAATAGAAGGGCTCCACTCTTATGTCAAAATATTTATCACAAATTCTTCTGGTTCCTTTTCTAATGTAGTTCACCAAATCTATCATTCAATTTCAATCCAAATCCATGAAAAAACCATTCAAATTTCTCAGAAAGACTTCAGGAACTTCATTTGTCTTCCATATTGTGCTGAACACCTCTCAGCAAAAATCAGACAGTATACGCTCAAGACTATGTATTCCTTTCACATTTCAGCAGAAAAATCAACAGCTACCTGTTCTGATTGTGATTATTCTTCTTTCATGGGAATTCCTTGTGTACACAAAGTGAATAAGGAAAATTTCAAGAAAAAAAAATTTGAGCTTAAGAATTTTCATCCCCAGTGACATGTAAAAACTCCTATTTCAGTATGTTTTTTTTTTGAAGAAAATAAATACCAACATTGATTTCTGAATTTTATTTATTTATTTTGAAATTATTAATATCTTGCTGAAAATGAATTATGCCAAGAATCTCAATCATGCAATGAATCAACTTCCCAATCAACCAATGTAAATTGGTTTAAGAATGAATTCTTTGAAGAGTTCCTGAAATTGGGCCCAGGAGAGCAAGATTTTTACCTTGGAAAAAATTTGAATCTGTTGAAATGAAAGTATAAACTGACTCCCATTCAAGAACCATGGCCTATCAAAGAGAGCCCTCAATAAATTTAAAAGATTTTCTCAGCATTCCTCTAAGAGGGATCCATCTGGGTTTGAATATGTTGAAGGACCTAAGAGCAGAGGAAGAACAAGGAAGCACCAAGTGGTTAAAGCAATGGTTAGCTTTTTCTTTGATTTCCTTTCCCCCCCCTCTCTTTCTTTTTGAGATATTTTGACATAATTTGGTAGGAAATTGGCTTTCTCTAATTTCATGCTCTGAGGAAAAGGAAATGAAAGGAAGCCCATTAAAAGGTAACGGTAAAAAAGAAGCAGGATTCAGAGGAAAAAGTGATTTATTTTTCAATTTTTGTTCTGAAAAATTTATTTTTTTGTTTGTAATTAGACTAAAATTTCATTCTGATCAGGATGAATTTATAACAGAAGATTAATTAAGCGGAGAAGAACTATCAGAGCTTGAATACTTGGATTTAATAAAGATAGTTAGTAATTTTTTTTTGGGGGGGTCAATCTAGGTTTTCTAGTTTACATTAATCATCATATTTTTCTTTGTCAATCAGAGGTCAGGAAGCATCATCAATAACTGGGTTGTTTCCCATAATTTGAGTCCTGGGACTTTGAAAACTGTAAAGAGAATAAAACAAGAAGACACAGATGCATATGCTTATAGGCCTCCAGGGAATCCAATCTTTGATCCCAAAGCTAAAGCTCCTGAAACTGAAAATGTAAATATATCTCTGAAATAATATTTCTTTATGGTTCATTTATTAACCTTTCATTTTTTTTTGGGTGATAATATTCAAGGTCAAAAAATTGTCTTTTTCATCTTCTGATAATTTTGATGTGGTGAATATTGATAAATTAAGTATTTTGTTACTTTTCATTTTCTCTTAAATAGTATTAATATTTCTTTCCTTATTATCCATACAAAGATTTCATTTTCCCCAAGACGGCCATACCACAAATTTAACATGTTCAACATGTAATGGGTGATGGGAACTGTGGGTTTAGATCAGTAGCAGTTAGTTTGGGCTGTAAATCTGAATATTTTAATTTAATACTTCAGGAAATGATCAAGGACAAGGAATCAAACTCTCTCTTCAACAATTAAAATTTCATGGATCAAGTCTGGGATGAATTTTTTTAAAAAGAAAGAAAACATATCAACCACCCTTCTGGACATGCCCTTTGAGGATACTGGATGAAATTCCCTTGCCATGTTTTCCTGCTTGCAGATACCCCCACAAAATGTCAGTGTTAATTTTATCTCAGTTGATGCCATAAACTTATTTTCCCCTAAATTCCCCTAAACACATAGTCTCTTTCCACTATAATTCTTAACCTTGGCCAGCTCCCCAATTATATCCCCTTTGGAAGGCTTTTGCTAGCAAGGAATAACAAAAATGGGATGATTCAATTCATAAAAACTTGGAAATTGGTCTTAAGATTTTTTTTCCTCCTACAAAGTCTCCACATCCAAGAAAGAAATTAGTGAAAATTTATATTTTTAGAGTTATTAGTTTGTTTTTTTTGCCGAATTTTTCATAATTTATTTTTCTATTTATTATTGAATCAATGCTTTGGAGAAAAAAATGCCAATTTTGTGTTTTTAATTATGAGTTTTTTGGGGAAAAAAACCTACAGCAAATCCTAACTTAATCCTTTTGTGAACTTTTTAATGCCCACTAAAAGACTGAAATCTCAAAAATTGGAAAATGATTTGGAAAGATAAGGAAAAAAAAAGTTGAAAAGAATGTCTTATTTTTTATGTTAATCCCATTTTCTGGTGGGGAAATAAATTAATAAAAATGTAGAAAAATCATATTGAATTTCTGGTTATATTTGAAAACTTTTGGTCACTTCATATTTCCCAAAATAATTGGAAAAAAACCTTTTAAAAAATTTGAAAAGATTCAAGACATAATGCATTTTTTTTCAAATTTTTGGTTTCAATTTTGAAGGCCTTCAAATTTTCCAAAAACTCTCAAATTTATTTTTAGAGAGCTTTTAGATTCCTCTCTAGGCACCTATATTTTTTTTTTGTTTTTCGGTCATTCTGCCAAACAGTGCAAATTTAAGGAAAACTACCCAGATTGGGGACATTGTGAAAAATTGTGGTGACATCAAAACTGCACAAAAATAAGGTTCAGGGGTGTGAAAAAAATAATTCCCAAGAAAAATAACAAAAAAAAAAACCAAAAGAATTTATTGCATTTGTCCTTATGCATGGACACTGAACCAAAGTTTCATTGTTTTCTTTTTTTTTTTAGTTTGATCCATTTTGCTGCATTTTTTGCCAGGGTTTTTGGCCCAAGATTTCTGCACACATTCCCTCCCACCTTTGATGGTCAGTACCCAGAAAAAGAAAATTTTTACCTCCAATCTGATCAACAACCCTCTTTTTCAACCTCTGATCAGATCCACCCCTCTGTAGATCATCAAAAAATTATCTTCTCCATTGATTTTTTTTTACCTCCAATTGGATCCACCCCTCCATAGATCATATGGAATTTTTCATCTTCAACAATTGTTTTCCCTCATCACCTCATCACTAACATTTTTTTTGGTCAGTCATTAGCTCCATTCTTTTGTAAAAATCTGATTTTGATGAAACTGACTACACTTGGAGGCTTTATTTTTGCAGGAGACCAGAAACGCAGCCAAGTCCAACTGAAAGAATTGAATTTTGTCAGTATGACCCAGGTGTGAAGGTATTGGCAGTATGGATGGCTCTTCAAGATCACTCTTTTGATTTAATCCCCACTGATTTTGGTGAAAATATCTCCTGCAAATCCTTTCACCAACAGATCAAAATTTTTCATTCAACATGTTGTTTCATCTGAGACCCAGAGGAGTATGAAAAAATTGGACAAAAGGGAAAAATTACCAATGAGCATGAGATATTCATTTACTACTTAGTAAAAAGCACAACAGATTTTTTTCTAGATGATATCAGAGAACAAGTGCATGATAGCTGTGGAATCCTGGTGTATTTTGAAAAAATCCAAAATGTGGGCTGGAATCAATTAGGTGTTGCCCTCTAGAAAGCAAGCACATTTGATATATGTAAGGATCTTGTAGAAAAATTTGAATAATTAGAAATAATTTTCCCAATCCTCTCAGAGTTTCTTGTGTTTACTGGTATGTTCTAATATTTCTCTTATTTTCAGTTTCTTCCATCTGCTAATTGGCATCTTTCAATTAATCAAACCAGATAAAAATGCCATTTGCAGTAGGGACTTGCATTGGACCCATGCTTGATCTGCCAAGGGGAAGCTAGCACACATTTACAAACACAAAAATAACCCCATTAGGTACAGCTTGATCCCTGCAATCTCTGTGGATGAGATGATAGCAGCTGATTTCTTTGAAGAATTTGTAAGTTTCAAAGACTTAAGCTTGGGAAATGGATTGAGATTCTTGTTTATTGCAGCTTCCCAGGATGAATTGTAATCCATAATTCAACAGAATACTTATCTGTGGTAATTCCAAGATTCAAAAATGCAGCAGGATCCATAGAATGTGTAATGAAGTGGGGATCAAAGTCATCTAAATTCTCCCTTACTGTCCTGAGTGGAACCCTATTAAGCTGTTTTTCTCCATTTTCAAATCCCATCTTTGTCAATCTCAGGTCCTTGTGAACTCCAGTGATCAAATCTGATTCATTTAAAAAAATAAAAGGTAAGCTAATCACCCCAAGTCTTTGTGAGAAGCCCTATTGCCATGCTGGCTGTTCTTGCTCTGATGGTCCATATGACTCATCAGCAAGTTAATGATCAGTTTTTTAATGTATTTTCAACTTTTATTTTAAATCAATGTTCAAATTGATTCTTTTCAAAATATTCCTCCTCTTTAAAAAAACATGTTTCAACCCTTGTAATTTGAAAAACTGTTATAAACCATTGGCCAATTGAAATAAATGATGCTACAAGTACTGCCAGCCACAAGACAAATACAGTTGTTCAAATGTCTGCAAAAATCATATGTAGTGTTTGTATAGTGGTTAAGAAATGAGCTCATCTTCTATTATCTGAAATCAAGGTCACTTGTTTGACCCACCATAGAGAAAAGAATGAATAATGATAAAGAGTTTTATAATTATATAAGAAATTTTGATAATATTTTGTAATAATTTGTAAGTATGTTTTTATGATTATTGATTATGGAATTAAAAACTTGATCATATATATTATCAAGATGGAGATCCAGTAAAACTTTAAATTAAGTTATGAGGACTCAGATGCCTCCCAGCTATTGATATAGAAGTTCCCAATGTGCTCCATTCTTTTGGGAATAAGCTATAGTAATTCTATTGAACCATACTCTCTACTATGTATAGATAAATTGCATAATCTTAATCTTATCCATCTTTGGGATTTATTAATACTTGAATATATTATACTGAGAATTTATTGCTTCCAATCAGAGGGCCCTGATCTTAGTTTTAAGTTATAAAACCTGTAATATAATTCCCAAGAGTATACATACTCTATATGTATAATGCCTGCCAAGGTACTAGGAATTAAGAGATAAGTAAATGCCAAGGATATCAAGCTATATGTAAAGGGATGTATTTAATCCTTCTGAAGTGCTCTAAATGGACGGTGTAGAAGTCCTAGGATCAATTAATTAACCTTTTGGGTATGTAAATGGAAACTTTACATTGAAAATACTCTCCAATGAGTACTAGTAACCTAGATCTCATTTGGTATGATGGTAATGGGGTTCTGAGCCCTTGAGGAAGAAACCAGGGAGAGACTAGAACCCCCCTTGTGATTCCTTGAGTCCCCTGAGGGCTCCTGTTACCTTAAAAGAGGAGGGTCTTTACCCTATAGCCCCTCCATCAGTTATATATTATTATTTATTTGTAAGATAATAAATCAAGATTTAAGAATCCCATTAAACTTAATCCTAAGAGGAGATTGACAGGGGATATGAAATTTAGTATTATGATCAATTAATAATCTTATTGGGAACTCCAATTTTGATTGGAAGGTCTAAATTGGAGTAGTAACCTTTGTGTGATATCACTCTAAAGGGTGTGAGATTATTTATAAGCAAAGCTCCTTTGAGCTTCATTCATTTTAATCCAGGCCCCTTGCATTTTATAAAGTTTTAAGGTGTGGCTATTTACTCATAATACCTTGGTGTTATTTTATTGTGTCTGCTTTTAGCTATTTTTTTGGTTATTTGAGTCAAGAACTGATTTAATTATTGGTATTGTCTTAATTTTTTCAGGCTTAACCATGGCCAGGTGTAGCATTAGAGGTTAAATCCCTGAAAAGTACAACATGGCCATCAATATTCTTTTTGGGATCTTGAACATCTTACTCTGGTTGATCTGGACTTAATCAAATTCTTACCAATCCCCCAAGCTATCAGAAGGGTCTAATAATGATTCACCCTCCTCCTCACCAAATCATCCCCCAACTCCTACCAATCATTCAATGCAACTGCTGGTAATCTTAATTTTTCAAAGGTATCAAACTTGATTTGGATCCTCCCAAAATTGAAACACAAGCTTGTTCAGAATCATGAGAACTATCAAAATCATCAAATAAATTGTTAAATTGAGTTGATGATGTAAACATTGTTTGAAAATTGATCCTATTCTCCACTTTAGTTTTTATGATGAAATTTCCACTTTATTTTAACTTTACTTTGAATCTTCCCTCCCTGCCCCCAATGGAGTAATTTCCTATTGTGATCTATAGGTTCTGGATCACAAGCTTAATGATGCAACAAATCCCTTGTCTATTGCTCCCTCTTTATCACTTGATAATCATTATAATCATCTAAGAAGAAAAGCAGGTAGGCTAACTCATACCAAGCTCATCTCAATCATATCTGTATCAACCAGTTTATAATTTGCAGTAAAGTTTGAGAAAATATTTAATTCAAGAAAAATTGGAATCAAAACATGGAAAAAATGTGGTGCATGAGACTATGATTAATGTGATCAAAAAAATATAGATGTCAAGGAGACCTATTGCAGAGGTACTTCTCATAACAATGCAGATTATTGCAAAGGCAAGAAATTATACCAATAGTCAAACCAATTGATTTGAGATCTGAGTTAGAGAGATTTTTGGATTTGAAAAGTTGTTAGGAGCCAATATTTTTGGCTTCTAAGCATCTTATTATCTCATTGGAATTACCTTGGATTCCTATGCAATGAAAATAATTTTGGATTGAATTCCATTATTATACATTGGTTCTGAAGATGTTGAAGGTTAATTAGGTTAGTTACTATTGAAGTTTTGACCATGGTTGCCAAGTAACTGAGAGATAAAAGTGCCAAGAATATTGGTGTCTATCTGAGGATTAAACTGTTCTTGATATTTGTTTTAAAAAATGTGAGATATTTTAAATCACTTGGTGGGGAATTCAATGAAACACCAGGATTCCAAGAAACCTTGGAAATCAATGGGTTAATTTATAGATATATCATTTTTTAACTCATTCATTGATGACCATCTAACTATGATCAAACTTACAAGAGCATCCCCCCAAATGTAGGCATTACCAACAGTCAAAAGGATATATTTTCTGGGATCAGTTGGATGAGGAAAAGCTGGACAGAATCAATCATACTTAACTTTTACCATTTGTTTTTCATATATCTTGGCCATCTGAATTTATTTTTAATAAATTTCAGATTCATCTTAAGATCCTGATTCAGATTTGGAAATGAGGGCTGAAATCAAATCCCTTTGGGTCATATTTGATTCCCAAGATTTCACCTGAATTGTTTTCTTTTCAATCAGATTCTCATTCCAAGTTTTATCCAAGTCATCCTTGTGGTTGCTTTGGAAAAGGGTGAACTCAGCTTGGGAAGAATTTTGGCCAATAATTTTTGATACCCAAGCCAAGTATTAATCTGAGGTCTTGAGAATGATGGATTGAGACTCTAGTTAGGCCCTACATTTGAGTATATAGACCAACCAGTTGATTGGAGGTATACGGGCTGATACAGCATCTGAAATCACTGAAAAAATGTTGCTGTATTCAATATTGCAAGCTTCCAAAAACCATTGATTTGAATTGGTCAAAATTGACCTTGTTGGGGTCAATTTGAACCACAAGGCAGCATCCTTTGGATGGTTTTAATTGCTTCCAAAATTTCTTCTTTGTTCTTTTTTTTTTTATGAAAAAAAATAGAGTAAAGTTGATGACAAATTCAAAGAATTTCTTTATTAAAAAGATTAAAAAAAATGGAAAAGAACAATTCAATAAATATTCTTGGAGATATTGGACTAAGAATGATGGAAAACTGATGTTGGTGCTACTTGAATGAAAACTTGGCTCAAAAGAACTTGAAATAGGACTCTTGGTATCTGCCTGAAATATTGTTATTAGAAACATATCAGCATCATTTCAGTTTTTTTTTTTTGCAATGAATCCATGAACCTACAATCATCAAATCTTCAGGTTCTGGGAGGTCTTCATTGGTGTCTGGAAAATGATTTTTGGTTCCAGTTTGGGTGGGATGCATTTGATTAGAGGATTGAAGGTATGATTGGATGAATTATCAATGGGAAGGGGTTAGCTTTTCTGGCATCATTTTTGCATCTGATTGGAGAATAGAAGAAATTTTTTTGATGATCTACAGAAGGGTGGATCCAATCAGAGGTTGGAAAAAAATGGGGGGGGGGTTAATCCAATTGGAGGTATTTTTTTTTCTGGATATTGGCCATCAAAGGTTGGGCAGAAAGCTTGGGTCAAAAACCTGGGCAAAAAATGGGGCAAAATGGATCAAACTAAAAAAAAAAAAATGAAAGTTTGGTGTGGTGGATCCAAGCTTAGGAAAAATACAATAACAAAAAAAATAACAAAAAAAATAACAAAAAAATAACAAAAAAAATAACAAAAAAAGATCATGAAAAAGTAACAAAAAAAAAAAGATAACAAAAAGATAACACAAAAAAAGAAAACAAACAAACAAACAAACAAACAAAAAAAAAATAACAAAAAATAACAAAAAAATAACACAAAAAAAAAATAACAAACAAATTTCAAAAAAAATAAATAAATAAATAAAATAAACATAAACATAACAAAAACAAAAATAAAAAATAAAAAATAAAAAAATTACAAAAAAATCAACAAAAGATAACAAAAAAAAAAAAAATAACAAAAAAAAAAAAAAAAGAAAGAGAAGAAAGAGAAGAAGAAGAAAAAAAAAACAGAAGGAAAAAAAAAAAAATGAAACAAAAAAAGAAAAAGAAAAGAAAAGAAAGAAAGAAAGAAAGAAAAAAAAAAGAAAAGAACTGGAATTTGTTTTTGACTGGATGTAATTTGTTTTGACCAAGGTTCCAAAAAAAAAAAGTCATTGTCAACATCATCGATGTCAAAAAAAAAAAATAAAGTCAAAAAAAAGAAAAGAAAAAAGATTCAGATTTGAATGACTCCACTCGAGTAGTGATTGAAAAGGTTGAAGGTATGATTAATGTTTGATCTCAGAAGGTTGAAGATTTTGAGAGAAATAAGGTTTAGACTTGAGTTTGAATTGATGAGGATCAGGATGATCATGGGTTGATCCCATTCATGCTTGATGTCAGTCATTTTATGATGAGAAGATGATGTTTTTTTTTTTTTTTTTAAAAAAAAAAAAAATTAGATTATTCATTTGATGGGGTACATTCATGCCTTTTTGAATTCTGGAGTTTAATCTGAATTCCTCTTGAGATGTTTGAGCTTAGTTTGAGATCTTGTCTAGTAAGTCAGATTCAAAGATCCGATTGAGCTAGATCATCGTTTCAATCTGTTTTTTTATTTTATTTTTGTATCTTTTTTTTTTTTTTTTTTTTTTAATCTGGATCGTTTGAAAGAATCATTCTAGTATGCTTAGGACAAAACTCTCTGGAACTGGGGACTCATAGACCTCATAGGGCTCTTGATATCAAGATTTATTTCTCAAAATTTTCTTTTGAACTTGTTGGGTGAGATTGAATCGGATTGAAAATCTATGAATCATGACAGGAACCTGGAAGGCCAGCATGTAGTGAGATGAAGTTCATTTTTTTTTTATTAAAAGCAAGTAAATTGATTGGAAACAGTTTATCTAACAGGATTTTTTTTTTTTTTTTAAAAAAAAAGTATATAGTTTGTAAGAGGGGTATGGTTCCAAATCGTCAAGAAATGGATTGATTGAATCTCCTTCCAAGGGATCGATGGATCAAATCTTCCTTCGATCGATCAAGTGTTTTGAAATCAAGCTTAAGGTTTTCTTTTGACTCAAGCCTACAAACGTCCCACCAATATGAAAGCCAACCTAAGCTGGACAGCTTACATACAGTCTCCAGACGGTACTTGTAAAGTATATCTCAACTTCACCCTTCCATTTTCTTTTGACCGGCCGGCAAAGGCCAGAGTGGCCAAATCCTGGGATAGAGTTCAATCCAACCCTTTGGGGTCTGTAAGGATGTGTTGGGATTGAGAAGATGATGGTTGGGATGAAAGCCGGTTGCAAAACCAAGGAGCCAGTCGGAGGTCATTGGATCGGTTTGTGAGGAGGAGGATGGTTCCCTGAGTCAGATCGGCGGTGAGGAAAGTCTTGGAGATGGCCAACAATGGCAGATCATCCTTAGTGTGGTGATCATGGTTGATCACAATCAATCGATTACTAGAACGCAAGGTGTGCAGGGTGAGAAGGCAGTTGGATTTGTGAGTGGGTGTTCTAGCGTTGTTTGATGGTCTTGGTTATAGGTATCTATGTGGATTGTTTAAGGAAACTCTGGGAGGGGGGAGAAGGAGCGGAAGAGAGCATCTAGAGGGAAGAAAGAAGGAAGTATGTGGAGTATAGTACAGTGGTAAGTAGTGATCGAAAGAAAGGATAATCGAAGAGTCATTCTTTAAAGTGAATCCATCTTTACAGGAACGGAAGAAGTGAGGAGCACAGAGGATAGTGGATCTTATATTGCAGAGTTAGTTTTAGTTAGCCTGGGTTGTTCTTGCAGGTTTAGTTTAAGGACTTAGGTTGTTCTCGTGGGGCTAGTTTCTCAGTCCAATCGATCGATAAACTTGGTTATGATACCTACTATCATTGCAGAAGAAGCCTAACGTTTCAACCAAGTCCGGAGATCTGGTGGAAGTTTGCAGAGAGAGTCGTCGTAGGAGAAGTACCTATAGATACGTACGTATGACTACAACCAGCTCACGAATCTTGAAGCTAACTCGTTCTTCGATCATCACAAGCTAGAACGAAGCGTCGGAGGTGATCGAGATCAGGTACCCGAAACCGCTCATCTCGCACTCCAGTGTGCACGATCCCTCGATCAGGATTAAGAGTAGTAGACCGAACAACCGATCGAACCCAAGCATAAGATACGTATTTAAAAACGAAGGACTCGAGGGTCCAGTCAAGTCAACTCGAGGAGTCGAAGAAAGCTATAACGGATGGTTTTGTGGGTCGAGGGAGGGAAGATCGGTGGAGAGAGGGTGGGTGAATTGGTTGCTGGACTCAGGAAGCCTGCTCGAGGGGAGTGAAGTCAAGATCGAAACGCTCGTGATGATGAGCGATGATGAGGGTGGGATGATGGTGAAGGAAGGAAGGAAAATGATCGATCGATGATGATGATGATGATCTTGTCGGTCGAGCGATTGGAAGGATTCCTAGGCAGATCTGACTCTCCAGAGATCCTCTCTCTTTCCCTCTCATCGACCTCCGGATACACACAACACACCTTCGGCTACAAGCTCCTTCCCCGTACTAGAGACCATCCCCCCATCCCGCCATCCCACGCCCACACCCACGCCCACCACACTCACACAAGCCAACAAAGAAAAAGAAAAGAAAAGAAAAAAAAAAAAAAAACAACGTGCAAGGAGTCGTGATGAGCGAGGTAAAAGGGATAAGAGAGTCAGATCGACTCGCCACCCAGACACGATGATCAGGGCGTCACAAGCTCGTCATCGACGTCCCCCCCTTCGCCGGGGGGGCTAGTGAAGATATAGGGCCTTGGGTCTTTGGGCCGTCGAGCGGGATGAGAACGAGAAGGCGACGGTGGATGAGCATGTAGGAACGATACACCAGATCATCTTGCATCCGCACGAGCCATGATTCCAAAACAAACAAAAGGATTTTTTTTTTTTTTAAAAAAAAAAAAAAAAAGAAAAGGGTTGGAAAGATCAAAGTATGTAACTCCACCCCCTCAAGGGTACACATCCTAGCGTGATCGACGAACCAACCAGCGTAGGCAATTAATCATCAATTCACCGATGGCTTCCTATTTTTTTTTTGTTTTGTTTCTTGATGTATACATGCTATGTGAAAAACTATATATATATATATATATATATATATTATATATGTGTGTGAGTGAGTGATATATATTATCTACAGGCACGTATGGATGTATTAAGGATGTGTAAAGGACTGTCGAGAACATCTAGAGACTAAGGATTCAAAACCAAAACCAAGCCAAAACAACAAAACCCAAACGGTGGGGGGGGGGCATACATCATAAAGAGAGAGTGATGGGAGCTTTTGATACTGACAAGAGGGAGAGGAACTTGGCATGATTCTAATCCAATCCCATTTCGAGTTTTAGTTCATTGACAAATCTTTCTCTAAGGGGTAATATCTGTTTATTTTTCACATCCTTGAACTCTTGGGTAGCTACCGTAATTAATCTATCGGTGTGGTGTGAACTCAGAGTCATCGGTCCTCTCATATAGGCATATAACGAGGCCGGGGAATCATGGGACATGATGGTCGATTGGTTTATCTTCAGGAGTGCGAGCGAAATTCGGAATAGTAATAAACTACCATCGATCAAGAATATATCGAATACACGACTAGTTTCATTTGATTAGGGGTTGATTTTTTTCATGTTTTTTTTTTTTTTTTTAAAAAAAAAAAAAAAAAATCGCATGGAAGGGCATCCGACATCAGACCTGAACTTATGATTCTTCCGAATATCTTGTTTCTGTAAATGAAAATAGATTTCAGGAAGGTGAATGCACTTACAGTAAAGTTTGAATGGGTAAGGCATCGGCAAACAAGGACAAAAACCAGCCAAACCTAGAATTAAGCAACGGAAGAGCAGGTTAGTCTTCCACTCGTGGATTAAAGCAACGAGTGCTATTCCGAGATCGTCAAGCGTAGATCACAGCGTTCTTCAGAGAAACTGTTCGGTCCTGGGGGGGGGGGGGGGGAGGGTGTATGGATACATGGGTACTTATGTCAGGCAAAACGGAACTGACGTGATTGCAGGCAACTCCACGTCCAAAGCCTCAAAATGATGGCCAAGTTCAGGCAAGAGCTTTTTGACGAGTTCTTTCAAGACTCGCTGATCGGCTTGGGAGGTTAGCAGGTGGGACGTGTAATAATGAGCCGGGAGGATTTTCTAAGACAAAATAGTCAACGGGTAGCATGCAATCAGTCCCTCTTTTCATCAAGCCTAGGTAAAAAAAGAAAATTGTTTCGGGGGGGGGGGGCGCGAGACTGAGAAGGAGGAAATTCAGAAGAAGACTTACATCCACAATACAAACTAAGATCCAGAAAGCGTCTTCCTCACTGGGGACCGTCAAAAGGATCGTGGCGGCAACCATATTCATTCCCTGGAGGATAGGAGCACAACGGTCAAACGTCTTTCGAATAGCGAGGGGGTTGAGAACAACGAAGAACACGGAAGGAGGCAAACCTGACAATATCCAACCAGAGGATTATGCCACGACATCGCAGCTAAGACCCTTCTCAATTTGCTAACCCCAGGACCATCGCCCCCAAAGTAGACGTTCGTAGGCAGAGTTCTAAAAAAAAAAGTTTCATGACCCGTCAATTCATCCTCCTCGTTTGAGATTTATGAACAGGGGGGGGGGGGGATTCTACCTGGTCACATCACATTCTATCTGGTTGAGGCACAAACCTTCTTCGCCTTGATGTAAGTTGAGCAAGTCTTGGTAATAGCCCGGTTCTTTGAGCTCACTCGCGCCCGAGCATTCCAACCAAATCTTAGGCCTCAAACTGATTGGGATCCCTTGAATGACTAGCGCCTTGAACTCCTTCCATTCCTCCTTGAGCGCCCTTTTATTGTTATCGTTCGATAATCCCATCGAGGCAATGCCGATCAAGTTATCGTCATGACACGTTATCAAATCTCTCACTTTGATCGAATCTCCCGTAGAACTAGTACTCTTTGAATTCGGGTGAACGTAGGCTGGAGCTAATGCATTCGGAGTCGCCCCAGAAGGAGGGATGATGACCGAATCGCAGCCCTTGCCATGGGCTTGTGCAGTTCCCAAGAAAACTCCGACGGATGCAGGTGATAGATCACCGTTAGCCTGGACGGTCTTGTGACTAGGATCACTAATGGAGTTGGAAGCCGCGGGAGGATTGTGTTGAGAGGCGGAGTTAGAAACCTTGATGAGTTTCATCCTACGTTTTGAGATGAATTGTGCCCATGCTTCCATTTGCTTTCTCTCCATCATGTTTTGCATCTCGTTTAACTGAAATAATAACCTCCGGATACTTTGGGTAGTTGACTCAGCTGCCCGGTCCACAACCAAGATGGAGTGAATGGGGGGTTCGACAGCTGCAGTCGTTCCAACTCCAACACTTTTATCATCTTGATTCCTCGAGCCATCCGACTTGAGAGGGGGCGAAAGACCCAACGCTTCGCGTAGAGACCTCAATTCTGCCTCGACGTCAATCTGAGATTTGATGGGCAGGGCCGTCGTCAACATGGGTGTATGATCGAGATCTGAGCCCTCGGTACTGGCCTCGCCACGTGCCGAGTTAAGTTTTCTGTTTTCACCTGATGAGGATAGAGGGGTCAAACGAGAGGAGGGGGAATCCAAGGAGGCCGATGAGGCTCCACTCGATGCCGCGGCATCGGGCGGAAGTTCGGATGCAACAGGACCGGAGCTTGACGATTGAGAAACCATCGATGAACCGGCCTCTGAGGCCGCCACTCGCTCCCGGGCTATCCTTTTCTTCTTGTCCCTGGACTTTCGCATCAACTTGAGACCGTATTTCGCATCTACTATAAAACCAAATCGATCGACTAGAGGTTCATCGTCCCAAGCCTTCGGTGAGCTTCCCGGGATCATGGATGATGTACCCTGGGCGTCTTGGTCGCGATGGAGATTAGAGAATGGAGGAGGGTTTGACTGCGGGTTGATGAACGTGCTGAGCTCCATCGTACAATTGGATAGGGGGGGGAGAAACTTCAGATTGAGTTGATGGATCGAATCGAAAGGAATACCGGACGTGGAAGAATGGTTAGAATCAGAACTAGGAGTCAGGTTGGCAACAGGATGATGAGACGCTTGACTAGCAGCCACGGTGGATGACGTAGTCCGATTAGAAAAGGAAGCTCTCGAAGAGGATCGGTTGGATCTTGATTCGAAAGCTTCAAAGTAGATCGAAGCCAAGCGACCGTGAGAGGGATTGGTGAGGGTGGTCAGGTTGGGTTCGGATTCAGAAAGTATAGCCGTGTTGTCGGACGATGCATGCAAACCCAATGCTTTGCCTATGGTACCCGTGGCGGTGGAGAGATAACTTTTGGTCGTTGCAGGTTGGGTCAACTTGATGTGCGGGTTTGATTTCATGGGGGATGCAGAAGTGGTTGGGATCGGCTTTGAGGATCGAACGGATAGATTGGCTTGACTGACTTGTTCTGATTTAAGCTTGGTCACATCAAGGTCGTTGGTGTCAAGAGTAGACGCGAGCGATCCTACTGCATTAGAGTGCAGAGGTGGACCGTCGCATCCCAAAACGGCAATTTCTCCATGAGATGTCCCGGTAACTGGTTTCAATTGGGTACGGTCACTCGATGATCCACCGATGGCCATGGATAGGAGAGGTAGTCGATCACTTTGGTTGAGCGGATCATCGTGAGCGGTAAAGGTCGGTAGGGCTTTAGAAGTAGATACAGAAGACTCCGTAGGCGATTTGAGGTTGACGATCGACGGCCTACGGTTCACGGACGATGACTCACGGGGGATTTCGAGATCGGTGCTCAATTTGGCCAAAGGGGGGACGACACCCGTCGAGCTCGATGATGGGATATCCCGAGTTCTCGGCAAACCGATCACAACCGATCTTTCCGTTCCGCCCAGCGAAGGGGTAGCGTCGGAACATGAATTAGAACGCAGGACACTATTCGAGGGAGATGAAAGGGCCGATGTGGATGAGGAGGGGTTCCAAGGTTCCTGATAACTTCCGACCGAATCGTTAGAGGCCAAGGAGAAATGGTGGGGGTAAGCCCGTCGAGTCACGTCAGTGGTCACTTCTACAGCATGAGGTTGAGCAGTCAAATCATCGATTGAACTCGAGGAGCCATTGGAAGTGATTTGAGTATTGATTGAAGATGAAGAACCGAGTAGGAGGGAAGAGGAACGATTGGTGACCAAACTAGACGAGACATTGACCGAGGCGGGCGAGGACCCCTTGAGGGGATCATCGGTAGATATCGATGCAGATGGAACGGTTGCGAATGACTGAGCGATTGCATGTTGAGGAGTAGCTTGGCCGGATCCAGCGCGATTTCTGTGAGAGGCAGAAGGGGTTGAGAGGGCAAAAAAAAAAGAGAACGAGTAAGAATGGAGGGGAATGTATGATTTTGGTGGATGGGAGAAATGAAAGGCTGAACGAGTTTCTAGGTAAAAAAAGAACAAGAAAGAAAGAAGCTGGGGATCCTTGAACAGCTTACCGCCGAGTCAGGCTATCAAAGAAACCTGCTAGGATCGTGGCACTTGCGACATCATTAGGACTGCGGGTGGAATCAGGATGTTGTGGGATGGGTCTGGACGATGAGCAGGGATTAGTTCCGATCTGATTTGAATCATGATGTATCCGGTTCGGAGGCCCGGAGCCAAGGTGGTCAACGACTTGGGTGGCGATCACTTCGCGCTCAGGGTCTTGACTCTCACCACCGTCCAAGCGTTCATCGATATCGACCTCACCGGAAACGGAGCTAGCGTTGATCTTATGTCGTTTGTTCCACTTCCAGCCATAGAAACCCCAGACGATATGGTTCGGTTGACGAGGGCCGAAGTTGGACGAGTTATACTGGGAGGATAATCCACTGGCAGAACTACAGATCGAGGAAGTACGTTGATGGGGTAACGACGATCGAGAGGCTGGAGGCTCTGTAGTCGACGGTTCGTTGGGGCACCGATCGTTAGAGGCTTGTCGTCCGCTCGTGCCACAATGATCGGAGGAAGGTGGGATGGGAGCGGATTTACGATACTTGCCATTAAGGATCCCGGTGGGGTTGAATAGCTTGATTGCAGAATGATAGGGCCTCTTAAGATCTTGAGGGTTTGAGGGAGTGGGGGATTCGGAGATATGACTGGCCAGAGAGGCGGGGGAGGCGAGTTGAGATCTAGACCGACAGCTGGATTGAGAGGTCGTCTCGAAGCAAGGATTGTCCGACATGGCTTCGCGGAGGTCATCGAGATCGAGTTGAGTAGAGGGGTGGGAGGTAGGATGGGATGAGAGGAGGGAGAGGGTGGAGTGATTGGGACTGATGGGTTTCCAATCGGCTATTTCGATTTGCCAAGGTTTTTGATTGAGGATGGGTAGAGGCTGGAGGTTGGACTGAGGGGATGATGAGTGAGCTTGATCGGTGACTCGAGATCGGACGAGGCAGCGTTCGATCTCACCCGAGCCGGCCGAGTAGTTGTCGATGAGGAGTGACTTGAGAGCGTTGGTTTCTAATCGACTTTGGTTCAGGAGATGTTGGGTTTGATTCAACTTGGAGGATAACTCACGGAGTAGGGAGAGCATGAGGGAGTTGAGAGCGATCTGATCCGAGTCGGGGGGGAGTAAATCTTGAGCGGGGGAGACGGGAGGGGGCGAAAGATCGGTTCTGGAGCTGATGATCCGCTTGAGTTCGAATACGAGTTGAGCATCGGTGGGTATCAGATGAGGCTCGAGGGAGAGTGAGATCTTGAGTCTCGAGGAGGAGTTGGACGATAGACAAGGTTGGGATGAGGAGGGGAGGGGAGGATTGAGGGGGTGATGACGGTAGGGGTGATGATCGTTCTTGGAAGTAACGGGGTCGTGACTGAGGGATGAGGGGATCGGGTCGGGGGAGGTGATGGGTTTATGAGTAGAGGGACGAAAGGATTGAGTGGATGAGCGAGAGAGGGGGGGAGGTTGGAGTTGAGGATGACTAGCAGGGTCGATCGGAGGATGATTGGAGGTTGGATTCGAGATCGGTCTGAGGGTGTCATCGCGAATGAAACCCAATCGAGCGGGGATGGGGGCGGAGGAGGTAGGTTGAGAGACTCTGTGGATGAGAGAGGGTAGATGGGAGGATGGATGAGTGAGCGTCGATTCCGAGGGTGGGGGGGGCGGGGCATGATGGATGGGTGGACGAGAGCTAGGGAAACGATGGTGAGATGGATCGGGTTCGTTCTGACGACTGAGGATCCGATCGGTGTGAGGCTTGAGATGGAAGTAAGAATGATGGTGAAGGGTAGGGTTCGAGTCGGAGTGGAGTAGAGGGTGATGATGATGAGATGAGGAGGGAGGAGGGCCGGGAGGGTGATGGTTGGACGTAGGAGGTTGGGACTGGGACTGGGACTGGGGATGGTGATCGGAATCGAGTGGAAGGGTGTTTGGACTGAGAGGGTGAGGTTGATCCGAGTCGATTTGGGTGGAGGAGGAGGAGGAGGAGCTGATGAATTGATGATGATGAGGCTGATGGGCGGGCATGAGGTTTTGATTGAGGGGATGAGGAGTGGTAGTAGTAGTTTGAGAGCTCGATGGGGTGCTACTCGAGGGACTAGACCGATGACTAGGATCGATGGTGGGAGTGGGTGGTAGGAGTGAGACTGAGTGATCAATAGGCCTAGGTTGAGGATCGATGGTGGGGAGTGGATGATGGGCAGGAGGAGGAGGAGTAGGAGGAGGAGTAGGATCGGTTGAGACTTGGGAAGTGCTTGGAATCCACTGATCGGGCGATGGTCTCTGGGCGGATGGAGGGCATTGCATGATGATGGCAAGCTGAGTGGGAAGTGGGAAGGAATTTTGTGAGTCAAAATGGTGGGAGTCCGAGTCGAGAGAGGAAGAGAGAACTGGTTGGTGGTCGAACCTCGCGAGGATAGCACACGATGATGTCACAGGACTTAACTTAGTTTCAAGGTTGTCTCATGACCTATCTATCACATAGCTCGCGTAGAAATAGTCTAGTATCGGACCATCCGCCCTGCCGCCCGGCCGCCCGGCCGCCCGCGAATCCTTCCTCTCTCCTTACCGAGATTGGAATCCCGGGTTATCGGATACCCAAAGGTGAGGCCGGAGGGTTGATGCGGTGGATGGTCAGATGGCAAGATTGAACGTCTTAAAAGCCATTGAACCGACTAGCTCAAACACTCGTCGAAAGATTGGTATCATAAGAGAGAGGAAGATTGAATTAAGAACCAGGCTGAAAAACATCAGACCACCACCACCATCGGAGCAGAGACAGGGAGTGAAGGGAGGACCACCGACCATAAGATGGTAGACCAAGCATCATCCATCATCCACCGGTTTCGTATCAAAAGCGGAATTCCAGTCAAGCTTGGAGTCCCTACAAACTACACTCACCCAACAATTTCAACCGATGGAAGCAGCCATGTCGAGGCTGGCTACCCCACCAGAAACAGTGGGCCCACCAATTCCACCCCACATGTCCCTGCCCGGTCATCGAAGCAACGACCTGCTGACTATCAGGTTTGTGAAAGATCCCATGTCATTCCATTAAAACATCAACACCAAACAACCCATCCTCGCATTTGATGGATCAAACTTCAAAGTATGATGGGAGGGGGCAATCGACCGCACCCTTCATCAGGCATTCAACCACAACCCTAGTTTCCTGTAACACCCAACGAGCTTTGACACGTTGACAAGCACAAAGAATAGGCCAATGGTTAACTTGCTTTGTAACTCGGTCGACGACGAGCTGTATGCCATCATCAATATACGACACCTTAGTGGAGACCTGCAAGAGGTCCAACAGGAGACACAAGTTGGTCCTTGCAGAGAGGATGATGGACTTACTATCTTCACCCGAGGCCGATATGGCCTGGATAACGAGTTTCCACACCGTGATGGCCAACCTAAATAAATCAGAGATCTCCCACAATGAACTTGTTGGCTTACTCATCCAATCCATCACGGTTACTCTGCCGGGTATTGATGGGAAAAACTTACGAGTATTCTGTCTTGCAGAAGTTGAACGATGCAAAAAACACCACCCCAATTCCTCAACGTGGCAAACGTTCTACAAGGGGCAATAGGTAAATTGCAACCAAAGCTGGAGGCCAGTGTTAATTTGATGGAGTTGGATAGAATCAATACTGTCCAAGGCCACTATGTGCCACTGGTTCAAGGGAATCCCATCAAGAAGTCTACAGTCAAGCCTCACCTGTCCATCAACCGGGTGGCCTATTAGGCTGGGAAACCCAAGTCTGATGCCCTTCTGGACACGTACGGCTGCAAATGCCAGTACTGTGGCAAGGAGGGCCACTGGTACACCAATGGTGGTGCCTTCTGGACAGACATCCCAATGGGGAGGATCCCAACCCCACCGGACAATCATCCCAATAGCCACTCACAATACCTACCACCTCCACCACCAAGCCAACCCGGCTGGTGCAAGGATCAACTCTGAGTCATGGATATGCCAGAAGTGGATGGTGGGGAGATTTTACCAGACTCTGGGGCCAGTGCCCAGGTGAGTGGCCCCTCCAGATATTTTCATCCTACCTCTAATCTCAAGACCCCTAAGCGTTTCTTCCTGGGGGCTCACAAGCACCATGTTGATGCTACTACCACTGGCAGCCTTGTGATTCCAACCAAGATGGGACAAATGACTATTGAGGGGGTATTTTTGTGTCCATCAGTTAGTGGGATTATCCTTTCTACCAGAAGACGACTAGTGGATGGATGGGAACTGACTTACTGGGGCCTGGAGGCAATGCTGAAGGACCCATTGGGGAACTCCTACAAAACCTCTTTCCAAAACTTCTGCTGGGTCATACCTACTTGTAATAGAACTGCCACTGCAATGAAGATCAGCTCCAAACCTTCTTTTGATCCATACAAACGGCATGTCTGCCTTGGGCACGCTTCTGAGGTAGTTGTGAGGATCTTCCTGAGGAAGTACTACCCAGAGGAGGTGCGTGGACAATGGCAATCGTTCTTCTGTGAGTGCTGCACCAACTCCAAGAGTGTGGACAGGAGGACCCTGGGTGCCATATCCAGAGTGGCTAGGGATGACCCCTTGGACCTATTTGTCACCAATGTGACTGGTCCGTTTGAGGAAGATCTTATAGGAGCCCAATTTCTCCTGACGTTTTGTGATCATGCATCGACTTACACTTTTGTGGCAATATTAAAGTTGCAATCAGAAGTACCGGGGAAGATCCTGGGATGGCTGGAAAACCTGAAGGTGACTTTGGGTTGGTACCCCAAGTTTATCCACAGCAATAACGCAGCAGAATACACTGGCCCACTCAAAAAAAAAAAAAACTGGAACCAATGGGGATCCAGACGGCCCCAATCCCACCGTATCATCCCAAGCAGAATGGTGAGGCAGAAAGAGTGAACAGGATGCTAGGCAACATGGCCCGTACTATGCTAAACAAGAGTGGTATGGGTCCAAAATTTTGGTCTTTTGCATACCAGGTGGCTGCATATATCATCAACCATCTCCCCAACTTCTGGATGGGAAACAAGTCCCCACTTGAACTCCTATCCGGCAGCACTCCCAACGCAGCCATCTTATACCCCTTTGGGGAAAAGGCTATTGTCCAGGTCCCGGCAGAACGTAGGGGGAAGTTGGAGGAATGGGGAAAACACTGCAGGCTACTTGGCTTCCCGCCAGGGGGTGCCGGCTGGATTTTCTGGTCAGAAGAGCAGCAATGAGTGATCCACTCAACATCCACTATATTCCCTTTCTTCCAGGCATTGCCGGTCAAAGCGGTGGGGGACAACGGAAGGGATATTATCAGCCAACTCCGGCTAGGAGAAGAGGATACCAACGGCACCGCTGCTGCCAAGCAGGCTGCCATAGATGCCTTACTGCGGTCAATTGAACGGGATTTCCCACGGTTGATGCCTGAGGCCTTGAAGGGTGAATGGGCAAAGGAATGGCGGGTGTTGGGAGAGGCGGAAATCCAGCAGTTTGATAATATGGGCGTTTGGGAACCTGTCCAACCGCATAAGGGGATGAAGATCCTTGGTTTCAAATTTGTCCTGGCACACAAACGCAATGCAGAAGGAAATCTCATTCAGCAGAAATCTTGATATGTTGCAAAGGGATGTAGCCAGAAGCTGGGAGTGGATGTTTACAAGACTTACACACCAACCGCATCCCTCAACAGCTTAGGACTCCTACTTGCGGTGGCCCATAGCGGCTCCTATCCTGTGGCAATTTTTGACATGAGTGCCACCTAACTTTACAGGCCCATTGACAAGGAGGTCTATGTTCAACCACCAATCCTGCTACGCCCGGAATGGAAGGGATTTGTTATGAAGCTGAAGAAGTCAATGTACAGAACCCAGCAGGCGGCAAGATGTTGGTGGAAGCATTTCAAGTCAGTTGTTGGGCAAGTTGGCCTGGAGGCAAGTGAACTCAAGGATTCACTATATATCTGCAAGGACAAGAATGATTTTGTGGTTGTATGGATGCACATGGATGACGGGGTGGTGATGGCTTCCTTGGAACAGATGATGCGGCGCTTCCAGGAAGGGGTAAAACGGGAGTTGAAGATCAAGTGGTCAGGGGCGTTGGACAAGATAGTTGGCATTAGGATCAGCAAGAAGGATGAGGAGATGACTCTGGACCAGAAGCTGTTTGCGGAGGAGATTGTAGCGGACTACCCAAGGCATGTTCTCCGGAGACGGTTGCCGCTGGCCGGTGGGGTAATTGAGGCAACTATGGGCAAAGCTGTGGCGGTAATGGAATATCAGTCAATCCTGGGATCCTTGATGTACCTATTGTGCGGGACTAGGCTGGATATAACCTATGCCGTCAACCTACTCGCTAGGTTTAGCTCTTGTCCTTTTGAGGAACACTGGAAAAAACTGGATCACCTCATTGGCTACCTGCAGGGGACCACAGGCAACTCCCTCTGTTATCTACGCAACGGGCCTGGATACCTAACCATGTGGGTTGATGTGAAGTTTGGGAGCAAGCATGAGTGCTCTACCAGCGGCTATGTCATCCAATATGAGGGAAAAACAGTTGCTTGGGGGGCCAAACAGTAAACAGTGGTTGCTCTGTCAACATGCCCGGCTGAGTATGTGGCCTTATTGGAGGCATCCCAGATCCTTGCCCATCTATGGCTGACCTTAACCAACATATGCTTCAAGCTGCCTCCAGTGATCTATTGCAACAACAAAGCAGCTATCTTAGTTGCCACTAACAATGCCTTGCCCAAGCAAACCCATTACCTCAGCAGGGCATTCTACTTTGTTAATGATTTTGTAAGGCGGGAAAACATTGCAATAAAATGGACAAGCTTGGCGTCACAACTAGCCAACATTATGACCAAAGCTTTGGGCCCCAACAAACATGCAGCTGGCCCCATGGGGATTGGGGTGGTGAACTGACATAATTGTGGGAGGGGATGTTACGAGTGACGATAGGACACAATTATGTCACAGGACTTAACTTAAAAAGTTTCACGGATTTCTCACATATCACATAGCTTGTAGATATAGTCTAGTAACGGACCATCCGCCCAACTGCAAATCCTTCTCTCTCCTTACCAAGATTTGGATTTGGGATCTTCCCAAAGTTGAGGCCGGAGGCTAATGTGGTGGATGGTCAGGTGAGTTAAAGTTTTGAGAGTAATCTTACCAAGATTTGGATTTGGGATTGGCCCAAAGGTGAGGCCAGAGGCTAATGCGGTGGATGGTCAGATTGCAATATTGAACACCCTCTACTCCTACTCCTACTCCTGCTCTCCTACTCTCCTACTCTCCTACTCTCCTAATCTCCTACTCTCCTACTCTCCTACTCCTTGACCACCACCACCACCACCACCTAGGTATCTACCCATACTGCAGGGCTCATGGTCTCAGAACAAGAGCTCAAGACCCCTCAAACATTGTCCTCGGTTCAGAATTTATGGATCCCAAGCATCCATAGGGAGTTGAGTGCGCCATTCAACCAAACAAGTGAGTAAGTGAGTGAGTGAGTGAGTGAGTGAGTGAGTGAGTGAGTGAGTGAGTGAGTGAGTGAGTGAGTGAGTGAGTGAGTGAACAAGTTCCTTCCTTCCTTCCAACCGGCTCTAAAATAGTCCTGAAAACCAGTGATGAGAGCAAGGCTTGAAGCTCTCCCTGTCAAACCTAAGCTAGGAGGTACAAGCACAACTACAAGAACAAAAATCCACATCAGAAAACCCTAATCCAACCCTTGCCTGCCATGACCTCCATCCAGTTTGTCCCTCTCATGGAACCCACCACTCCCTTCTCAGAGCCCCCCCCTCACACACACACCTGTCCAGATCCATCCAACCCACCGTCTTTGGATATCCCAAGTTTGTGAGCCAGTGTAGAGAGTCCTGGATGGGATTATAGAAATAATTTAACAAATAGCTTACTGGAAGTCCTTCAAGGGGATTTTAGTATTGACTCCTTTAGAGTATTTGTAAAGACTAAGGTCATCTTGAATTACCTGCCCTTCTAGTACTATATTAAGTCTGCACAATCATTCATTGGAACTGATGGCTGGTTTCTTTGAGAATTTTAAGATTGAGAATTTTAAGATAGGTCTCAGATCTGACCTAGATTGATCATTAACTTATCATTGGTAGGGTTTGCTGAAGGGTGGAACAGATGAATTGGATGATTGGTTAGTGGTTGATCAGATGTATGTGACCTTAACCAATATCCCAATCCTAAAGGTTTCAAGGGTTTTATCAAAGGGATTGTTCAGGAGAGGACCCAAGGATCATGGGTTTACCCACCAGGTGGCTGGGTAGAGGAAAAAAAAAAAGGTTGGTAGCTCCATTTTGTTGTTCTCTCCTGATTTTTATTAAGGGTTCATGATTGAGTCATCAGTGGTCTTCTTTAATTTGGTTCTCAATAATAGTTCAGGTCACAGAAGAACCCTTATTCAGAGCTATGAGCTAGTGCCCCAGCCAGGAGCTCAACCATTGGTGCCAGGCACAGGCACAGTTATGCAATTGGGTAACCCCGGGAAGGAGGGAGTAGAGAAGGAGCAACAAGGGAAGGAGGAAAATTCTGATTCTCAGGACAAAGCTCAAGATTGTGTTTGCCTCAAGCTCAACAACTTATGATCTCACCAAGACAGGCAAGTCCAGGAGGAGAAACATCAATTGCCCCCTCCTCATTGTATATGTTTCAATGTGGTGAGGCCCTACTAGTTGAGCTACATCAGAAGGTTTTCTAATTTCTATAAGAGTTACTAACTACCATGACTGCAATAAAGATTTGAACTCATAAATCTCTCATGGTAGCAAGATTCAAATATTGGTCACAAGTAACTCTTAAGAAAAGGAAATCCACACCCAGGTGTTAAGCGGTCAACAATCAGACCATGGCAAGTTTGAGGGACAAGGGTGGTGATATCCAAATCAGTGACTCATCAAGCAATTGATCCAAGGATGACTACTCAACCTCAACTGCCACAACTGGCATGACTGGAAAACTCAATTTGAGCACTTACTCATTGGGAACGGTCACAAAGAGATACTCAACAGAAATTGTATAGAAAGTCACAAAGTCACCAAAACCTATCACAAGAAGAACTCCTATGCCTTAAGCTTACTTTAAAAGGTGGTGGAGTATGAACTTCAATGCAAAATCCAGTCTTCTCAAAACCATTTCTCATTGGCCTATCAATCCCTTGCCCACACCTGCGGTGAAAAGTCAATTATCATAGCTGGCAATATGCTGTTTTGTCTCATTCAACTTTCCTACAAACCCAGAACCTTGCTACAAGATCATGTTGTATGCTTCAAGAACCTATACGTTGACCTTGTTGAAACCATCAATGGTCATCCCCCAGAGTGTTGCTTCCTAGAGGTGTCTCAAGGTATGGCAGCAATCCTGTATCTGAAAAGCCTTCAACATGACTCATTTCTGTCAGCTCTAGTAAAGTCTTCTTACAATCTCACCACCTTTACGCTTGAGACTGTTAGTAACCCCATGATGTTGGAAGACAGCCAATGGGAGTCCCATGACTCCAAGACTTCCTACCTGTCCCACCCTTCAAATTTTAACCCATGCAGAAAGTCAAAGAACCCTTGACCGTCTGACCAAACCAAGCCCAGAAATTCCCACTCAAACCTGACAACACCACGGTTGGTTGCTCCCACCAAGAGGCTCCCTGTGAAGAAGGATCTGGATGTCCAAGCCAGGTTTAATCAACTTGCTGAGGAGCTCAAGAGACTTCAATTGCAGTTATTGCTCAATGCATTCAATGAGGAAAGCAAGTCCAAAAACAAGGAAGTGGCAGATGCTGTAAGCAAAAAGGATTCTAGTCCAGAGGTCTGCGGTTTTCAAACCTACAAAGAGGGTTTCTTCAGCACCACCAATTCAGCTAAATCTCATCTTGAGCTCATCTATGACTCTGGGGACTCTTTTTCCATGGTATGTGACTACGCACTCCTTCAAGATCCCACCCCCTTGTCTAAGAATCTCAATACATACATGAGAGGAAGGATTCAGATCACCCACGTTGGGAAGTTGGAAATTGGAGGCACACTGATATACCCAGTTTACTACAACCCCAAAGGCCCACAAAATTTGGTGTTGGATACTCAATTGGAAGATCACAGTCTGAAAATTGTACATCAACATTGAACTATCCTGGTTAAGTTGTCTGCAAAGATTGTATTCCAATTTTTACAAATAGGCAACCTATATGTAGCCCATCTAATCTCATCTTGTGACCTTACCTCATACTCAGTGACCATGCCAGGCTACTACAAAGTTGACTGGCAATTACTCTTAGGAAATCCATCCAACAGATACTTGAAGAAATTTTCCTCGCTACACTCCATCACCAACCATAACCCAGAGTTCTCCTCAGTAAACTGTGAGGTACCCCAGACCTGCAAGATCAAGTGCCTCCCTCACTCCAACCCATTACTGTTGTCCCCTTTCCCTTTTCATTGCCTCCATCTTGATTTACTACAGATAACTCCTCCATCCAAACATGGCATGCGCTAAATCCTGGTGATAATTCACCAGGAAAAATCAGGTATCTCTGGTTGACCAGAGACTTCACTTCAGCATGATTGTTTCCCCAATTGCTTCACAGTTTATAATTGATTTCCAGAGAAAATCACCATGAAATCTGTTTTTTTTTTTTTTTTCTGCTAGAGTTCACAAAGATGGAAAAACAGTTGCTCCATGATTCCTTCTGAGTCTATTCTTAAATTCTACAAAAGTGAAAAATTAATTCTCATTTGATTCTTCAAATTGTCCACTGTGTTTCTAATTGTTTTATGCAGGAATTATCAAAGTTATCTTCTGATTTTACATTATTTTTCCCCCAAGAATCCCCTTCATTTCTCCCTGGTTTCTCTTTGATCACTTTGTTGGTATGGCTTCAACAGGCCAGAAATTTTCCAATTATTTTTGTCTGATGAGCCATGAAAACCAAGAATAATATTCTTGGGCTTTATCAAATCTCAGACTGATTTGGCCTGAACAGGAAATCCCCAAAGTATTTGTAACTGACAGGGATTTGGAACTCATGAAAGCAATCAAGCAGGAATTTGGTGAAACCTCCCATCAAGAAGAACATCAAGATGCTGAATTTGTGCAAAAGTTCAAAAATGGAATTGAAAACATCTATTGTCAATCTTTTCACCTTCATTGTACATGACATATAAATAGGAACATCTTTGAAAGATAAAAAAAGGTATTCAGAACTGAGGCCCTATGGGATTCTTTCACGTCTTGTTGGAATAAAGATGTTGAATCAAGGAATATGAAGGAACATGTGGTACTGATTTTAACTCCTTGGAGTCCATGATTTTCATCCTCAGTGGTATCTGAATTTTAAAGCAAACTCTGTGGAGCCTGGACTTTCAATGTTAGCAACAAATTGTGAAGACAGGCTCAATTAAATTTCCATGAAATTGAAGTTTCTGCCAGCAGAGAGGAAACTCAAACTTTTGGATGAATTGGACTCAATTCTTTCAGGTTCCTATGCTCACAAGTTCCAGCATGTTGGCACCACTGAGTCACTGGAATAAACCAGAGGAAGAACTCCTGCTCAAAGGTTAAGAAAACAGTCTTTGAAAGGGGCTGAAAGCTTGAGACAGCAGTCCAAAAAAAAGGAATCCCTAATTTTTTGAAATTGAAGAATAAATGTTCCATTATACAATGAAGCAAGCGGAATTGGAAAGGGAAAAGTTGGAAATGCAAATTTTGGCATTCAAGAGGGATGTTGAAATGAGGTTTAAGGAACAAAATTGACTGAGAAACAAAAAATCCAAAGAGAAATCCAGGAAAAAGAACAATTTGCGGCAGGGGAAAAGAATAAGGCAGAATTGGAACAAAAGGAGCACATAAATGCACTCAGGGAAGATCATCAAGATAAATTAAGAGATTATGAAAAAGTGAAAGACAAAGTTGCCACCAGAAGAATTCAAGCTCAAAGCCAATTGGGTTCTGATTGTGCAAAAATCCTTCAGGTTTACTTCAATGAAGTCATCAAACACATGGAATCAAATTCGAGAAATCCAATTCAAGTTCAATCATCTTCATCTTCAAGAGGTAAAAGGATGCCTTACATTTACCAGCTTCCAAAAGCCATTTCAGATTATGTTGTTGTTGTTTATGATCCTCACAGAGATGGAAGTTGTGGTTATTGATCATGCAGTTGCCCATCAGGTGGAAGGAACATATATGGATGTGGGAAAGAAATGAAAGATTGAGATAGAAAAAAGGAAGGTTTTCTATGAAGTTATATGGATATAATTTAGTGACCCATAAGCCTTTGATGAAATTTTGGAAAGCATGGATGTTGATTCCTCTGGAAGAAGTATTTCAACCAAGAATTGGATAAGGATTCCCCATCTGGGGCATGTTTTTACTAATGTCTATGAATGTCCCAATTTTTGGATCTCAAAATCACAATCAATGAAATTTTTCCCTTTTGATTTCCCTTCCAAACTAAAAAATCCCCTTGATCATAGCTTTTGTTGACAAATGAAATTTTGTAGCATTGGATTTGAAGAAACAGGGGGGATGTAAAATTCATGATATTTTTTTTAACAACTGTTGACAATATCTGGAAGGAATATAGGTCAAGAAGGGGGGGTAAAAAAATTGGGAAATTGAGTCTTCCAAATCTTTAAACATCTGGGAAACTTTAAAAAATCCTTTAAAACATGTTGATATTGATATGGATTAAGTGATTAATTTTTGTGTCATATGTTTCATCAATAACTTTCCTTGTACAACTTTTGTATTTTTTTTTTCTTTTCATACAATTCCATTTGTATTATTTTTATCATTTTTCATACGAGGCACCAAGATTTTCCCAAAATATGACCCTAGGTTTGAACTCCTTGAAAAAAAAAAAAAAACTCCAATTTTTAGCATTTTTTTTTACATGGGTACAGCTGAACTTGATAGGTGTCAGAAACAATGCATTCTATCTGCAAAAATTATTTTTTATCAATATTTTTTCTATTGTTTGTATGAGCTATCAAGTTTTTTTCCCAAATCTGACCCCAGATTTGCATTCCTTGAAAAGAATAAATATTTTTAGTATTTTTAAATGTTACAATAGCTGAATATCACATCCATATTTGAATGCTCCAAACATTTCCACCTCAGACAGACCCCACAGGGGGTTTGGGGGCCTTGATTTAGCCTTGCCGTGGAGGCATAAGAAACAATAGGATAGAAGGTTGTAGATGTGTATGAACCCTTGAAGGTAGTTACAATTATAGGGGCCAGTCTTCTGACTCAAGAATTTGTTGCTGGTTCATCTAGATTCTAGTTGGTAATTGGTACAGCTGATATTTTACCTGCTTGAATCACATCAATTCTTGTCATAGATCCTGAGATGTTGAAGTCAGTGAATCAAAGAGTTGAAAAATCAGTACACCTAGGGGATTGTGATTCTTAAAGCTTTGATGATACCAAGGTTGTGATCCCAAAATTAAAAATTTCAAAGAGAATGAAATGAAGTAAATGCCAATTGGTCTGATGGGAAGAACTGGATACAGAACTGCATTGGTCTCAGGATAATTTGAGGATGGGATGAAAGTGAGCAGAAGGGAAGTACCTAGTTGATTCCGGTGGCCTTGATCTGAAGACTGGATGGAAATTTGTTTTGTCTTTGATAGCCACCATTGATGGATTCTGAAATTACTGACATACTCCATCAGGTTGGCTGTTTGACTTGGCTATTCTGGGCAAGTGATTGACTAAGATGTGATTGAAATTGATTTTCCTTTTCCTCCTTATGGCTTGATTTGCTGGTTAGTTTGATGTCAAACCTTAGCCCAGCAAAGGAACATCTCATTGCCATGTTGATACAATGGAGAAAACCCCAAGAGACTCCTTTGGTCTTGATGCTGGGTTGATTCATGAATAGCAACTTCTGTTCTTTGTCCATCAATGGATTTTCAACTAGCTGAGATGACCATTTTTTCATTTATATCCTTATCTGAATCTTGAGTTGGCTAGTGATGCTCTTCCTCCTCCTCTGCTCTCAAGAACCTAAAAACCAACACTACTCCATTCATATCAGTTATCCTTTTGAAGAATTTGATGATGAGGTTTCCGGGTGATGGAATGAATTGTTTGTCAAACATCCTGAATAGAGCCAAATTGGTGATATGGATGATTTTCTTTAGGCCAATCTTCCAGCTTTCCCACAGGCAAAGTGTGGGAGAACTGCCATGAGTTTGAGTTTTTAAAAACTGCATGTAGTGTGGAAATCCATTGATAGGTCCCCGGTGGCACTGATGGGTTGGTTTTTGCAGTGGATATTGACCAGGTATTTAACTTGGAAAGTGATGGCAAGGCCTACTTGGGTGCTTGGACTGATGGCTCCAACCCTTACCTGGACTTGCCATTGGCCATCAACCGGCGCATGTAAGCTGAAATTGTTCTGGAAGCTGATGAAATAGTCATGAAACCAACTCTGATGGATGAAAGATCTGACTTGGCTTCCCTCAAAACTTGGTCTGCCTGCCCTCATTCAAGTGGAAAAAATTTCTATGCCTTCCAATTTTCACAGGCTATTCCGGTCACACCTTATGATTGGAACACTGGAGCGGGCAGGATGATCAATATCAACCAATTAGAACAGGCTAATACCCCAGCTGAACTCTATCTCACGGTCTATTAAGTATCATCCTTCTCTGTCTATGAGTGCATAAAATACCCAAATGATGATGCAAGGTTTACACAAACCAGGCATCATCAATTAGCTGTGCTATGCTCCTGTTAAGCATGCCACCCCAGCCTATCAACAGGAATCAGTGTCATACTCAAAAATAAGAAAGTGGCCGTCATGTGATGCCTGGTTTGTGCAAACGGGCATTGGCTAATACCCCCACTGCATTCTATCTCAAGGTCTATTGAGTATCATCCTTCTCTGTCTATGGGTGCAAAAAACAGCTGAATGATGATGCCCGTTTTATGCAAACCAGGCATCATCAATCAGCTGTGCTATGCTCCTGTTAAGCATTTAACCCCAGACTATCAACAGGAATCAGTTTCATACTCAAAAAAAAGAAAGTGGCCATCATGTGATGCCCTGAGTATGAAAATGCCCAGAGCTCATACAGCCTGCCAAAGTTGAACTGATTGGGGCAACCAGTGGCTAATTTAATAAGATTAATTTCACTTGGCATCATGTGGGATGTTTCACTCTCTATGGGGGCATGAAAGTGCTCAAAGGTGATGCCTGGTTTCCAGAAACCAGGCATCACCTTTGGGCACTGTCATGCCCCTGTAGCACACATCAAAAAGCATGTACTGCATTTCTCTTTCAGTCCAGCTTCTTCATACTTCTTAACCTAATAGATTTTTAATCTTTATGGCAGTTCAAACATTTATGGATGTTGATGTCTGGTTTCTGGAAAATGGGAATTGACTCTGTGCAGTGTTATTCTCCTGTAGGGCCAAATAATCAAGGATTTTTAAAGAACTCCAGATCAGACAAGATTTATTTGAATTTGAATCATGTGATGTTTCACCCTCTACAGGGGCATAACATTGCCTGTGATGCCTGTTTTCTGTAAAACAGACATCAACTTTGAGCAGTGTTATGCCCCCATAGACCAAATCAAAACCAGACTATCTTCAAGTCTTATTATTATTCTGCTTCTTGGTCCTTCTTCATCTCATGCTTTCACTCTGTATGGCCAGTTTAATTTATGGATGTTGAAAAACAGGCATCAACTTTGGGAAGTTTTATGCCCCCATAGAGAAAAATAAGCAAGGAAATTGAAGCAACCCAGATTTGAGAAGATTTATTACAGGGTTATGCCTGGTTTTCAGAAACCAGGCATCACCAAGGAACAATTTTAAGCCCACATAGAGCACATCAAAACAAAACTATCTACAAGTATCATTATGCTGCTTCTTTGTCCTTCTTCATCCCTTGCTTTGCCAATTAAATTGATGGATTTTGATGCCTGGTTTCTGGAAAACAGACATCAAATTTGGGAATAGTAATGTCCCAATAGAGAAAACCAAGCAAGGAATTTAACAGAACTCCACATTTTACCAGATTTCTTTCACTTTGCATCATGGGGTGTTTCATTCTCTACAGGGGCATAACACCTGTGATGCCCAGTTTCCAGAAAAAAGGCATCACCTTGGAGAAATGTTATTTCCAATTATAATGAGAATTTTAATTATTAAAATATAACAAAAAAAATAGTGATTCTGTCAGCCATGAGACATGTATTGGTGTCCTATAGGCTGCCCAACTCACAAGTCTTGGTAGTATAGTGGTTAAGGAATGTCTTAGTGCCCTTCGGAGTACCTAGGTAGTGTGTTCAAGCCTCCATTAGTCCATTAAATATCCATATTTTTGACATATAAAGTTTCATATAATCATATTTTTATAGTATGTCTTAATATTAGAAATCATCCCATAAAACCTTGAAGGTTTATATTATAATTTATGGGAGATCTTATAACTTTACTCTAGATTACAATCCTCTGGAAGCGTCCAATTGGATGTACAATTAATGTCCTTAAAGATTTCCCTCTGTGGAAACTATATTCTGTAATAATCCTTATCTACCATAACCCAGATTTTTAGGTGAATTGTAAATTATTTTCTAAGAACTCTCCTTCCAGCTTGTAGATAACTTTCAAGAAGTTAATCATGCTGGAAAAGCGTAAACTCAGAAGCTAGGAAACTCCCCTGGTGCAGATAAACTCTGTGGGGATACTTACCCAGAGTATACATATCTATGTGGATTAAGAATATCTAATAATATGGTTGCAATTCTTTGAACACCTGCTCTGATAGATCTACAGAGAGTTAGAGGGTAAGTAAATCAATTCTGAAGCCTTGAGAGCGTCCTCTTGAAGGAGAATAAGTGACTGGGGTGATTCCCCCCCATCACTTTAAACTTCTGAGTAAATAAATTGCAACCTTACCTCAAAAATAGACCCCAATGAGTATGTAAATGTTATTATACATTGGGGATGATTGCTTGGGGCTCTGAGCCTCTGGAGAAGAAATCTAGGACAGTTGTGTACTCCCCTGATGATTCCCTGAGTCCCCCTGATGACTCTTTCAATATAAAAGAGGAGGGTCTTGTCCCTACAAGACCTATTCCTCATTGTATTTCATAAACCAGATAGTGCATATTAACAAGCCCATCCAACTTAGTCCACCAAGAGGATTGACTGGGGCCTTTGAATTCAACATCTTATTATATTATCAATCAAAAAATCAACTCCAATTTCGAGTCCAAGGTCCTATTGGAGTTATAGCCCTTTTTAGGCTATCATAAAGGGTGTGAGCTTCCTTGTGTAAGCAAGTCTCCTTTGAGCTTTATTTATTAAAGCTAGGCCCCTTATCTCTTTAGAGGTTCAAGGTGTGGCTTTTTTACTCCTGATAACTTACTATCAGTTGAGTTTTTTATTGATATTATCAGTGTAATCATTAAAACTGATATTTGGCAATTATTATTATTATTTTGCAGGTATCTGCCACAGCTACTATAGCAATAGAGGCAATAATCTGACAGATTCATTCATGCTGGAAACGGAATTAAATGGAAGAAATCAATTCTCCTCAATCAGAAATCCACACCTAAAAATTCTACAAAAGTCTCACTCTTGGGGTAATGTATTTTGGGAAACAAAAAACCTATGTAAATAATTCTTCATGATAAGTAATGAAATGAAACACCTCATGATAAGCCTTCAAATTCTTCATAATAAGCCTTCAAAATTTTCATGATAAGCCTCTATTGTTTCATTATAGGGAATCAACTGCTTCATGATAAGCCATCAACTGCTTCATGATAAGCCATCAATTTTTTCATGATAAGTGAAGAAAATATTTCTTCCATGTTCATGAAAAATGTCTCATGGAATAATTTTGAATTTTTCAAGATAAGCACTCAATTTTTTTCATCTTGATAAGCCACATGAGACACTGAGAGGAGGAAAAAAAAATATTTTACCTGAAACCTATTTCATGGAAATTTTTGCATATAAAGAGACACTTTTCTCCTCCATCATCCATTCTTGCACTCATCAAGAACTAATTTTGAAGTGATGGAATATGCAAAGTATTATGAACTGTTCCAATTTTTTTTCTTTGAATTATTTTTGGAGTGAATTCCAATTAAATGTATCAAGCATTGGCTGTAGATAGAACAGAAATTTCATGAGAGAAGGAATTGTATGAGTGATGAGGATAAATTTTGTTCAAAAAATGAATTTATTTCATTTCAGAAAATTAGGAGGAATCGTGCTAATAGGTGCAAAAATGGAAACTTGTGGGAAATAAGGGAGAAATCAAGGAGAAATCAGAAAGGAAAAAATTGGAAACCACATGGAATCTGGGAGGAAGTAAAATAGAAACCTTGGAGAATATCAATTGAAATCATACGTAAGACAAGAAGAAAAGAAGGGGAAAGGTAGGATATCAGAAGGGGAAATAGAATGGAATGAAATCAGAAACAAATGTGAATAATGTGAGAAACTGTGAATAAACTAATTGTAAAATGGGGGTAATCTGTGTTTCCAAAAAATGGAAACATTCTAGAAATCAATTGGATGCAACCATCTCATCCAAAGGATATGATGTCACTGGCTGACCAGATCCACCAGATTTTCCTGGTGATTGATGATTTTGCTTGCTTCAAAGAATATATGTGATGAAGAGCAAGTCCAACTCTGAAACAAGAATTGTCTCCTTCATTCAAGAGATCAAAAATCAACTGGGCATCACTCCGGCATTTCTTCACTGCAACCGCAGGGGCAAATTTGGCTCAACCAAGCTAACCACCTTCCTTCAATTGCACGGAATCATGCTCAATCAAGTTCCAGGTCACTCTCCACAGACAAACAGTCTTGCAGAACCCTTTAATCAGACCATCCTTACAAAGATGCGCTGCACCCAGGCTCAATTGTCTGTTCCAATTGCTTACTGGGATGAAGCCGCCCGCTATTATTCCACTCTCATCAATCTTCTTCTGTCCAAGGCCATTAAGTGGTCCTCCCTGGTCAGCTTCCTTACCGCTCACAACTGCACCATT
Organism: Puccinia polysora; assembly: GCA_025617555.3. Classification (NCBI taxonomy): domain Eukaryota; kingdom Fungi; phylum Basidiomycota; class Pucciniomycetes; order Pucciniales; family Pucciniaceae; genus Puccinia; species Puccinia polysora. The sequence goes on along the minus strand of CM062642.1, from coordinate 28,210,846 downwards.
GAACTGGTCAGAGAAATCACCAGGCTCATTCCATTTGGGCTCAAGGTACACACTCTTCAGCAATCCTCTTCCAAGATCCTTCCTCATTCCTTCCCCATGATGTTCCTGGGCTAAAAACTGTACTCTAATGCTTGTTGGTTTCTCAATCCCCTGAAAAAGCATATGACTATCAGTCAAGATTTCCATCACCCTTGGGCAATGTTTGACTATGGAAACCCCCTTGCTTTGAAGAAACCTCCAAATTCTCTCCCGGACGTCCAAGTCACTGACCTTAGAAGCTGCTCTGACAAAGTGATGATCCCCTGCAAAGCCCTCCTGAGGTCTCCTTTCCAGAGGACTGTGCTCCCTCTCCTGAACCAAAAACAGCTGCAACAGCGTCCTCCAAGGAACTAATTGATGCGGCAGCCAAAGCCGCTGTGGACTCATCATCCACTCGTACGCCAGCCGCCCAACAGTTTGCGTATGTCCCCTACACTTTGAGGGCACCTAAGGAAATCTCTAGCACTCTGGATCCCTTGGCCATTCCGCCAACTCTTACTTGCTCCACTGCTTGGGATCAACAGCCCTCTTCCAACTTGATCAATACAAAAGACAAAGAGAATTACAATGATGTGTTTTCATTGGAGGTAATCTCTGTCAAGGAGGTGTTTTCCAACCCCACAAAATGTATCCTGTGGATGGATTCAATGGCAGGTGTGAACTTGTCCTTGATCAGCTGCAACACTGGCACACTGGTACCGCCCCCTTAAAATGATATTGTCATTGGCGGTATGTGGCATTTAGTTCAGAAAAAGAACAAGTTTGGGGAGGTTGTGCGCCATAAGTCTTGGTGGTTATGCTTTGGAAATCACCAACATTTACCTTGAAATTACCTTGATACCTATTCCTCTGCTGGGCATACAGAATCCCTTAAGTTGCTCCTGTCCATAGCAGTCCAACGCAACCTGCATGTTTTTCAGTTTGATGTCAAAACAGTGTTCTTGTACGGAAATATCAACGCAACTATCTACGTTGCGCAGGTAGCGGGATTAATGGTGCCTTTAAAAGAAAATTGGGTGTTGAGGCTCAACAATTTGCTCTACGGAACAAAACAGGAGCCAAGATGCTGGAAGTTGAATCTATCTACAACTCTCTACAACTTGGGACTCACCCCATTGCAAGGAGACAAATACCTCTTTTTCAACAAAGACAAATCCATCATGCTCCATATCCATGTGGATGATGGACTTCTTTTTGGGGCTGATTGTGGTCAATTGCTTGAACTCCTGGATTGCATTTCTGAAAGCTACTCCATCCAAACTCAGGAGCGTCCTGTGCAATATCTTGGGTTCACTCTTGACTGGAAAGACAATGGTTCCCTTGTCATTCACCAACAAGACTTCTGTCTGAAGACTCCGCATGAACTGAAGATGGATAGCTCTAATCCCATCTAATCTCCCGCTCCTCTCAACCTCCACCATCTCATCTCCTGCAACTCCCCAGGGTTTGACACTAAAACCATGCAGAAGTCTGTTGGGATGCTGATCCATTTGTCTATCAACACTCAGCCTGACATCATGTTCACTTTTAACATCCTCTCATGCTACGCTAACTCCCCAACCAAGGCTCACTGGAATGTAGTAAAGCATCTGCTTAGGTACCTCAAGGGAACATCCTTGATGGGGATTCACTTCAAGAAAACAGACAATGCCGCGCTAGGACTACCTGAATGGGAAGATGCCAACTATGCAACCTCTGCTATCAGCAAAAAAGTTGACTACGTGCTATGTTATCACACTCTTTGGGAGCCTGATCTGTTGGGCCACCAGGAAGCAGTTGGTGGTTGCTCAATCCACAACAGAGGCTGAGCTCATTGCTATGAACATTTGGACCAAACAGGTGAGATGTTTGTCCAATCTGATTCTGGGCCTTGGTGTCTCTATCCCATGCCCAACAATCATCAATGACAACCAAGGCGCAAATTTTCTGAGTATGCAAGCCCAGTTGAACCCCAACTCTTTTCAAATTGAGGTTTCTTACCAATATCTCCGGAAGATGGTGGCCAACTCCCTCATCCAAATTACTCACTGCCCATCTGACAAAATGGTTGCTAACATCCTGACCAAACCCTTGGGGTACGTAAAATTTGTACAAGCTAGGAAGATTCTCAATCTGATCCCAGCTGGGTCAAGGAGGAGTGTGAGCTAGTGCCCTGGCCGGGAGCTCAACCATTGGTGCTGTGCACAGGCATGGTTATGAAATTGGGTAACCCCGGGAAGGATGGGCTCCAGGAAGGGGAGGAGGGAGTAGAGAAAGAAAAACAAGGGAAGGAGGACAAGTTTGTGTTTGCCTCAAGCTCAACAACTCACAATCTCACCAAGACACGCAAGTCCAGGAGGAGCAAAATCAATTGCCCCTCCTCATTGTATAAATTTCAACATGGTGAGGCCCTACTAGTTGAGCTGCATTGGAAGGTTTTCTTATTTCTATAAGAGTTACTAACTACAATGACTGCAATAAATATTTGAAATCTTAAATCTCTCAAGAGCACCTCATGCAGTGGTCTCAATGCTTGATGAGGTTATAAAATTGGTTTTTGATTTGCTTTACTTTTTTTTATTTTTTTATTTTATTGGTACACTGATGATCTCTTTTTTTGTTTATATATCTGATTAGGGCCACAGATGGTTGGGTGGATGATGAGGTGTGGGGGATGAGTAGTTTGGGATAAAACCTGGATAGGGAAGAGGGGCCCTCCTTAAATAGAGAACTCCTTCCCCCAGGGGTGCTCAGGGCTCCCCCTGAGGCTCTCCCTGTCCTGGTAAGGGACAGTGAGATACAGGTATATGAGGCATTTATGCTGGTTGAAACAAAGCTTGTAAAGTTACATTAGACAGTTCTTCTGGTTTGAAGACAGGTTTTACAGGGTTTTCATGCATGCACAACCCTGCATTAATTTCTGTGCAGTGCAGATACACATTATTTCTGTGCAGTACTGGTGGTTGGTTTGGTGCTACTTGATTCTATATACATGTATTGCTGTGCACAACTGGGGGTCTTGTTTGTTACTGCATGGTCTTGACTGCATTTATGTATTGCTTTATAGCCTGTGGTGGGCTTGTACTAGTTTTTCTGTAGGTTCCTGGCTGCCTGCATAGATTGCTGGGTAGCTGGGGTTGTTTGGTACCCCATGCTTCTGATTTCATAAATTTCTGGGTGGTGCTGTGGTTGTGTGTTTCTGCATGGTCCTGGCTGCCTGCATAGATTGCTGGGTAGCCCTGGGGTTGTTGGTTATCAAATGCTTCTGACTACATAAATTGCTGGATAGGCCTAGGGTGAACTTGTACTGGTGGGTTTTTTGGTTACACATGCTCCAGACTTCCTGCATACATTGCTGGGTAGTTCTGTGGTACTTGTACTGGTGATTTGTTTGGTAATCCAGCCACTGATTGTATATATATATTAAGTATGTATATTGGTTGGATAGCCATTGGTTAAGTGATTGCTTGTATGTTGGGTCCAGGTGTTGTGGTAAGATTTCACTAATATATACTTAGGATTTCCAAGTTATACCAATATGGCCTTTCACTGGTTTGTGATACCTGGGTGGGATATGAGCTGGCAATAATTTATTTTTGCTGTATCTTCTAATCCATGAGGGATAGGGGGTACTTTGGCTGAGTGACTATAAGTTTTTTTTTGATGTAAAATACATTTTTGAGGTTAATTTGAGGGTTTGAATGGTTTTTATAATATAAAAGTGAGTCTGATGGCTATAGGACAGGTTTGGAGCACCACACTGGTACCCACTTTACACTTGCAAGTACCAACCAGTTCCCCCATGTCACCCACCCTACTTGGTGCTGAGCCAACCGCACCTCTGCTGCTGAGCTCACAGCTGCTACTTCTGAGCCACTGCACTCTCAAATTCTGAGCTAACCCATGCCCAATGCTGAGTGCGCAGGCACAACACAGTTCCAGATTTGTGGCTATAAAATGCCATCACATCCCCCCAACTTGAGTTCTGTCCCCAGAGGTCTTCCCATCACTACCTCACCCATAACAACACCTATACCCCACCATCCGTTGTAAGACTCCAAACGGTGCTAGGCTGTGGCAGTTCTGCGGAGGGGAAAGGTGCTTTTTAGGCTGCCCTCCTGAGTGTTACAAAAATATTTAAATGTAACCAAGATCAAAGTCCAGAACCTGGTAAACAAGGGACCAAAGGTAAGAGGATAAAGATGATAGTAGTTGGTAGCTGGGAAAACAATGCTATCTGAGACAAGATGATGCTGGGGAAGACTTGAATAGAAGAAGTCAAGGTTTGTTCAGAGTTCAACAAGACAAGGAAATTTTAAGTGCCAACGCCCACAAGCTAATAGCTCTGGTTGTCAGCAGAAGCTTAGGAAAGATCAACTCAATTCCAAACAACCTCCAGGTTCTCAATTGTTGGAATACGTGGTAAGACACAAATATTTCACTGACCTAAATGCATAACTATGTCACGGATCCAGATATGTCACACATCTTGTAGATATTCTTATAGCCAGAAATCTACCCGCCCCGGGATCCCTCTCTCTCCTCATCAAGATTGGATCCCGGGATGGCCGAACCCTGCTGACGGCAGGTGTGGGTGGATTATCAGCATATAAGTTTATACGGGTTCTTACAGGTTAAAAGCCAGCTCATAGGAAAGCCCAGTAGAGGCTTATGGACAAACAATATCATAAAAAGAAAGAGGACTGGATAAGGAACAATACCAGTGACGACAAACCAGGCACATCCATAACCAATCCGACTATGGGGGATTCTTCTAACCCCCCTACGGCCTTTGTCTCGAAAGGCAAGTTTGAGTCCCAATTTGAAACGCTCCAATCAACTCTTACTCAGCAATTTCAGCGTGTTGAAGCGGCAATGAGTAGGATCTTGACTCAAAAAGAGACATTGGTCAACCCTATACCGCCTCACATGGACCTACCTGCGAGGCAAAACAGCAAACCACTCAGCTTGAAATTTTTTAAGGACCCCATGTCCTTTCATTGGAAAATAAACACAAAGAGACCAATACTTTCCTTTGATGGGTCCAACTTCAACATATGGGAAGGGGCGGTTGACCGTACTCTTTGACTGGCATTTAACTCCAATCCTACATTCCTGGGAAGTCCGGCGGGCTTCTCTAGCCTGACCACCACGGAGAACCAAGCAATAGTGAACCTCTTGAGGAACTTGGTTGACAATGAACTCTTTGCGATCATCAAGGCATCACAAGTGGAGCTGGGAAAGAACATCTATGAGATGCTCGTTGATACCTGCAAGCAATTGGACAGGCGCCATAAGCTGGCGGTATCTGAGAAGATGATGGTCTTACTCACCTCACCAGAGGCGGACATGGCCTGGATCACCTCATTTCACACCATCATGGCCGACCTGAATAAGTTGGACATATCAAGGAATGAATTAGTTGGACTGCTGATGCAATTGGTCGCGGCGGCACCTCCGGGGATTGACTCAAAAAATTACAAATACTCTGTATTGCAACAACTGAAAAAAGCCAAGACAGTCCCTCAGTTCCTTGATGTGGCCAACATTCTCCAGGGGGCTATTGGAAAACTTTTTCCAAAAGCGGTTGGGGGAGTTGATTTGATGGAATTGGATAAGATCCAAGCTGTCAGGGGGCGATATATCCCTCCGCGACGTCGAGGTCAGGGCCCAAACCAAAGCAAGCCCAACTTGTCAGTTGATTGCGCCGCGTATTATGCCGGGAAACAGAAGTCAGAGATGCTAATCAACACTTACGGCTGCACATGTTGATACTGTGGGGCTGACGGTCATTGGTACGCAGATTGCTTGATATTTTGGGCCAACGTGAGGATGGGCAAAATACCAAACCCTCCCACGGACCACGCAAATTATGCGTCAAGATATATGCCTCCTCAATGCCCAGCTAGAGACCCTAGGAGGAACAATTGTCTTAGAGTGGTCAACATGCCGGATGTGGACGGAGGCAAAATCCTTCTTGATTCCGGGGCCAGCGCACACGTGAGTGGCCCCTCTCGCTATTTTTCACCAACGCGTCACCTACTCAAACCAAAGCTGTTCTTGCTAGCCGCTGACAAGCATCACGTCACCGCTTTGACTGTTGGCAGCCTAACTATCCCAACAAAGAACGGAACAATGATAATTAGGGACGTATATCTATGCCCGGAGGTCAGCGGAATCATCTTGTCAACTGGGCGCCTGGTATCAGAGGGTTGGAGGTTAACTTACTTGGGTGTGCGGGCTGTCCTGACGGACCCGTTGGGGAACAATTACAACACATCTTTCCGAAATTATTGCTGGTTGATCCCTACTTGTGATATTCCAAATAATGCAATGAAAATTTCTGCAAAACCATCTTTTGATCCCTATAAATGGCATGTTTGCCTAGGCCATGCGTCCAAGGCGGTGGTGAGGTTGTTCCTTAGAACCCACTACCCAGACAAAATTAAAGGCGCTTGGCATTCTTTTTTCTGCAAAAGATGCGCAATTTCCAAGAGCCTCAACCAGAAGGCTCCCAGCGCTGAATTGGGGATAGCTAGGGAGAACCCTCTCAATCTATTTGTGACGGACGTGGCGGGACCCTTCAAGGAAGACTTGATTGGAGCAAGATTACTCCTGACTTTCAGGGATCATGCGAGTACTTACACTTTCATCACAATATTGAAATCCAGATTGGAGGTGCCTGGCAAAATCATGGGTTGGCTGGAGAATATTAAACTGATCAAAGGAAGATACCCCAGATTTATCCAAAGCAACAATGCGGCGGAATATATGGGCCCCTACGGCGGAAAGTCAAACCTTTGGGAATTCAGATGGCCACCATATACCCCCTTACCACCCAGAGCAGAATGGCAAGGCTGAAAGGGTTAATTGCACGCTTGGCAACATTGCAAGGATGATGCTGCACAAAAGTGGAATGGACCGTAAGTTTTGGTCGTTTGCATATCAGGTGGCGGCGTACATCATGAATTGCTTACCGAATTCAAGAACCGGGAGCAAGACACCCTTGGAATTACTATGCGGGACTGTCCCGAATCCCGCTACTCTGTACCCCTTTGGGGCAGAAGCAATTGTGCATACCCCGTCGGAGTGCCGGGGGAAACTGGAGGAATGGGCACAGCATTGCTGACTATTGGGTTTCCCATCTGGGGGCGCAGGGTGGCTGTTCTGGTCAGAAAGTGAATGACGAGTGATACACTCATCCTCAGCGATTTTCCCATTTTTTCAAGCGCTGCCGGTCTGGCCTATCAAGGACAAACAAATGGACATCATCAGTCATTTACGTCTGGGGGAAGTGGCAACGGAACGGTGTGGAAACTAAATTTAGGGCGGGGCAACACCCCAGAAGTTGTCCTTGAGTTCCGGAAGTTATTGATCAAAGCGTCTGTAAGGAGATTGGATGCAGTCGTTCAAGAGAGAGAGAGAGAGAGAGAGAGCAATAATAAGATGAACTCCTTCCTTTCCAATCCAATCCAATCCAATGCCATAAAAAGTGATATCCTAGAGTGCAGTCCAGTCTGTGAAGTGAAGTGGAGTAAAGTGAAGTGAAGTGAAGTGAAGTGTTTTTCCCCCGTCCTCCTCCTACGACCCGGAGTTGAAAGAAAAGTATTTGAGTCCTCCCTCTCAACCCTAACCTAAGTACAACCACAAGTAAGCAAGAATGATGAAATACAACCCCCAAGCACAGAACCCTAGCCCAATCCTACCCCTACATCCCTTGCCCCATAACCCATGCCCCTCAATATCAATGTATGCCCTGCTTGCCCGCCCGCGCGCGTCCGCCCGACAACCCGTTCCAGGTATCCGGGGCGTACCCGCGTGACCCAATCCGCGAGTCTTGCAATGCGCGGTCTGCCTGGTCCGCGCAAGCCGTCCAATCCGTGCAAGCTTTCCGATCCGCGCAAGCTTTCCAATCCGCGCAAGCTTTCCGGTCCGCGCAAGCCTTCCAATCCGCGCAAGCTTTCCGGTCCGCGCAAGCCTTCCGATCCGCGCAAGCTTTCCAGTCCGCGCAATCCGTCGTCTCCTGTCTCCAGGTGCTGAGCCCAACCCGACCGCTGCTGGGTCTACCTGACTGCTGCTGAGCCCGCAGAGCGGCTAGCTGCGGCAAGGCCCTGCCCATTGCTGAGAGCGCCGCCCGCAGCCCTTCCCCGACTCGCGTCCATAAAAGAGCACCACAATGGATGGCAGCTGAGAAAGAAATGGCAATGAGTGCCTTGCCACGTACGGTAGAGATGGCGGTACCACAATCAATGCCGGAGGCGCTAAAGGGAGAATGGGCGGCTGAGTGGATGAAGTCTGGGGAAGAGGAAATTCAGCAGTTTGATGACCTAGACGTATGGGAACCGGTCCGACCGCATGCAGGAATGAAGGTACTGGGAGCAAAGTTTGTCCTGGCTCACAAAAGCAATGCAGAAGGCAAATTAATACAGCGCAAGTCCCAATACGTGGCCAAAGGTTGCAGCCAGAGAATGGGGGTGGACGTGTATGAAATATACGCACCAACGGCCTTGCTCAAAACGCTCCATCTACTTCTGGCCGTCGCGCATCACAGAAGGTTCCCCCTGGCTAGCTTTGATGTCAGCGCGGTGTAGAGACTCCTGTGGGATTATATAAATAAAGTAGCAAATAGCTTGCTGGCAGTCCTTGAAGGGGAATTTAGTATTGCTTCTACTCCTTTGGAGTAATAGTATATACTAAGAGTGGTTTTGAATTGCCTGCCCTTCTAGTACTATAGTAAGTCTGCACAATAATTTATTTAAATTAATGGCTGGTTTCTTTGAGACTTAAAATAGGTCTCAGATCAGACCTAGATTAGTTATTGATTTTTATTGGTAGGGTTTGTTGAAGAATGGACCAGATGTATTGGATTATGAGTTATTTACTGATCAGATATATTTGATCTTAACCAATATCCCAATATTAAAGGGTTCAAGGGTTTATCAAAGGGGTGGTTCAGGAGAGGACCCAAGGATGGGTTTACCCACAGGGGGCTGGGTAGAGGAAAAGGTTGGTGGTTTCTTTTTTTTGTGCTCTCTTTCTTTGTAAGGGTTATTTATTAATTGAAGGGTGGTTCTTCTTTAATTTGGTGCTGAATATTTAGGTCACAGAAGAACCCTTATTCAAGCACCTGTTGGGTGGTTTAATTGGTTAAAGGTGTGTTATAACTTGGTTTCTGATTCCCTGTTTCCTTTATAATTGGTTCACTGATATTTTATCTGTGTAGGTACCACAGATGGGTACTGATAGAGTGGTTGATGGGGTGGTATGAGTAGGTGATGAGATGGGTGGTATGATTAGGTGAGTAGGTATACAACTTGGATAGGGCAGAGAGGCCCTCCTTAAATAGACAAATCCTGCCCCCAGGGGTGCTCAAGGCTGCCCCTGAGGGTTCTCCCTGTTCTGGTGAGGACAGTGAGATACAGTTACATGAGGCATTTCTGCTGGTTGGGAAAAGTTTGTACAGTTACATGAGGCATTTCTGCTGGTTGGGAAAAGCTTGTACAGGGGTTTCATGCATGCACAGCCTTGCATAGATTGCTGTGTAGTTCAGATAAGGTATATTGCTGTGCTGTACTGGTAGTTTATTCAGTGATTCTTGCTTCTACCTACATGTATTGCTGTGCAACACTGTTGGTTTGTTTGGTTCTGGTTAAGGCTGGTTCCACTTTCTCCTGCATATATTGCTCCTGTATACTTCTGCACAGCCTCTTGTATGTGTATTTGCTGCATGTTTGTTGGGTTCAGGTGACCAGATCTGACATGCTGCACTGCCTCCTGTATCTGTATTGCTGTATTCTGGCTGTGGTGACTGGATCTGGACTGGTTGCACTGCCTCCTGGATCTGTATACTGTATGCTGGATGAGGTGACTGGATCTGGCATGCTGCACTGCCTCCTGTATCTGTATGCTGTATTCTAGATGAGGTGACTGGATCTGGCATGCTGCACTGCCTCCTGTATCTGTATGCTGTATTCTGGATGAGGTGACTGGATCTGGCATGCTGCACTGCCTCCTGTATCTGTATGCTGTATTCTGGATGAGGTGACTGGATCTGGCATGCTGCACTGCCTCCTGTATCTGTATGCTGTATTCTGGATGGACTGGTTGTTGTGTGGTCCTGGTCTTGAGGATAAGCTGCCACTGGTATGTACTTGAGGGTTTACTAGGTATGCCTTATGTCTTCCACAGAGATGTGACACCTGGGTGGGTATGAGTTTGCCACAGTTGAAGGTTTCTTGGGCTGTATCTTCTAATCCATGAGAGATAGAGGGGTATGTTGGCTGAGTGACTATGGGTTATTTTCAATGTAGAATCCATTTCTGAGGTTAATTTGAGGGTTTGAGCTGTTGTTACACTAGAAAAAGTGAGTCTGATGGCTATAGGACAGGTTTGGACTACCACAGCGGCGTACCTCTACAGGCCTATTGAGGAAGAACTCTATGTGCAACCACCGGTATTGGTTCGGCCGCAATGGAAGGGTTTCGTCATGAAACTGAAAAAAGCGATGTACGGGATGCGGCAGGCAGCAAGATGCTGGTGGAGGCATTTCCAGTCGGTTGTTGAGAAAGCAGGTCTCCGGGTGAGCAAACTAGAGGACTCCCTATACTTATGCCGGGACGGTAGCAAGTTTGTGATAGTTTGGCTTCATGTTGACAATGGAGTGGTTATGGCGTCCTTGGAGTGGATTCTTGCACGGTTCAAGGAAGGAGTCAAGAGTCAGCTGAAAATCAAATGGAAGTCAGGGGTGGACAAGATAGTTGGAATACGGGTGAGGGCGGCGGGGGATGAGATGATGCTGGACCAATCGCTCTTTGCCCAGGAGATAGTGGACAACTACAGTTGGGTGGCACACCTTAAGCATGCTCCTTTGGCCGAGTCAAGGATGGAGACAAACATGGGCAATGCAGTGGGCACGACAGAATATCAGCATTTTGTGGGCTTGCTGATGTATCTCGCTTGCGGGACACAACCGGATATTGCTTATGCGGTCAATCAACTTGCAAGGTTCAGCTCTAACCCTTTGGCAAGTCACTGGCTCCAGCTGGATCACCTTGTCGAATATCTGAAAGGATCTACTTGGCAATGTCTCCGGTATACCCGGGAGGGCTCGGGCGGCCTTTGCATGTGGGTGGAAGCCAACTTTGGTGGCAAGCACAAGCAATCGACAAGCAGATATGTCATCCAATATAACGGAAACACCATTGCATGGGGGGCAAAGCAACAAACAGTTGTGGCATTATCCACTTGTGCCGCGGAATATATTGCCCTCTCAGAAGCTTCTCAATTACTGGCTCACTTGCAGCTGACCCTATCAGACATCAACTTTGAATGTCAGTCCACCATCTATTGCAACAACAAAGCCACAATCCTCATTGCCACTAGTAACAGTTTGAGGAAGAGGACCAAATATTTGGATAGGGCCTTCTAATTTGTCAATGATCTTATCTGGAGAGACAAAATTGGCCTACAGTGGACTAGCTCATTGACGCAGCTAGCGGACATCATGACCAAGCCGCTTGGCCCAAACAAGCACTCAATTGGGGCACGTGCTATTGGGGTATATGGTGACATAATTGTGGGAGGGGATGTTGGAATATGTGGTAAGACACAAATATGTCACTGACCTAAATGCATAACTATGTCACGGATCCATATATGTCACACATCTTGTAGATAGTCTTATAGCCAGAAATCCACCCGCCCCGGGATCCCTCTCTCTCCTCATTGAGATTGGATCCCAGGATGGACAAAACCTGCTGACGGCCGGTGTGGGTGGATTATCAGCATATAAGTTTATATGGGTTCTTACATCAATGAACCTGCCCAACTTTCCGCAATCAAGCGCTTGAAGGGTACCAGATAACTGTGGGTGGCTGCACAAGACAAAGCTAATTGTTTGAAGAAACTCTAGAAGCAAAACAATAACTGATTCAAACAAGAATAACCCAACACTTCTCAAGGGACTCAAGAGTAGCATGGCAGAATTCAACTTCAAAAGAAATGAAGGGAGGTTTAACACTCCAGGCTTTAAGCTTAATAAAACCTCTTCAGTCAAACGTGACTGGTTCCAGAAAGATAATCAAAGGATGATCAGGACCAGTATGGTTGGATAAAGGGATCAGGGGTGGTGTAACACACTCAAGAATTCAATCAGTTGAATTCTTCTTCAACCAGCAAAGCTATTGGTTGGTGATAAAGATCAAGGATCAGGGTTTTTGAGTATGGAGGCTCAAGGATCAAGGGGAAATCATAGATATACCCAAATTTAGTCTCAGATGAAGGGTAATGAGACCCCACAGATAATGTATTTCAAGAGGATACTGATGATGTTACTCCCCTGGTGAGGATAGGATCTGATGTGTTAAGGTGCTAGGATGATGGGTAAGGAGGCAAGATGAAGCAACTGGATAGGAAGAGATAGGCTATAGAGGGTCCAATGATCAATCTGAGCTGACTGGGGTGGTAAATCTTGGTTCAAGGCAAGGTTGAGAAGGATTGGGAGATAAGGGAGAGGATAGTTTGAAAGTTGTAGTGGGAGCTGGCTCAATATGCAGGCCCAAGTTAGGCTGATGCCTCTGCTTGGTAGATAAGATGGGGTGTTGCCCCATTAAGAGATTGACAGATTTAGAGGATGAACGGGGTTTGTTATCTTTGAGTACAAGATGATTACTAGGAAGGATGTGGCGCATGGTAGGGGTGGGGCTGGCAGTAGAAGCCATCAATGATAGGTGGCCGTGATGATGGGATGGGGAGGTAAAGGTTTTCAACAAAGCTTTGGAGGCCAAGTTTCAGGGTTGAAGCGGATTGAGGATGAAGTTTGGAGATGAGATCTTGGGCCAAGCGGGTCTTGGCCCACGGGTTTGGCCAAAAGGAAGGGGGGGGGGAACAATGAGAGAAGGGATTGAACGCAATGCCTAGGGGATGGGACCAAGAGAGGCCTTTTCTAGACCACTGGGACAGTGGAACGCTTGGCAGGTAGAGGGAATTGGAGTAGTGATACTGATACAAAAAAATTTGTATTTGTATTTTTTTTTTGAATAACACCTAAATAAAAGAATCATAATTTTTTTTTGAATTTTTCCGCATCTGGTCCAGGGTGTCCAGATTTGGTCACCGCACCGTTACCCCATCCCTACTACCATCATGGCTACCCCTGTGTGTACTGTGCTTGCCATTGACTCCCCAGCCCCCGTGCTGGTTGCCACCAATGCTTCCTTGGTGAAAGAATACCTTGCAATTGCCCTGTTCCAAACTCTTGGGCTGTGATTTTGAGTGAGGAGGCAATCCTGGAGCAGTTGTGGACTCCGCCTGGCTCAGTATCATCCCACCACCACCTGCATCATGCAAGATCCACAACTCGGCCTTGCCGTTCTGCCATGTAAGGAGGACTTTGCAACCTCCAAGGAATGGTGCACGGCACTTTGATTCTGGGTGGACTGGTTCTGTTTCAATCAACCCGCAAACATACCATGTGTTGAGGAAATCTTTGGTTGCCATGTTCCACCACCTCCGGCCCTGGCTCCTGTGGCTATCTCTTCATCTCTGTTGCCTTCCCCAAGATCATTGTTGGAACCAGAGGACAAGGCCCCAACCCCACCAATCATGGATCAGGCTGCCCCACCCTGACTTGTGGTAATCTCTTCATCATCAACACCCAAACCTGCTCCCCAAGGGTCTTGGCTCAGCATCCTAGAGGTTCCATCAGTCCTGGATCTTATGGCTGCGCACTTCAAAGGTTTTGCCAACCAGTTGACCACGCTACTCCAGTGTATCCCCAAAATAAATAGAATTTTGCTAGTGCATCCAAATCCTATATGAGTGATCATCAGTGTGAGGGCCCCCTGTGGCCTTGAGTGAGAAGATAAATGAGCAAAATTGAGGGCCTTTTGAGAGGAAACTGGATTCCAATCCGCATCTGTGCGCAAGTTCTGCGCATCTATGAGTGAGCCAATGAGATAACCAGGCTCATTTGCGCGTCCATCACCAAAGTTTCTGGAGGGTTACCTGGACCGCCCCAGACAAACTGCAACAAAGTTCCCTGAAAAACTTCTGTAAAACAAAAAAAAACACCAGAATACTGTAGAGACTCCTTTGGGATTGGGTAAAGTTTAGCAAATAGCTTTCTGGCAGTCACTAGAGGGGGGATTTAGTACTAAAACTATTGATATGATAGAGGAATACTGGTTTTGAATTTCCTGCCCCTCTAAGTACTATAGTAGTCTCAAAAAAATAAAATAAAAGAGATTTGGTGGCTGATTTTCAAATAGAGTTGCTACTATAGTAGTCTCTATCAGACCTAGGATCAATAGTTTCAGACTTGATAAGGAAAAATTAGTGGAACAGATAGGTGAATCGAAGGATGGAAGCTGAGTAAGGGAAGAATCCTTTATCTAGTCTTATCCTTTATATATTTTTATCTTTCTTTATTGTTTACTGATGGATAATCCTTTGATGTTAAAGGTGATGATTGAATATGGTTGAAATGGTTGAGCCTATAGTCAATAACTGATGGTGATGGAGGTGGATGGTGATAGCATGGATGGATGGTTGATGATCATAGCATGGATGGATTACAGTGACAGTATGGGTAAATGATGGTGATGATGATTGATGGTGAAGGTAGGTGATGGTGAATGATGATGATGATTGATGATGTTGAAGGTAGGTGATGATGATAATAGATGGTGGTGGGTGATGATGATAGATGATGGTCAAGGTGGGTGATGGTGATGATGATGGAGATGAGTGATGATTATGGAGATGATTGATGATGGTCAAGGTAGGTGATGATGATGATGGTTGGTGATGGTTGCTGATGATGGTCAAGGTATGTAGTAATGGTTGGTAATGTTCAAGTTATGGGGAAATGGTGATGATGTTGAAAGGTATGGGATATTGGGTTAATACTGGTGGTGATGGGTGATGGTCAAAAGTATGGGTTATTTGGTTGGGTCATGGTCATAAGTATGGGGTAATGATGGTGGATGGTCAAAGGTGATGGTGGTGGTTAATGGTGGATGATGATGATTGATGGTGATGATGATGGTGATGTGATGGTATGGGATAAGGGATTGATGATGGTCCAAGTATGGGTTATGGGATAATGGGTTGAGGATGGTATGGGATAAGGGATTGATGATGGTCCAAGTATGGGTTATGGGATAATGGGTTGAGGATGGTGAAAGTATGGGGTAAGGGTTCCTAGGAGGCATGGTGATCACTGGAGGGGAGGATGGAGGGATTGACGGCACCTGCATGGGGGAGAGAGGCCCTCTATTTATAGAAAATCCTGCCCTCAGGGGTGCCCCTGAGGGCCTCCCTACTACAGTGGAATACAGTTAAATGAGGCATTTTGGCTGGTCAGAGGAAGAGGATGTGCATGATTTGCATGCATTTACACCTTTGCATATATTGCTGTGCTGAATTGATACAGGTTCCCCCTGCATAAATTACTTCTGCATAGTGGTGGTTGGTCATTTTTTTGGTCCTTCATGCAGTGCCTTGCATATATTACTTTTGTATACTGTTGCAGAGGTTTGTTTGGCGCTGCATTCAGTGTATTTCATATATTAATCCTGTATACTTCTGCAGGTGTTTGTTTGGTGCTACATGCAGTGTCTTGCATGTAACACTTCTGTACACTGCTGCAGTGGTTTGTTTGGTACTGCATGCAGTGTCTTGCATATATTAATTCTGTATACTTCTGCAGAGTTTTTTTTGGTGATTTATGGGTTGTACATCATGTGTTATGTACTTGAGGGCTTCCTGGGTATTTCCATGACCTTTCACTAATCTGTGAAACCCGGTAGGGGTATGGGTAGGCCAGGGTTGATTTGAGCTGTATCTTCTAATCCATGAGAGATAGAGGGGTGCTTTGAATAAGTGAATAGGGGTTATTTTTTGGTTTAGAATCCATTTATGAAGTCATTTTGAGGGTTGGATCTGTCCTTATACAAGAAAAGTGAGTCTGATGGCTATAGGTCAGGTTTTGGAGCACCACACCACCACTGCCTGCACAACACCAGAGAGAGAGAGAGAAACAGTAAGAAAAAGAAATTCTGGGGTGCCTATTTTTTCTGGCTGTGAACCGGCTAGAGCACCCCCTGACCAGATCAAGCTTATCCCAGAACTACACTCCAGAAAACCATCTGCACATATCACTCCAAGCAACCATCTGCACCTATACTTGTACATGAGAGGGAGAAAAACATAAAGAAAGATGAGATATAAAAGATAATATAATTTTTTTTTGAGATTGCATCCCTTTCCACCACATTGCATCACTCTTTGTCTCAATCCTTGCTTGTGGGGCTTGTCCTTGCGTATATGGACCTGAAGTTTCACCACGCCTCCTTTTTCTGCAAAAATCCATAAACCAAAGCCAGCACCAATCCAAGAAACCAATCCAATAAGAGAAATAAGAAAACAGACATTCTGGGGTGTCTAGTCATTCTAGCTGTGAACCGGCAAGAGCACACCCCCACCAAGTCAAGCCTATCCCCCCCGCACTAGCTTCCCCCTCAAACTGGAAACTGTCCCCGGCAGTCTTCAAACTCTTACTCTGCCAGACTGGTACCCTGCGCGCAGCCTTGTCCAGAGATGGAGAATCCAACACCCCATCCCTGTAATGGTACAAGTCTGAGTCAGTTTTCTCCAATGAATTGTCCTAACCCACCCTCTTGTCAAACAAAGTTGATCTTTGTGAAAAGAAACACTTCACATGCAAAGCTGCAGCCTCACACTTAAGCAGAGTCCCATCCAATTCCTCAAGCTGATAACTCCTGCTGTCAAACCTTTATTTCATGAAAAAGTTCCCGTTGCACCAATTAGCAAAAAGAATCCACCACTGAGTTTCCAAGCTCCAGTTGTACAGCAAAACCAGGTTTCCCTTCTGCAACGGATCCCAGAGCCTATGCAAACAGTGCTCATCCCAGTGGTGGACGGACTTCATCTGGGTTAGCTTCAGCCTCTCTGCAGCATTCTGCAGCATTTTGTCCCACCTCAGGAGTTGCTTTTGCAAGCTTCCACAAGATCTGCAGCAGTCTTGAATTTCCACCAATTGATACCCAGAAATTTTTCCAGCTTGATGTCCACCAGAAGCATGGTGTGTTTCCCAAAAAGGATTTTTTACAGCAAGTATCCCATTGAACAATTCACCAAAATTCAATCTGCAAAGAGGACTAATGGGAGATTCTCCTGACAACACTTACCATCCTCCCAGAATATTTTCATCATTGTGACCTTGATTGGCTGATGAACGCAACCAATCATCCCAGCACCTTCTGGATAGTACTCCTTCATGCATCCAAAATTGGCCCCACAAATCCAGACCAACTCTCCAAAAATCCAGACCAACTATTCCAAGCAACCCCAGAACTACATGCCACCATCCACCGTGACCAACCTCAGCAACCTGTACCATGCAAACCAGTCTTCCTCCAAAAAATGGGCAACCTTTTCCAACAAATGTTTTACCAGAGGGCACACTTCTACCAATCCAGAAAGATTTTCCTGCGCAAAAAACAGGTATGCAAACTTAATGGCCTTGATGTGGACCACATTGAGAGAAAAATGCCCAAACAGCACATCCTCTCTGGTTGGCTTACCAACTTCCTTGGGAAACCTCAAGATTTGCCTTTGCCAGGCCTTGCACAACTTCACCCATTCTTGAACCGCGTGTACAACCCTCAGCCACCAGAAATGCACCTTCACCCTCCTCTGTGTTTCAATCTTGCCCCTGTGCCCAAGGTTGTTGTGAAGACTCTTCAAAATTGCCTCCTGATCCACCCTCAATGTTGTAACCACAAGAAGCACAGGCGCACTCTTCCGCCATAACTGAATGTCCTGAAAGCGGAAATTATCTGCCTGACGCCTTACCCAACTCATGATCTTGGTTGGTGTGTTGTCCAGAAACCGTAGATCATGCAAGTAGGAACCAAGGAAAATGTACCACCCAGTTTGCCAGAGCAGGAGATGCACACCTGACTCCATCACACCTACCTTAATAAATGGGGCTTCCACATCCAACAGATCACCACCTTTGAACAGGTTTTCCCTTGGTTACTGCAATAATGTTTTGGGCATTTTGAATGCCTTTTGAGGAACATGCATCACAACAAAGGAGAAGAGTCGGAGGAAGGCCACCCACCTAGTCATTGGCGGGTTTGGCAGCGCCGGAGAGTTAATCATCTGCGCCAATGCTTCTGCATACACCAGAAGTTTGAAATGGACTCCCCAAAGCAGATGCTGGAGCCACTGCACAATTTTAGTGACCCCACACAACTCCAACTTTGGCTGAAAGTAACAGCTCTCTGTTGTGGTGAACGTAACAAATTTGTAGATAACTGGAAAATCCTTCCCATGCTCCTCCTCCATCAATACTCCCCCCACACCAAACTTGCTCAAATCCACTTCCAACTGTATGCCACTGGCCTTGCAGTCCAGGACCCATAGGACAATGTTGCACCACACAATCTCCTTGAGCCTCTGAAATAGGCCTTTGCACCCTGGTTCCCAATCCCACTGCCCGCCCTTAAGTGTCAGTGCCCAGAGGGGAATTTCCACTTCTGCAAACTGTTTGATGAAAATTTGCACATAGATAAAAAGTCCCAAGAACTGGAGAATGTGTGGTGCTGTGTGCAGGGTCAGCCACTTGAGAGCCTTGTTCTGCTTCTTCTCTGCAATCCACATGCTGTAAAACACCACCACATGCCCCAAGACCTCAAGCATGGGGATGCAGACCACCAAATTCTTACCCAACACTGTCAAACCTGCTTCCTCAATCCAGAACAAGATCTTTTCCAGCATCTGCGCATATTCCCAGACAAAGAAACAGATTGCAGGGGTGTTGAACAAGGTTTTACCTCCGTAATTTGTCTATGGGCCTGTAATACACGTGCTGTTGATGAAGATCTGAACCCCATCTGGAATATTGTCCTTCAGGATCCAATTCATCTGCACCTGGTAAACTGCCACCAAGTTTGTCATTCCCTGGGTTAGCCACATCAAATGCATACTTCTGAGCCCTGTTTCAAATGCGGTAAGAGGTTGCAACCTGAAGTTGAGCTCATTCTGGTTATAGCCACCCATCACATCCACCAACCCATAAAATGTGTGCCCAGCCATCAACTCCAAGAATTCATCAACTCTTGGGGGCCTTCCTGCATCCCAAATTACAAAAGAGTCAAGCCGTTGCAGATTGTGAACAATTCTCAGCAATTTTCTGTCCTGTTTGAGCACTGCAAAGATCAGGCTTGAATAGCTTGATGTAGACTGCTTGTATAGTCCTGTCTTCATGTGCTTGTGCACCAGCTACAGAAAGGACTCCCAGAACACTTGAATTATTGGTATAGGCTTGATTTGCCAAGGCTTGTGGGGAACCTTTGGAATAATGTAGAGATTGCCTATCTCACCCTTCAGCAGTCCTTGCTCTTCAGGTACAAATGCAAGAACCCTTTCCCAAAGCACAAGTACCAATGCCAGAAATTCTTGCTACTCCTTGCTCAATAAACCTGGCCGCCCTAAATTGAGAGCATCAACCCATTAATCCATAATCTGTGCCAATTGTGTCATCCATCCTGACAAATTAAATGGGGTTTCCCAGGGATTCTGCAACCAAGCAATTGGTTGCAATGGGCCATTCAAGTCCTGCAGAATTGGCTCATTCCAGGGTCACACCTTCTGCACCACCAGCTTGTACCTCCCAGGGTTTCATTGTGTCATTCATATGCATCCTTCCTTTTAAGTCCTAGAAAACACCAAACCATAGATTTTGCCTTTGCTCACAAGTGTGGCACAATGATAGGGTTTTCAAAGTGCAGTAGCTTTGGAGATGCATACTGAGAAAGGGGGCTTACTTCTGCCTCCTCCAATCATTGCAAACAACCATCCTCCACCTTCTCCTTGCTAGTTGACCATCTGTGCAAAGCCTGAGCCTGCCCTGTGCAGGTTCCATGGCTGACTAGGAAAAATTGTCTGCGGGCTGACCCTTGCTGTCAGCTTCCCCACTGGAATTGCGTTTGCAACTGGCCGTTGGCCCTTTCACCCACTTCCCTTGCCCATGGTCACAGATTATTGTATCAAACTGTGTGCCAGTTGCATCCTCCACCATCCACATCTCTGTGCATGCCTTGGCATTGAAAACCATCTGGGCCCAGAATCCAAACATAAATGGCCGCTCCAAGATTACTTCAACACATTCCAAAAAGAGGAAGGACAGGGATTTCTGGAACTTTGAAACCTCAACCACCCCATCCATGCAACATTCCCCAACATTCAATTCCCAAAGTACCATTGTGCACTTCCTCCAAACCAACCCCAACTCATCCACCAACTTTGATGGTAGTAGATTCACCATTGACCACACCTTCTCCCCTGCAATCTTCATGGAGACGTAAACAAGCGCAACCAAGACTGAATTTTACCGGTATGGCTTGTGATCCCCCTTCTCCTGCCCCACATTCACTCACTGCACCGTTTTTTGAACACAGTCTTGGGTACACTCCTTCAACGCCTGAATCATCTTGTTGAAAAAAACCAGAGAGACCTCCACCAATTCCTGCAAGGTAAAAGGTATTGGCATTTTGTTTCCCATAAACCTCCATATAATATCCGCTTCTTTCTTCTTCCCTGCAGGTTTTTTGGCTTCCCCTCTCCAACCAGGCTGTGTTGGGCTGTTTTTGGAGCCAAGGGAAATGGTTGTTCCTTCACATCCCTGTCAATCTTTCAACCACAACACATTTGTCCTCCACCAACAGCCTTACCTTTGCCTCTACTTGCAGAGTCTGCCATGTCTTGGGCCTGGTGAAAATACCAAGAAACACCCAGGTGGTCTCTGATACCTTCTTTGTGTGTGCCCATATCTGCTGCATGACAGAAGGCTGACCCGGTTCCAATGAAACCTGCTCTCCTGTTGGGAAGATATAGTTATTCCCCACAGGGAAAACCAATCTCTTTTTCATATCATTTGTCAGGTTTTTGCACCCCAAACTCCATTTCCAACTATACCTGCAGTAGCTACATATACAGGTGGTGAACCTACTGGGTGGCGCGCTTGGAGGCTGGTATCCTTCTGCCATGTGGGGTGGAATCGCGCATGGCAGCGCTGTCATCCAATTCAGGAAAATTTGAAGATACTTCAAGAGTTCTGTGACCTTGCTTGTTGATGGAATTGCTGCTGGCTGTGTTGCCGGAGCTTGCTCAGGCGCTGAAGGACCTGCAGTTGGCGCCGGGTCTGGCGGTTTTTGAGAGCTGTTTTCTTTGGCCCCACTGGAAACAACTTTTCCATGTCTTTGATGAGCTCATCTGGATCAATCTTGCTTTCCACAGCCCGCCCAATGACCCCCAGATTGGGGAGGAGTGCAATGCTCCAGTCCAAAAAAATTTTGACCAAGCTGTGATCTTATAAGTACTACTGCACCTGCGCCTGGAGTTGCAGGGCAAGCCCACCCAAAAACAACCACTTTATTTCCCCTGTCTAAACCAAAAACATCTTGTTCTTTGCCAGGCATTGATAAATCTGATTGAATTTTTCCACGTACTCTATCAGCTCCACTTGCTTCCAAACTCCCCTGCGTTGTAGAGACTCCTGTGGGATTATATAAATATAAGGTAGCAAATAGCTTGCTGGAAGTCCTTGAAGGGGAATTTAGTATTACTCCTGCTCCTTTAGAGTACTAGTAAATGCTAAGGGTGGTTTTGAATTTCCTGTCCTTCTAGTACTATAGTAAGTCTGCACAATAATTTATTTAAATTAATGGCTGGTTTCTTTGAGACTTAAAATAGGTCTAAGATCAGACCTAGATTAGTTAATAATTGTTATTGATAGGGTTTTGTTGAATAACAGACCAGATATATTGGGTTATTGGTTATTTATTGATCAGACATATTTGATCTTAACCAGTATCCCAATATTAAATGGTTCAAGGCTTTATCAAAGGGATGGTTCAGGAGAGGACCCAAGGATGGGTTTACCCACAGGGGGCTGGGTAGGGGAAAGCTTGGTAGTTTATTTTTGTTGTGCTCTCTTTCTTTGTAAGGGGTTATTTATTTATTAATGGGTGGTTTTTCTTTAATCTGGTGCTGAATATTCAGGTCACAGAAGAAACCTTATTCAAGCACCTGTTGGGTGGTTTTAATTGGTTAAAGGTGTGTTATAACTTTGTTTCTTATTTATTGTTTCCTTGTAATTGGTTCACTAATAATATTTATCTGGGTAGGTACCACAGATGGTTATGATGGATTGAGCTGGGTGGGATAGGTGGATAGGCCAGATGGCATGATATGGGTGATGGGTGATGATACAACTTGGATAGGGCAGAGAGGCCCTCCTTAAATAAAAAATTCCTGCCCCCAGAGGTGATCAAGGCTGCCCCTGAGGGTTCTCCCTGTTCTAGTAAGGAACAGTGAGATAAAATCACATGAGGCATTTCTGCTGGTTGGAAAAAGCTTTTACAGTTACATGAGGCATTTCTGCTGGTTTGGAAAGGCTTGGACAGGGGTTTCATGAATGCACAGACTTCCATAAATTGCTGTGAAGTGCAGATAAGTTAAATTGCTTTGCTGTAATGGTGGTTTCTTTAGTGCTACTTCATTCTACCTACATGTATTGCTGTGCAATACTGGTGGTTTGTTTGGTTCTGGTCAAGACTGGTCTGACTTCCTCCTGCCTATATTGCTCCTGTATACTTCTTCAAAGCCTCCTGTATGTGTATTTGCATGCTTGTTTGGTTCTTCTTGAGATTGGTCTGACTTCCTCCTGCATATATTGTTTTTTGAGGCAGTCAGACTGAGAGCAGCAAACATAGTGCCAGAGATGGGCCGGGTGAGATGGTGAAAGGATGATATTACTCAGACAGCTGAAGGAAACAAGTGGAGAGAGAGAGAGAGACTCACCTGAGAGCAGCAAAAACTTTGCCAGAGATGGGACAGGCAAGATGGTGAAAGGATGAGGAGAAAATCCTTCCACCTAGGCTGCCCTCAGGTAAAGATGAAGAATAGAAATGTCACATACACGTGACATGGAGATGTGAGACCAGAGAGGAGAGGAAACATACAAGAAATGTATAAGACAGGTGAGAAGCAGACACACAGACCCCAGAGTACACTACTCTAACACCCCCCTTTGCTGAGCACCAGACCAAAAAGAGGAAAAGAAGAAGAAGATTTTTTTTTTGAGATGGGGAGAAACCGCAAAAAGACCAAAGAAGAAGAAAAAAAAAGGAAAGCAAGAAAGAAGAAGAAAAAAGGAAAAGAAATTAAACAACACAAAAAGAAGTCCTGTGTTTTTCAAGCAGAACTTGACCCAGCCGCTTTGTGAGCATGTCCGCCAGCATTTCATGAGTCAAAACATGCACAACTCACAGCTGGTCATTTGCAACACACTCCTGGATGAAGTGAAAACGCGCATCAATATGTTTAGTCCAAGAATGATGTTGAGGATTCTTTGCCAGGGCCTTGGCCCCTTTGTTTTCAATGTGAATGGGGAGCAGCCCCCAAGGGCAAAGGTTGAGCTCAATCAGGAAATTTGAGAGCCACATCCTCCTCTTTGCAGGATTCCAACAGTGACTTGTACTTGGCCTCAGTGCTGGACAGAGAGACCGTGGCTTGCTTCCTGGACTTCCAAGAGATTGCACACTTGCCAAAGAAGTAGGTGCATGCAGACGTGGAGAATTGGTCTTCTTGGTCCTCTTCCCAGTTGGAGTCAGCATAGCCAGCGCAGACCAAATTGCCACCAAGCCAGAGTTGCAGGTGCTTGGTTGTGACAAGGTACTGGAGGACTCAAAGAGAAGCCGTCCAGTGGGACAGGGACGGATCTTGAAGGTACTTGGAGAGACGGTTCACAGCAAACACCATGTCAGGCCTGGTGGACTGCAACACCCACAGGAGAATGCCAATGAGCTGATTGAAATTACCAGGGGAAGCCAGGTCAGACAGAGCCCGCTAAGTGAGGTTTTTGAAATGGCTTTTGGTGGTAATGTGGGCTGGAAGATGGTCAACCCTGAGAAAAACCTGGCTCATTTGCCAGATGTACTGGGGTTGAGAGGGAATACAAGTTTTGACGGGGGCCAATGGTCAATGGTGATGGCCAGGAAATGATGAAGCAGCTCATTGGCCCCAATCTTGAGCTGTTTTCCAAGGGAAGAGATGAGAGAGGATACAAAAAAGTGCTTACCAAACACAGCTAGGTCATTGACATGAACTGCAATTGCACCCACAAGTTCCAAACAATTGCAACAGAAATAGAGCGTGGGGTTGTACTTCAATTGTTGGAGACCAAATGCTAGTAGAGCTTTTTGGAGCTGGACGTTCCACTCCCAAGGGGACTGCTTCAGCCCGTAAATCAACCTGTGGACCTCACACACCCAGCCAGGGCAAGAGGGATCCTCAAAGCCTGGAGGTTGCTGCATGTAGATGGGTTTTTCCAGTTGTCCATTCAAGAAGGCTGTCTTGAAATACACTTGCAAGTGGCAAGGAGGGAGAAGAGGAGGCGGAAGGTCTGTTGGCGCAGCGTGGGAAAAAAACCTTGTTGTAGTTGATCCCTTGCACTTGGGAGTGGCCCATAGCCACCAGCCTGGCCTTGAGCTTCTGAATTGTGTTGTTGTCAAGCTGCTTCACCTTGAAAATCCACTTGGAATGGATAAGCTTACGGTTGGGGGGTCTTGGGACCAGCTTCCACATCCCCATGCTGATCAGGGAGGAAAACTCCTGGTTTGCAGCCGGGAGCCAGTGCAACTTGAACGGCAAGCGCATCATCTGTGCCCATGTTTTTTGGCATGTCAATTTCTGGGGCCAGGAAAACCAATTGCAACCATGTTCCAAAACCAAAAGTCAGACAGGAGACTTGGGAGGAGCCGTATTTAGAGTTTCCAAAGGAAGGGACACACTGGCATGGGGCGGCAAACTGGGAGGAGGAGATGGAGCCAGAGAGGGGGGAAGAGCGGGACCCGCAGAGAATTGCAGCAAGATTCAGGTGCAGCCAGGATGGCGGAATTTGATGAAGAGGAAGAAGAAGAATGAGGAGGATTGTCAGCGTTGGACAATAACACCTCTGGAGAACAAGGACAATTATGCAGAGCATGTTGAGATGCCGCCAGACGGCAGTCAAAGCGCAGAGCTAAAGGGACGTCAAGTGGGAGATTGGAGGAGGGAAGGCAGGCAGGAGGAGACTGTCAGCCTCCTGGATTCCAAGACCCTTGCTATCCTTTAGCTACCAGAGGTGATAGAATAAATAATAAATATATTATTTAATAAATGCAGCAAAAATCTGCAAAAAATTAGGATTAAGCTTGTTGCAAGGTTAAGTGGTTTGGTTATGGTTTATTGTTTTAATTCAATATGAATTAATTTTTTATTAAATATTTTTATAGAGGGGCCACAATTATATTGGGGATCTTTAACACCTCTCTTCAGGGATTTCAGTATGAAAACACGTAGTCCTGGTTACTTTGGGCTCATTAGTTTAAAGGATATTTTACCCAAAGATAATATGTATGTAAAATACACAGTGGAGTGGCAGGGCCTTGTAGCCAAGCTGCCACAACAGAGAAAGGATAATAAAAACTCACTGGTATATTATTAAATCCTTTGGGTATATTTTTGAGACGTGCACTGATGGGTTAAACCTGTATACTGGGGTTATACGGTTGTTCAGAAGTTTTAATTGATAAAAAAAGAGGTTGAGGACGGATATTATTGATCAGACGTAGCCATAAATCACTTACTTATCTCTTATAAGTACTTGATTACCTTGGCAAGGTGTCTGGATATAAATATAACTGGGTCTCTGCCCATCAATATCCTCAAAAGAGCTCTTTATTTATAGCTTTTGGAGTCCCAACATTGTCCTTCTGAGGGGTACAGGGGCTCAAAGGGACGGACACTAAGGCTAGCAGGGTAACCAGTGGTAGCCTGTCACTTCTTCTTGGTGCTATAGCACGGGTAGCATCTAATTTCTCAGGTTATTGGAATTATTCTACTTTATAATAAATATTAGGACGTTTGAATAACACTAATCTGTCCTATTTATGTATTATTTAATTAATTATCCTTAGTAAATGTTTCCAGTAACTTAATAATTATATAAATAGACATTTGTACGGACATCTTGATGTCAGTTAAGTTCTCATTATGTATTATATATCTAGAGTAAAAGTCATGATATTGATTTTACTCCTTATTTTCGAGTTCCAGTTGATTTACTAAGATAATTACTTAAAAATATAATTCATGGGAATTCATGTAATATTTTTACACCATTAGTTTTCTTAGTATGTTACGGAAATATTGATGTCTAGAAATTCTCATAAAAGTATATTAAAGTATTTTAATATATTTTTAGAAGTTTTCATTGTCTCATTTTCGACATTCTTGGTAATTTGAATTATATTAAATAAAAAATATGTATAAGGATTATTCAAGTATTTTTATATAATATTATGTATTTTTAGACTATCTACTATCCACGGGAACATTTATTACATATGTAGAATGTTCCCGTGTGGGTTGTAGCATGTTTACGCGGTACATGAGCCTCTCAGGCTGCCTTTCACTCTGTCAATCCGTAGTCCCCCAGCTGCGTACTTGTCAGAGGCCCAGGGCTGCGTACACGACCTTGACGGAGTGACAGGGCTGTATCTCAGCCGCGCGCGGGTGCATTGGCTGCCGCGGCTGCGTGCGGAAATTGTGACAAAACACATTTCCGTCCGTAACTCCTAAAATATACACAACACCTCAATTCTGACTGAATTTTAGGAGTGAAACCTATGCGTGACAATGTGTGTGAAATATTTAATTGACCAAAAACTCAATAGTGGAGCCATAGTATTTTGGTCTTTCTTTCCTTAATTATTTAAAAATATAAGGAGTTGGATTTCAAGGGTGGGGTCAGTGAGTGACCCTACCTAATTTTGGGTGGAAAATCCATTTCTGTAATAATATTTATTGTTGTCTTACTCCTTCTTAGGTTAATTATATTATTATTATTTTGATGTTATTTTGTTACTTTTGCAGCTTGCTCTGCAATAGTAGCAAGCTGACAGAGACAGAGGAAAAGGGGAGGGGGGGCAAAGCGGATCAAGGTGGGGGAAAGATGGAGAGAGATGAGGATGCCAGGGTAGTTCAATACAAACAGGGGAAGGAAACGGTTTGTGTTGGGTGCCGTAGGGAAAGACTGAGTCCTCAAAAAACACGTTGCAAGATTTGATGACCATCCTCTTCTGAAGATCCCAGAGCCTGAACTTGTTACCATCCAAGAGGTAGGAGAGAAGGATGGCCAAACAACCATTGGCATCAAGCAACTTCCGGTTAGCCGCAGGGACCCAATACCAAGCCAGGCAAGCAAAAGGGTGGAGAAGCGTTGGGTCAATTGAGGGAAGTCAAAGAATGGAGTTTGGTGATTTTATCCCAAGAAGTGTGTGAAAGGGGACGGAGTGGAGGGAGAAGAGAAAATGATGAAGGGAATCCACCCAAAAAATCTTTGGGGCGTTTGCACCTATAATGGTGCTCCAAATCAGGTTTCCTATAGTGCAATTGGTGCGCTGCGCAACAACATTGAGTTGGGGAGAGTGAGGAGGTCCAGGTTGATGTGCAATACCTTCCAGCTTGAGGTAGGTGATGAAATTGCTGGAAAGATATTTGCCACCATTATCCAACCTCAGAGCTTGGATTTTGTGCTTGCCAGATTTTTCAAAGGACGCGCAGAAGATTTTGAAGAGCTGAAAGACTTGAGACTTGGTTTTCATTGGGTAGATGGATGTGAATTTAGAGCAGTCATTTATAAAGGAGAAAAATTATTTGAATCCCTTGTGGGAGACAGTTTCATTTGAGGCAAAATTGGAGTGGATTGATTGGCTGGGTTGAGAGGAGCGGTATAGGGAGCAAGTTTTGAATGCAGTTCAATGCATCTTTGATTGAATGAAGACCAAACATTGTTTGACCTCTGTTTCATTCATGTTGGTAGGACTCAGGCCAATAGAGCAAAGGAGAAGCTTGAGGGGTTGGATTCCAATTAGTCAGACATGGTAGCCTAGTAATGAAGTGTTAGACCTTGCCAGTATGCTATTGCAGATTGGGTGTGTGCATACCCGGGATGAGGGGAGGTAGTACAGGTTAATCCTCCGGTAGCCCCTACCTACCACTTTACCATTAGATTTGGCTGCAATGTTGCAACCTTCCTTGAAAAACAGGATGTTAATTTTACAATTGCAGATTTAGGCAACCAAAAGGAGAGGTTTGTAAAGGGTGGGGACATGAAGAGAAGGAACTGAGCTGGGAATCAAGAGGAGAAGCTTGAGGTTTCCTTTTTGGGTGGACTTGATGGTGGATCTATCAGCCAGAAGGACCAAGGTTGGGAATGGGCGCGTTTTGTGGAGATCTTCAAGATAAGTAGTCATGCTGAGCAAACACCCGGAGTCAAGGTTTGTGTCCTTTGGAGAGGGGGGGCCTTTGTTTGACAGATCAACTACCAAAAGTAGGGCCTTGGCAGAGCTTGCCACCACCACATTATCACTCTCAAAATCAGAGTCCTCTTTGTCCAACTGCCAAGCCACATGAATTACCAATGTATTTCAAGCTTTGGCCGCAGTCAACTTCTTGTGAGGCCTGCGGTTAGGGGTTTGTGCATCATATTCCAGCAACTTGTTGAGGTTATGTTGTTTGTGTTGATTGAGGATCTTAGAGGCTTCAAAGAAAGTGTTGAGGTCATGGTCCCAACAAGAGCAGTGCAAGCAGCATAGATTTGGGTCAAAGGGAGGGCTTCCATCCTGTGGTTGATACTAACAGCTGCTTCCTTGACCCAAGTTGGTTGCAACCGCCTTGGATGCTTGCGCGGAGGAGTTGCCTTTGTTACAAGATTTCTGGTGTAAAGATTCCTGTTTGAGGGCTGAAAAAATGCAAGATGAAGATATTTTCTCCTCACTCATCATTGAGGAGACACAGATAAGCCAGTTTTTGGGGAGATAGATCAGGAGAGAATTGGAATAAATTTCATTGGGGGTCAACGGTTTTTCTTTGGAGACAAGGGATTTGAGGTGTTCCGCTAGGAAACTCATTTCTTTGATTTGCCAATCCACATCATGGCTGATCATTCAAGAGAGTACCACTTTCCTCAGCCAGTACATGCAGCCACCAGCAGAAGAGTCTTGATGTGCGGTATAGAGAGATTCCCACATTCTTTTTGCATTGTCTGTGTCCTTGAACTGTTGGATGTGTCTTATGTTTGCCAAGTCAATGGTTCTGCAGATGGCAGAGAAGACAGCAACATTTTTTTCTTCCCACTGAGAAGTTTGTTCCAAAACTGCAATATCCTTCACTACGTAGGCTACCTTTGTAGCTTTAAAGTGGTAGCTCATTATGAAACACCAGTCCAGATAGTTTGAGTTGGGGCCTGGTGGTTTCAGTTGGTTGACTCCAGTGATTCAAAGGGCAGGATTCCCTGAAGATTACTTGTGAGACATGGATGGATTCATTCAAAAGTTTGACGGGTGAGGAGGATGAGAACCAGGATCCTTGTTGGCCTAGAGATGAGAGTATTTAATGTGCAGTGCAGTTGGAGCTATTCTGGGCTCATAACCTGTTGAGGAAGTCAGACTGAGAGCAGCAAACACAGTGCCAGAGACGGGCCAGGTGAGATGGTGAAATGATTATATTACTCAGACATCTGAAGGAAACAAGCAGAGAGAGAGAGAACAATAGAGAGAGAGAGAGAGAGAGAGAGACTCACCTGAGAGCAGAAAACACAGTGCCAGAGATGGGCCAGGTGAGATGGTGAAAGGATGAGGAGAAAATCCTTCCACCTGGGCTGCC
The DNA here is from genome assembly GCA_025617555.3 of Puccinia polysora. Taxonomy (NCBI): domain Eukaryota; kingdom Fungi; phylum Basidiomycota; class Pucciniomycetes; order Pucciniales; family Pucciniaceae; genus Puccinia; species Puccinia polysora. The sequence continues at coordinate 28,181,026 of CM062642.1, read as the reverse complement.
CTCAGGTAAGAGATGAAGAATGGAAATGTCACATAAACATGACATGGAGATGTGAGACCAGAGAGGAGAGGAAACATACAAGACATGCATAAGACAGGTGAGAAGCAGACATACAGACCCCAGAGTACACTACTCTAACATTGTTCCTGTATTTCTCCTGCACAGCCTCTTGTATGTATATTGTTCCTATATTCTGGGCAAGGTGATTGGGTCTGACTGCTTGCACTGCCTCCTGTACCTGTATCTTTGTATGTGACTGGATCTGGACTGGTTGCACTGCCTCCTGGATCTGTATTTCTGTATGCTGATTAGCTGACTGGATCTGGACTGGTTTCACTTCCTCCTATGTCTGTATTAATGTATTCTGGCTGAGGTGACAGTTTCTGACAGATTGAACTGCCTCCTGTACCTGTGTTGCTGTATTCTGGCTGAGGTGACAGCGTTGTATGGTCCTGGTGTTGAGGTTAAGCTGTTACTGGTATGTACTTGAGGGTTTGCAAGGTATGTCTTATGTCTTCTAAAGAGATGTGACACCTGGTTGGGTATGAGTTTGCCACAGTTGGAGGTTTGTTGGACTGTATATTCTAATCCATGATGGATAGAGGGGTACTTTGGCTGAGTGACTATAGGTTATTTGTGATGTAGAATCCATTTCTGAGGTTACGTTGAGGTTTTGAGCTGTTTTTACACTAGAATAGTGAGTCTGATGGCTATAGGACAGGTTTGGACTACCACAGCGTGCGCTTGCCTCCAATGAAACTTGCTCAAAGTCCCTTTCCCAAAAGTGGGGCTTGCACCTAACCCACTGCGTCAGGATCTTGCCTTTCATTTTTTGGCCAATAAAGAAACTTATATCCCTCCATATCCTCAACCTCCCAAAGCTTCTCCTTATATGTAATGAAGAGGACAAAGAGGTGGGCCCTATCAGCATCCAACACACACTCAGCCTCAGTGATCCCTTTGTACCACAAGATTAACTGTTCCATGTTGGCAGTGTTGAACCAAATGTGATGATAGTCCTGTGGCCTTATGCAAAACAGAAAAGGGACATTGTTGTCTTCCAAAAGTGGAGTAATAAAGGTTGAAAACCTGGTTCCATGTACCAAAGCTAGTGGAGGAGGAGGACTTGGGGAATTGGCCCCTGGATGGGAAGGGAGAGAAGTCAGTGGGGTGTTGGAACCAGGAGTGGTTGTTGGGAGGAACAAGTTAGACATTTCACCCGTTGTAAGAATCCAAACCATGCTAGGCCGTGGCAGTTCTGTGGAGGGGAAAGGTGCTGTTTAGGCTGCCCTCCTGAGTGTTAAAAAAATATTTAAACGTAACAAAGATTAAGGTCCAGAACTCCTTAAGTGAGGAATCAAGTAGCAGAGGATAAAGTTTGATAATAGTTAGTAGCAATGGAACAGCTCTATCTGGGGTAAGAATATGTGGGAGATATTTGAAAAAAAGAAGTTAAAGTTTGTTTAAAATTCAAAAGAACAAAGCTGTTGTATGTAAAAAACGCCCACAAGCTAATAACTCTGGTTGTCAGAAGAAGATCAGGGATGATCAACTCAAACCCCAACCAACCTCCAGGTTCTCAATAAACCCCCCCAAATCTCCGCAATCAAGCGCTTGAAGGGTACCAGATAACTGAGGGTGGCTGTTCAAGACAAAGCACAATGTTTTGAGAAGCTCTAAAAGCAAAAAGTAACTGATTTGAACAGGGATAGCCTCAACACTTAATAGTAGGCTGGAATAATGAAACTTTGAAAAAAAATAAAAGGAGGTATAACACTCCAGGTCTCAAGCTTAATTAAACCTCTTCAATCAAATGTGATTGGCTCCGGAAAGATGATCAAAGAAGGATCAAGACCAGCATGGTTAGAGAAAGGGTTCAATGAGTGGTGTAACACACTCAAGAATTTGAAAGACAGAATTATCTTCAACCAGAAAGGCTATTGTTTGTGATAAGGATCAGGCCACAGAGGGGCAGAGACTTAAGGATTAATGGATCAGGGGGCCATTAAGGATATACCCGGGATAATGATGAATTAATATGATACTGGGGGGGACATACGCACACACTCCCATGGATCATTGGAAAAAGGTGTGGGAGAGCCCCTCCTTTTATGGGCCATGGGTCCCTGTAGACTATTTACAAGTGATGACACAGATAGAGCAGGAAAAAAAACAAAAATTGAAAAAAAGTTTTTTTTCCCAGGAAAATTAAATGATGCAGAAAATTGGAAATTAAAACAACAAACAAACAAAGCAAATATGGTTTGAAAGATGAGCGTTAAGGGGGGGTGAACATCTGAAACAGCGGTCACGGGGCCGCAACGGGGGTTGCGGATGATGGATGGCAAAATTTGCAGAAATTGGGTGGAGAAGGATGAACAAGAGGGGATGATTGATCAGGTGCTTGCAAAAAGTCCAATGGCCTGTCTTTGCTTGCGGTCCGTTGGATGAGGAGCTCAATGGGTGGATGATGTCTTGTAATTGATGCAAGATACCACTTGCGGGCCCATCATATTTTGAGGAAGTGATGGGCTGTGCAGGCCATCAGATGGATGATGGGAGGGCTGTTCATGAGGTAGGATGATCAATGGTTGGATGACCGGTGAGGGGGGATGAGAGCACCAACCAACCAAGTGAGAAAGATTGGACGGCGGTGATGATGGTGGGAAAGGGAATTGGTTGGAGCAACTGTCTGGATGAGGATGGAGGTGGGATAGTGAGGATGGATAGGATGAGGGTGGTGATTGTTGATGGGCCAGCTTCAACAATGGAGAGTGCAACACCAATGAGCGGGTCCTTGTCCAAAGTTTGAGCCAGATCACCAAGCAGGAGGAGGAGGATGGCCAACAGACAGAGGCTGGCGTAGAGGATAAAACCAAGTTGGGAGACTGCAAGGAGGAGGGGATCCGGTCCCAAAGCCTCCAAATGATGGGGACTACTGAGGACAATCGTGATGGTACCAATGATGGCCAAACTGATACCAAGCCCACTGCATTGTTTGAAGCATTCACCCAGGATGATTGGAGCCATGAAACAGTTGGAGGGAAGATGATTGATGAAGATAGAATGGCTGGGATGGTAGAGAACAAGAGGCAGTGAGCAAGATGATGGATGGATTGGCTGGTTGGCCAACCTTTGAGGGAGAGGAGAGGAGGAGAGTTGCCATTGCCATCAATGTCAAAAACAATGCCGGTGCCGGCAAGGGTTGAGCCAAGCCAAGCTGGTTTGAGAGATGGGCAAGATCAAGCCAAGCGGGTCTTCACCCACACATTTGCCAAAAACAAAGGGCCAAAGAAAGAAGGACAAGGATTGAACACAAGACCTGAGGAGTTGGACATCCCAGGGACCCATCCCTAGACCGCTGGGAGACAGGGAAGCTGGAGGATCTGAAGGCTGAAGGGACCTGATTCAGAAAAAGGAATTCCATTTTTTTTTTGATGATGATTAGTGATAGCCATAAAAAAATCATAATTTTTTTTTGAATTTTCTGCATTGGTCCTGAGTTGTCCAGATTTGGTCACCAAATTATTTGCCTTTTAGAGACTAGGGACAAAAGATTAATTCCCAGCCAGACCCCCAGATATCAAAAAAAGAGGTTAATAACCCTAAAAGCTTTCAGCTGGCAAAAAAACATAAATAATAAAAATAATAATAATAAATAATAATAATAATAAATAATAATAATAATAAATAATAATAATAATAATAAATAATAATAATAATAAATAATAATAATAAATAATAATAATAATAATAATAAATAATAAATAATAATAATAAATAATAATAATAAATAATAATAATAATAAATAATAATAATAATAAATAATAATAATAATAAATATAATATAATAAAAATAAAAATAAAAATTATGGAAATAATAATATCAAAGAAAAATAGCATAAAAAATCCTTAAATAAGTAATAAAAGTAGAAATATTATTGCAGAAATGGATTCCTGGCGCCAATTTAGGTAGGGTAACCCACTGGCACCACCCCCCATTTCCTTCTCCTTCAGGTAGAACCATGACATACCTGTGTACCACACCCATCACATTCACAGGTATGGGTTTCTGATCAAATTTTTAGTCAGAAACCCATAATTATGTTTAGTTTTGGAGTTATTGACAAAAACATGTTTTTTCCATAAACCCGCACGCAGCCACAGACCCTCAGCAATTGCGCGCTGGAGCTATGGCATGCACCAGCCCTGAAAGCAGCTGAGCGACTACCTTGCGCGGGTCTGAAGCAGTTGCTAGATAGAAACTACTGCGCAAGGTAGTTGCCACCAACCAAACCACAGGAAGTCAAGCAATTACTGCATGCAGTGGTTTGCACCGGTTGCTGGCCCTGCAAGTAGTTGACCAACTACCTTGTGTGGGCTCCTGGCAACCAACCGGGCCATTGCCCCAGGTTGCCCCTCAGCTCCCAGAGACGCCGCTGTCTTCCAAAACAGAAATGGGGCTGTGGGGTACCTCAAATACACACCACAGCCCTTTTCCACGCCACATGTGGCCCAAAGAGCGCCACCATGTTGTCGCAAATAGTATGAAAGTGCCTAAAAAACCCAAAAATCTGAAAAAATGGGCCCTGCACCCTTTTTGGAACTGTACCAAATGTTTTCAGGGCCCCTGTACTGGGACCTGTATGGAGGGTTTGGACCCCAAAATAGTACATAAAAGTTACAGTATCACCCTGAGAGTTTGCACAGAAAATAAAAAGAGGCCTAGCTTTGTGCTAAATGGCTCACAAGATACCAGGCACCCATGCAACCTACTCTGTACCTTATACAAAGTAGAATGTACATAACTAGTCACAATCAGGGGCTTACTGCCTGATTAAGTGACTGTAATCACACCAATATGGACAGAAGAGCCTCAGATTAAAGATAAGCCTTCAGAATAAGGTCCCCAGAGAATTTTTTCAAGCCCCTGGCCTCAGGAAGTCATGGCTTTTATTTAAAAATATTAATTGAATATTACCTCTTTGGCCAATACAGTGAGGTCATTAAGGGTACAGAAACATTTATCAAGCACCAAGTATGATGACATAGAGCTTTCCATACTGCTTTAGTGGCTAGAGTAGGTCCAGAAAAACACACTGATGGCCCCTTGTCGTCAGCACTAGCCTGGTTCACTCTCCTTTGGCTGGTAAAAAGACTGTGCCATGAGGGGACCCAAAAAATATAAATAAGGGCCCCTTCCCCAGCCATTTCTAGCTCCTTCATCCAGTCATATAGTCATTATTGCTTCAGATATTTTTTTCATCAAGCCATAAAAACCTTATAAGAAATAAGTTTGTGATCCTGGAACACTTTCTGATAAAATTATAGACCAAAGCTGTTGAATCCTTAATTTTTGGCCAAATCAACATCCAACCATTCAGCCTGCCCCAGTACCCACTTCCAGCACCCTGAATTGTTGCATATTGGCCCATCCATCAAGAATAAGTCCAGATCTAGAAATAGTAAGTGATCCTGCTGAATTGTACCCTTTTTGTAGTTTTTTGCATAACCCACCACCAAGGAAATTATACACACCCTTCTTGTAAGGAGTCCTTGTCAACCCCACAGGCACAAAAATTGCTCCTATATTGTCCCAAAAAGACATATAACTTTTTTCCAGAGGCCTCAACAACCCCATTAATGTCTTGGCCCCTCAATTTAAATTTATCTTTATAAATATATAAATAAATTTGACCCTTTTAGCCAAAACATATCTCTGGCATATTTCCCTATTTTTACTCCAAAATTTTCATCACCTCTAGTAGCTAGAAGGAGCTAGGTCCTTGGAATCTGGTAGGCTGAAAAAAAATTTCCTCATTTTGGAAGTTATTAGTCTCAAGCATCTGTAAGGAGTTGAGCATGCCGTTCAACAAAACAATAGAGAGAGAGAATGAGCTCCTTCCTTCCTTCTAACCTGGTGGTCTCTCCTCTACTTATCAGGTTTTTTAATTCAAATTTTTTTCTACTTCAACTTCTGTTTTAAGGCTGAATATCCATCTTCCTGTCCAAAAAAAACTGTTATTTTAACCAGACAAAGTCATGAATGAAGTTCTTCAAAGATCAACACAAGTAAAACATATTCTTACACAATAATTCAAAGGCCAATGTTATATTCACAACCTCAAGTTTTCAAATGGGCTTGAATTTCCATTCACAACCCATACAGGTTTCACAAGGCCAATCACAGCCCAAAAAGTAGCAAGCTAGGTTTCTAGCAACTTGCACATTCCTGGGGGGTCTCAAACCCCCGTTTGCAACCCATTTTGCATTGCAATCAGGGATTTGAAACCCTATTTGGGATTTCAATTGAGGGTTTGAGACCCCCCAGGGGATGCCTGAGTTGCAAGCAGGGTTTGCACCTGTTTTCCTGGCCCATTTGGGCTAATCCCCCCCCACCCCAAATGAGCCATTTGAGAGGGGTTGGGGGTACCTAGGCACCCCTGGACCACATGTGAGTGCTGTCAACCCAAATTTGGGGATCTGGCATACTATTTGGGACTATTGGACCACAAAGAAACTTGGAAATCAAAAATTCTTCCCATTGGCAAAAACTCTTGACACACACCACACACCTGTCACATAAATTAATTTTTCTATTAAATTTTCTTGACCCAAAAGTGAGCAAAATTTTGGAGTTGTTGAATTGAAAATTGAATTGAATACTAAATTTCCATTGAATATTTTTGGTTTATGGGAACAGTGGCAAGCCCAAGCCCTCCCAGATTAAAAAAGGCTATTTTAAGGTAATTGATTAAAAGTGTACTTAGCAAATTTTTGGTGGAATCTAGGGATTTGGGTAGGGAGTTGGAAAAGAAAACATTGGAAGCCCCAATTGCATCCTTATCTAGAGTTAAAATTGAGGAACAAGACGTTTCTTCACAAAGGAACAAGATTTTCTGTCACAAGTTGAATTGAATAAAGGTGGTTGGTTCACATTTCATATGTCATTTGACTGAGAAGGAAATGGCTTGACAAATACTATTGTAAATCAGAGTTTCCAAAACCGCTTGACCCTCCTCCTGTAAGAGCCTTTGCTACTAGGAAAGAAGACAAGATTTATTGTCAGAAATGGGCAGTCATGCATGGCTATGCATTGAAAAATTTCAAGTCAAGGAGATACAAATACATTGATCTAGATTGTGACAGATTTGGGGTAACCTCAAAGGCAAACTCAAACTAGTAAGGTTGGGTTTCAATTAATTATCCATGCAAGTAGGGAAGTAGCAGATCCCACGTGGCATCTCTCCATGAGAAATGGCCTACACAATTATCAACCATCTGAAAGTCCTTCAGTGCATCCTAAACTGAGGAGAATATCAGGTCAAGCATTAGATTTACTTAGGGAAGGCATGAAAGATGGGCTAAATACTGTGCAGCTTGAAAGGAAATTAAGCAAGATTGATGTTGGAGAATACATTGACAATAGAAAAACCTATAACACTAAGCAAAAGGTATAGCTTGCTGAACTGTAAGGGAAAGGTGTTATCAATTCTCTATTGGAAATTCTCCAGGAATCCTAGTGGGTTTCCCGGTCCAAATTTGGTGGAGAGGTTCACTTAGAGGCCCTTTTCTTGGCTCATCCTGAGTCTATAAAACTTTTCAAAAAATTCCATCATTTTGATTTGTTGGATTTTACCTATAAAAACAATAGGTGCAACATCTCTCTATTGCATGTTGTAGGAATGACTGCCAAAAAAAGACTTTTAAAAGGCGTTTTTTTTATAAAAAAAGAAATTTATGAGTTTTACAGTTGGGTGTTGAAAAAATTTAAGGATTTGGTTTATGATCCCAAGAGGCTTCCAAAAGTCTTTGTGATGAACTGTGAAAAAGCTCTTATTTGTGCTATTAAACAAATTTTCCCTGGGTCATCCAGACAGTAGTGCTCCTGGCACTTTTCTAAAAATATCCAAGCAAACTTTAAAGTGCGCTTCATTAATTAAAATGAAGGATGGCAAACTTTCATGACTCTTTGGGCCAAGTACGGGGCCTCTAAAACCAAGGGGATTGCAGAATTGAAAGATGCAGAACTCAGAGTATGCCAATTTATTGCTTCTTCTATTGATCTCTGCTGGGAGTGCTTACTTTGAAACTTTTATGCAGTGTTTCTTGAAATACCGCCAGGATTTACTTGATTATATGCAAAATAATATTTTCTCTGTCAAAGAGATGTTTGTAAGGGTTTGGACTTGTGTCTACCCAGACTTTGAAAATAAAACAATGTCTTGGGTAGAAGGGGGAAATTCTAATTTGAAAAAATTACTTGTGGTATCTTTAGGGAAAATTTTGAATGTGTAGAAACACCTTGAAGGAACTATTGGAAGTCAAATCCAATCAGCCCATGCAGCACTTGAAAACTCTCAAATAAAGTTGTGAAAAGGTCTTCCAACAGAACTATTACCTTTGGGTTCCAAATTGTCAATTGAGGAAATTGAACTCATTGGGGAACAATTTGAGAATTAAAAGCACAATCATGATGGCAAGGTGGGCTCCAAGTCATATTAAAAAACAATAGTCTTGCCTTGTTCCCAAATTTTAGGTGAAATACTAGCATCAAGAGGATCCATTGTGTCTGAGGATGTTGATCCTCAGTGGCAGTTAGACTAATGAAGTAAGCGGGGTTTTTTGGAGGGTACCAGTTATTGGATTGACAGATTAATTATTGAATTTACAGATTAATTATTGGATTGAAAGATTAATTATTGGATTGAAAGATAAATTATTGGATTGAAAGATTAATTATTGTATTGAAAAATTGATAATGCTTTTGGTTTTGACAGTTCAAAACAGATCCAGGGCTTGATGAATAATCTCAAATGTTTAACAAGTGGAATTCCATTTATAGGGAAAACCCTAAGAAGTTAGGTTGGAGATTCTAATGTTAATGCTTGAGAATACATCCGCTTTGATTTCCAAGCCAAGGCTTGATCCAAAGGTGTTAAGGTCAATCTGCGGTTGACCAAAATTGAAAGAAAACTGCTGTTAGCTTTCAAAATTTGAGAATTTCAAAAGAGCAATTAAGAGGGGGAAAAGGGTTAAAAGGGGCCAAAAACACCAAAGACGGTAAGTCTTTTATTTTGAGTGAGAAATGTTCATTTTTATGGTTTAATGAACTGATGGGAAAATTCTTTCTGTATTGCAAGGATGGCTCTTCACCTGAATCTCATATTTCAGAGGACAAGACTGAAGAAAAATTTAAAAGGGGACCAGAAAGACCAAACATAGTAAGTCTTTGATTTTGAGAAAGGTCCATTTTTATGGTTTAATGAACTAATGGGGCAATTATTTCTGTAGTGCAAGGATGGCTCTTCATCTGAATTGCATAGTTAAGTGGAAGAGACTGAAATTCCATTGGGTTTGGTGCTGTTGGAATCAAATTCCTTTTCAAAGGATGAAGCAGAATCAATGGAGAAGTCAAAAGAAGCTCATCTTTGGTGAGTGGTGATTCCTTTTACATCAATCAAATACCTGAGAACTTACATACGTTCTTTGGTGGGGTTTGGGATCTGGTTGGTGATGAAAATTGTGGTTTTAGAGTCATTTCTAAATGACTTGGTTATTATGAGCATGGATGGTTTCAAGTAAGAAAATAAATGCTTGAAACGTGGAGGAAAAATAATATGTGCTATGCTAAGATCTTTGGTGGCCTTAAGGACATTGAAAAGATAGAAAAAATAGTTGATTTTAATGTAATCAATGAAAAGATTCCATCTTCAAAATGGCTTTCAAAGTTAGATATGGGTCAAATCATAGCAGATACTTATGGAAGACCAATATGTTTAATTTCATTGGATTCATGGTTTACTTATACTCCTATGAAAATGGACGTAAAATAAAAATAAGATCCTATTTTAATTTTCTTTGTTAACAATAACCATTGGTACCCCCTTGTACTTAAGGGATATTTGATTCCAATCCAGCCCATAGTTTCCAAACCATGTTCCATGATTCCCAAAAAAGCCTCTTGTTGGGTTGATCACCTCAAAGATGAACTTGATTTGTATTCTAATTTAGAGACACCATTTTAATTTGATCATTTGTGTTTGGTTTATGATGCTGATCTTTTAATTATATTAATATAAAGGGTTATCACATTTTTAACATCATAAGTTGATTGTTTTGAGCTAACATCATTATAATGAGTGTTTTGAATGAGAGTTTATTTGTAATTCAGTTAAACTTTTGTTGGGATGATCCCATCATAAGGAGTATTTTTACTTCTTGTGATGAGATCAGCTTAACACAAGTTGAACTTGTTTTTTTTTGGTGCTTTAACTTTAGGGCTGGTCAATTTACTTGTCTTTTTTTTGGTTTTTTTACTTTAGGGATTTTCAAGTGACTTGTCTTTTTTTTGGTGTTTTTACTTTGAGGCTTGTCAAGTTGAATTTTTATCTTTTGGCACTTTTACTTTTGGGCTTCTCCATAAACTCTTTATTGTTATTTATTTTTTCATTCATTCATTTATTTTTAATTTATTTTTATTTATTGGCCAATGTTAAATTAACACCTTTGTGACCCCTGTTCACTACCCAAAACGGGTTGTGTGGCGCAATTTGCAACCCATTTGAGTTGCAAAATGCCATTTGCGACTTGGTTAGGTTTTTAATGGCAGTTTGCAACCCATTTTGGGTAGTGAATGGCAAAAAAAAAGAAAAATAAATTGTGGATTTTATTTATTTCATTATATATATGTATATATATACCTTTAATTTCAGTAATTCATTTATTTTTTATTTATTTCATTTCATTTTATTTTATTTATTCATATTTGCTTTTATATTTATATTTTTAATTTAATTCATCAATTTGTTTTTTATTTATTTTTTTTTGTTTTTTAATTTTTTTATTTAAATCAAAAAAGAAACAATAGGGCGTATCAAAGTTAGCAAACCCCCCATTAGAAACCCGCCATTGAAAATGGCGGGTTTCTGAAATACAGATACCCCCTAACTGGTGTATTTTGAAATGGCGGGTTTCATGAAAATGGCGGATTTCAAACATCAAACCCACCATTTATGCATCATCATCCATCCACCATCCATCACATCTAAAACACCCATCCACATCAGCAAATCCATACCGGTTGCATCTCCATTGCATCACACACATCTCATCTTGATTGCTTCACATCTCTATCAATTTTCACATCTCCATCTTCACACAAATCCCATCATCTCATCACCCCACATCACATCACCATCTTTCTCAACATGACCAATCAAACTTCCCGCCATCAAGTTGAAAATGCAAAAAGCTGACTGAACTTTTGCTACTTTTTGACTCCCATTCAGACTCTGATTCATAATCCAATTTAGAATCAACTTGGTTGGCTTTGAATTATCTGTTGGAAAAGCAATACATGGTTCCAAGAATACACACCCTCCACAACCCTATGTATGAAAGGCAAAAGCTTCATCTCATCCCCAACTTAAGCTTTCAGCAACTATTCCCAACTCTGGTTCCTTCATTCATGAAACTTTTGGAGATGATTGAAGACCACCACATCTTCCAGAAAAATTCTTGGAATCCTCAACGCAATCCATCCTTCCAAATTTCTGTTGCTCTTTGTATATTGGGAGCAAATGGAAATGGAGCAACAATACATCAATTGTAAAATCCATTTTCAGTCAGTTATGGAAGCATTGAGCTATACACCAAAAGAGTCATGATTGCTATCCTATCTTTCTGTTTCTCAGTCCTTTCTTGGCCAACCAAAGAAGAATGCAAGGAGACATCTCAAGTAATGGAGACCAAAGGCTTTCCTGGTTGCATTGGGTTTTTTGATGTAACCACCATCCCCTTGAGTCAAAAACCCAAGCTAGATGGCAACCACTATTTTGATTTCAAAAAAAGGCAACTGATTCATTTCTTTTCCAATGACTCTTATAACACCTTTGATCACACCACTGACCAAATATGTTTTGTATTTTTGTTTAGATACTCTGTGGCCCTACAACTTGTTTGTGATAACAACAAGAAGTTCATATCCCTCCATGCTGACCTTCCAGGTTCTTTTCATGATTCATATGTGTTCAATTGGATGCAGATTGCCCAACAACCAGAGAACTATTTTGACCACAATCAATACCTTCTGGCCAATTTGGCTTATGCTAGTAGCAAATATGTGGTTCCAGCATACCAGAACGTTTCATCTAACAATCAAGGAAAAACCAATTTCAACTATCAACTTGCCCAATCATGGGTTTGGATTGAGCATGCCATAGGAGTCCTGAAAGAATAATGGTCCAGCTTAAGGGAAATGCAAAAACAGCTTCAAAACCCCAAAGACATGAAGATTCTCATGAACTGGATTATCACTTGTGTAATCCTTCACAATCTTTTGGCCAACATCAAAGATGAATGGAACAAAATATTTGAAGATGATATTCCTGACCCACCTCAAGTCATCCCTGTCTCATCTTGTCCCTCATCTTCTTCTATGAGAGAGTGGATTCTTCCTCTCACCCTTGCTTGCTTTGATGATTAATGTTTTATTTTTAAATATGTGAAAAATAACTTCACAGTAAGACTCACCAACAGAATCAGTGAGTCCCCTTCCCTCTTTCTTTCCACTCACTAATCCACCCTTGCTTACCTCTCCTTTGAACTCCCCCCAGTTCTTCTCTCTCAGCTCCACCTCATCTCAATTGCATCCCCCTCCTCATCTGGTAAGCCCCTCCCTTCTCTTTCTCCCCCCTTCCTCCTCCTCCTCCTGCCTTGCTTGACCAACCCCCTCCAATCAATTAAGATTTTATTGACCAGTAAAATTCTGATTGATTGATCAATTGATTAGGAATCAATTCACCAATCAAATCCTGATCAATTTATCAATTGATTTATTTGCAATTGATTGGTCAATTGATTTGCAATTGATTGGTTGATCAGTCAATCAATTTGCAATTGATTGATTGAGCTATCAATCAAGTCTTCTCCTTCACCATTTTTTGGAGTTTTCTTTGGTGATGAACTCCCCTTTTTTTTATTTTTGTTTTTTTTTTCTTTTTAGGTGTCTCTGGACTGCACCTGAAGCCAACAGGGGCTTTTTTTGATTATTTCAGGTGTTCTTTGCCATGGAAAGTATGTTTTTTTAAAAAAAAATTTGATAATTTTGCTTGTTGGTGTGTTGCATGGGTCACTCATGCCAATTCTTTTGGGGAGGGATTCAGCTTCCGGTGTCCCTGGGTTCAAGTCCAGGTTTTTTTCTTTTTTTTTATTCAATCATGTTTTACCAACAATGTCTATTTGAATGAAATTGTTTTTTTTGTTTTTTTTTTTTTTTGGAAAACATTTGGCCGCTTTTGGGGAATATCCTATTTTTCTCCCACCCCCTCAAAATGTAACACAAAAAATTGAATCTATTCTTGTTCCTCACCCCAATCTAAGTAGAGGATTGGGAGGGAACAAGATGGAAGGAGATGGCTTGAAAAATTTACAGAGAGGTGGGAAGAGTAGGGCTGCTTGCCAAAAGAAGAATCAAATGAGAGATTCCAAAATATCTTTAGAGGTTTCTGAGGAAGGTATTAATGAAAAGGTGGTCTTGTCTGGTTGGAAACTGCGTCCATTGGATCTGTACCCTTCAATTTTTGCGGAAAAGAAAACGAATTGTCAAAAACCAACCCAGGAAGAGTTTGAGCAAGCAAAACAAACAATCAAACCGTTCCATTTCTTCCACCGTGGAAAATTGATTGTCCTCAATCAATCTGATCATCAAGCCCTGGTTGAAATAATCAAATTTTTCCCATTGGAGAAACTTTCTGACCAAGACAAGAAGGACATCAAATTTGTGACAACTTTCCTTCACCAGTCAAAGAAATTTTTCAACCCAGTTGGTCCTTCAAGATCTTGGGGTGAAAAAATGTGGGAAGTTGGATCGCAAAAATTGATGCACCCTTCAGAGTTATTTGGATTTCATGTGAAGAAATCATCCATTAGATCTTCTCCTCAAGAGTATTCTTTCCTCAACCTCAAGGCCAACAAAGTATCCCAAATTCTAGGAAAAATGTTTTGCAATTTGGCCAAACTTTCCTTTGAAGCAAACCATGATGCCATGAAAGACAAAAACATCCCCTCTTTCTCTTTGTTGGAATTTGGTTCCAAGCCTACACCTTTTGATTGCTCCCCACACATCAATTTCACCTTCAATTCTTTTTAAAACTCTCCTCATATTGACAAAGGTGACATCTCTGGCTACTCCTTTTTACTTGTGGTTTCAAACAAGAAATCAAATGATTGACTTATTGAAAATACAGACAAATATCAAGTATTGGATGGCCAATTTGTTTTTCCTGACCTTGGATTTGGAATTGATTTCAAGAAAAAGGGTACAGTCAAAATGTTTTTGGAAGCTCATAAGTACAAGCACTGTACCTTTCCTGCTGTGGACACAGAAACCCATACCAGAATGGCCATGTCACTTCAAATTAATCAAACAACTAGAAACACTTGTAGGGACTTGAATAATGGCCAAATTTACTCTAGAAAAAAACGTATAAATAAAAACAAAAAAGATTTGTATTTTGGTGGGGTTAAGAATACTCTCAAACATTGTAATCAAAAATGATTTTTTTTTGTTTTTATTTCACCCATTGTGGAAACAAGAGCGGTGTTACCCCTTGAAGTTTTCCTCAAGTTCCGGAAGTTATTGATCTAAGCGTCTGTAAGGAGATTGGATGCAATGAGTTTAAGAATAGAGAGAGTGATGACAAGATAAATTCCTCCCTTCCAATCCTTCCCCTACAATTCCCTGGTGGTCCAGTGGTGATATATGATATGATGATCCAACCCGGAGTTGAGAGTGAGGTATTCTTGAGTCCTCCCTCTCAACCCTAACCTAGGTACAACCACAAGCAACAAGATAGATGAAATATGACCCCAAGTACAGAACCCTAGCTCCACCCTAACCCTACCTTGTACCACCCACCCCGTCCGAAACCCTCCCCTTTGGTATCATGTACATCCAGTTTTTCCTTCTCATGGCGCAGCCCTCCACCGCGCCCTACTCGGAGCCCCCCGGCTTTTATCCATCCGCGCAAGTCCGCAGATCCCGCAATCCGTGAGTCAGCCTGTGCTTATGCTGGCACAAACCTCGGATCCCATGATCCGTGAGTTGGCCCGCACAAACCTCCCCAGCGTGTATAACCCCTGATTTCCCCGCCCTTGCCTTCTGGACTAGCCACCCGCAAGCTTGGTTGGGCCGGCTCCATCACTTGGTCTGCGTTCCCTGGGCAGGTTGTGGCCCGGCGCCTCCCCCAGAGTAGGCCCAACCCGCACCTGGTGCCAAGCCCCGCAATCTCTGCCGCTGAGCCCTCATCCGCTGCTGCTGAGCCCGCATCAGGCACTGCTGAGACCGTGTGCACCCCAGATGCTGAGCCCAACCTACCCAACTGCTGAGCGCGCAGCCCGCAACGCAGCTCCCAATCCAAGGTTCTAAATACAACACCACATCCCCCCCAAGTTGAGTTCTGTCACCAGAGGTCCTTCCATCACTACCTCAACCCTCCCGTGCTACCGGACCACCCCCCCCTGCTCCCAGTCCACCCCAGCTACTAGCCCCTTCCCTCCTTCCAACTTCTGCCAACACTATGATCCCCTGAACTTTCTGCACCCAGAATGGGCACACGTGTTCAATTGTTCCTGGTCAACGCGCCTGCAGCGCTTGCTGTTGCAGCCACTGCCGCTGCTTGCTTAGCAAGGGAATGCCCCAGCCTCCCCCTCAATCCGGCTCCCGTTCCCATCTGCGCAAGAGGGCCCTTCCCGACCTTTTTGTGGTATTGGAAGATGAAACCATCTTGGAGGACTTGTGGACTCCGCCCGGATCACCCCTTTGCCACCCCCCCCCAAGCTTGATCCGCAACTCCTCTTCACCGCTCTTCCGCGCAGGACCTCCCCGGAAGGACAACTTCCCCAACTTTGGGGCTTACCGGGCAGCTACGCAATTCTGGGCGGACCGCTTCTGGGTTACGCAAGGCGCAAGGGACCCGTGTATCAATGAAATCCTTCAACTTTGCGCGGCTCCTCCTCCAGCTCCTACTCTGGTCCCTGCCCCGGCTCCTCCTCTGGCCCCTGCCCCAGCTCCTGCCCAGGCCCCTTCCCCGGCTCCAGGAGGCACCCCTCCTCCGCCCGTGTCACCCATTGTTGTCTTGTCATTGCCTCCTGTTGGACCAAGCCCCCCAGGTGGTCCCCTGGAGGCCCCCTCCCCCCAGCCCCCTTTAGATCCCAGAAATCCACGTTGTTTTGGCACTCCCAGCAGCCGGATTTGAGATCCTTGCCAAAAGGTTGACCATAATGCTCCGCAACTTCCTAGCAACCCCTGGCGCTCAATCTTTGGAATCCTGGCGCAAGCTTTTGGCGTCTTTCCGGGCCTTACTGGTGTTGTCACAGGCGGACATGGAGGAAATGATGAGAATGGCTTAGGCGCATTTCCCCCCTTCCCTCTTTCCCTCTTTTTCATTGTACCGCGCTTCCCCTGATCAGAGAAATACACCTCTTCTGCGCGCGCGTCTTTTCCCAGAGGGTTGTCCTGTGCAAACATCCCCGCGTCCCAAGTTATTTTTAAAGAAAGTTCCATGTCCGCGCGTCATAAGTGAGAATGAGAGTGACATTGAGATCCGCGCCCCTGTCCTGGTGAGAATGAGAGTGAGATTGAGATCTGCGCCCGCGTCCTGAGCCAACAAAGTTCCCTGTAAGGTACCTGGACCGCCCCAGCCAAACTGCCACACAGTTCCCTGTACCCATCCTGCAACAAACACAACCACCCTCCACCAGCGCGTGCACACAGTCATCCAAGAGAGGAAAAGAAGTTAAGGAAACAAACACTCTGGGGTGTCTAGCTTTTCCGGCTGTGAATTGGCTAGGACACCCCCTCACCAAATCAGACCTGTCCCGTACGTGTCCCACGCATAATCTGCGCCCATTACGTTGTAGGAGAAGACAACTGATAAAGAGAAGACAGAGAAAAGAACCAAACCCAAAAAGGAAACCAAACCCAAAAAGAATTTTTTTTTTTGCTTGCACCGGGCCTCTGCTCCTCTTCCCGCATTACCCAACCGCAGGGCTTGTCCTTGCATTTACGGACCCGGCTTGCGCCGCGCCCGCGTCCCTGCAACCAATCATAACTGAAAACAGTACCAACTCGCAAAGCAATGTATTCAAGAAATAAGAAAACAAACATTCTGGGGTTTCTAGTTATTCTGGCTGTGAACCGGCTAGAGCACCCCCTCACCAAATCAAACTTTTACCCTACTTGCTTCCCCCCCAGCTTGACTGCTGTCCCCAGCGGTTTTTATCCTCTTGCTCCTTTGAGGCAGCGCGTTGCGCACGGGCTCCTCCTCAGCCAAAGAGCCCAATTCATCTACCAATCCTGAACCACTGGCACCGTCCCCTGCGTCCACGCCATTGCCAGACGTCTTGTCAAAGGAGGTGGAGCCACATGCAAAGAAGCGCTTCACGTGCAAAGCGGCGTTCCATCCAATTCCTCAAGCTGATAACTCCCGTCCTTGAACTTGGATGCCACGCAGAAGGGGCCGTTCCATTGGTTGGTGAAAAGCTTACCCTACTGGGACTCCAGACTCCGGTTGTACAGCAAGACCAAGTCCCCCTTCTGCAACCAATCCCGGAGGTTATGGGAACAACGCTTGTCCCAATAGCAGACCAACGCTGTCCTAGTCATCCGCAACCTTTCCACGGCCATTTCCAGGGTCTTGTCCTGTTGGAGAAGCTGTTTGGCGCGCGCCTCCACAAGCTCTGCGGAGGTCTTCACCTTCCACCAGTCCACACCCAAGAAGGTTTCCAGCTCAATGTCCACCGGAAGCACTGGAGGCTGTCCGTAGAGAAGTTCATAAGGCAAGTAGCCTGTTGAGCATTTGACCAAGATCCTGTCCGCAAAGAGGACCACCAGAAGGGCCTCCTGTCACCGCTTGCGGTCCTCACCGCACATCTTTACCAGGGCGTCCTTGATAGGCTGATGACCGCGTTTTATCATCCCAGCGCCCTCCGGATAGTACTCCGTGACCTGCCCAAACCTAGCTCCACAATTCTGGACCAGCGTCATCAAACAACCCTGGAACTCCGGGCCTCCGTCAATGGTGACCAGGCAAAGCAAACCGTACTGCGCAAACCAATCTTCCTCTAGAAACTGAGAAACCTTCTCCGCCAACAACTTCACCAGAGGACAAGCCTTGACCCAACCCAATATATCATCCTGCGCAACCAGCAGGTATGCAAACCTTCCCGCCTTTATGTTGACCACGTCAAGGGAGACCCGCCCAAACAGCGTGTCCTCCCCCGTAGGGTGACCCACCTCCCTGGGCATCCTAGAGCTCCGCCGTTGACACACTTTGCAAGACTTCACCCATTCACGCACCGCATGCACCACACCCGGCCACCAGAACCTTGCTTCCACCTGCCTCTGCCTTTCAATCTTGCCCCGGCGGCCAAGGTTGTTGTGAAGACACCTCAGAATCATTTCCTGTTCCTTCCTTGATGTTGCAACCACCAAAGGCACTGGGGTACTCCGCTGCCACAGCTGCCCTTCCTGCAAGTAGAATTTGGTTGTCTGCCGCTTTTCCCATCAAATTAATGCCCCCCGACATACCCTTGGGAAACCAAAGATCCTGCATAAAGGAGAACAAGGTTGCATAACGCCTGGACTGCTGTAGCAGAAAGATGACCTCCGCCTCCACCATACCCACGTGGATAACCGGAGACTCCACGTCCAGGGGTTCCGCCCCCTCAAACAGGTCCTCCCGGGGATACGGCAACAGCGCATTGGGCATTGTAAAAGCCCTCCCCGTAACATGAACCATCCCAAAAGTGAAGAGCTGAAGAAAAGCCACCCACCTAGTCATAGGAGCGTTCAGCAGCGTTGGAAAATTGATCATCCGCGCCAGGGCCTCCGCATCAACCAACAGCTCAAAGTGTACCCCCCAAAGTAG
Organism: Puccinia polysora; assembly: GCA_025617555.3. Classification (NCBI taxonomy): domain Eukaryota; kingdom Fungi; phylum Basidiomycota; class Pucciniomycetes; order Pucciniales; family Pucciniaceae; genus Puccinia; species Puccinia polysora. The sequence continues at coordinate 28,162,093 of CM062642.1, read as the reverse complement.
GTGCTGAAGCCTCTGCACAATTTTTGTGACTCCGCATAATTCCAGATTTGGCTGCAAATACCAACTCTCCATCACGGTGTGGTAGTCCAAACCTGTCCTTTAGCCATCAGACTCACTTTTATAGTGTAAAAACAGCTCAAAACATCAAGATAACCTCAGAAATGGATTCTAAATCACAAATAACCCATAGTAACTCAGTCAAAGTACCCCTCTATCTCTCATGGATTAGAAGATACATCCCAAGAAACCTTCAACTGTGGCAAACTCATACCCAACCAGGTGTCACATCTCTGTGGAAGACATAAGGCATACCTAGTAAACCCCCAAGTACATACCATTGGCAGCTTATACTCAAGACCAGGACCACACAAAAACCAGTCCAGATAAGAATAAAGCAATACAGATCCAGGAGGCAGTGCAATCAGTCAGATCCAGTCACCTCATCAAATACAGAAATACAGATTCAGGAGGCAGTGCAACCAGTCCAGATCCTATCACATCATAACCATACAGCAATACAGATCCAGGATTCAGTGCAACCAGTCTAGATCCAGTCACCTCATCACCATACAGCAATAAAGATCCAGGAGGCAGTGCAAGCAGACCAGATCCAGTCACCCCATCAGAAAATACACAAACCAGAGGCTGTGCAGAGGTATACAGGAGCACTATATGCAAGAGGCTATGCAAGAATACATACAGGAGGCTGTGCAGAGGCATACAGGAACAATATATGCAGGAGGAGGTCAAACCAGTCTCAACCAAAACCAAAAAAACATGCAAGCATACATACAAGAGGTTGTGCAGGAGCAGATACAAGACCAATAAATACAGGAGGCTGTGCAGGAGCAGATACAAGACCAATAAATACAGGAGGCTGTGAAGAAGCAAATACAAGAGCAATAAATACAGGAGGCTGTGCAGCAGTGTACAAGAGCAATATATGCAGGAGGAAGTGGGACCAGACTTAAGAAGAACCAAACAAGCCACCAGTATTGCACAGCAATACATGTAGGTAGAATCAAGTAGCACTGAACAAACTACCAGTACAGCACAGCAATACATCTTATCAGTACTACACAGCAATTTATGCAAGGCTGTGAATGCAGGAGACCCCTGTATAAGTTTTTCCAACCAGCAGAAATGCCTCATGTATCTGTAAAACATTTTTCCAACCAGCAGAAATTTCTCATGTAACTGTATCTCACTGTTCCTCACCAGAACAGGGAGATCCCTCAGGGGAAGCCTTGAGCACCCCCTGAGGTAGGATTTGTCTATTTAAGGAGGGCCTCTCTGCCCTATCCAAGTTGTATCATCATGCCATCTGGCCTAGTTATCACCCATCCCTACTTACCCCATCAACCCATCTATCTGTGGTACCTACCCAGATAAAATATTAGTAGTGAATCAGTTATAAAAGGAAAAAAAGAAATCAGAAACCAAGTTATTACCCATCTTTAACCAATTAAACCACCCAGCAGGTGCTTGAATAAGGTTTCTTCTGTGACCTAAATATTCAGCACCATATCAAATAAACCCCACCCATTAGTTAATAAATAACCCTTACAAAGAAAGAGAGCACAACAAAAGGAAACTACCAACCTTTCCTCTGCCCAGCCCCCTGTGGGTAAACCCATCCTTGCGTCCTCTCCTGAACCAGCCTTTTGATAAACCCTTGAACCCTTTAATATTGGGGTATTGGTTAAGATCAAACATATCTGATCAATAAATTAACCAATAGTCCAATACATCTGGTCTATTCTTCAACAAATCCTACCAATATCACAGTTAATAATTAATCTAGGTCTGATCTGAGACCTATATTAAGTCTCAAAGAAACCAGCCATTAATTTAAATAAATTATTGTGCAGACTTACTATATTACTGGAAGGGCAGGCAATTCAAAACCACTATTAGTATATACTAATACTCCAAAGGAGTAGGAGTAATACTAAATTCCCCTTTAAGGACTGCCAGCAAGCTACTTGCTACTTTTATTTATATAATCCCACAGGAGTCTCTACAATGGTAAACTTCACAGACTTGTAGAGAATTGGCCTGTCCTTACCATCCTCTTCCTGCGTCAGGACGCTGCCCGCGCCAAACTTGCCAGAGTTGACAGCCAGGCAGATCCCTCCTGCGTTTTAGTCAAGTTCCTGGGGGATGTTGTTGCGGCCCACAGTCTCCTTGAGCTTCACAAAGGCAGCTTCACACCTTGCTGTCCATTCCCACGCGATGCCCTTCCGTGTTAGCGCCTGCAGAGGGCTTGCAACTTCCGCAAACCGCTCAATGAAAATGCGGACATAACTGCACAGTCCCAGAAATTGGAGGATCTGCAAGGGCCTCCGTGGGGTCGGCCATTTGAGGACTTTGTTCAGTTTCTTTGCCGCAATTCTCCTGCTGTCAAAAGCCACAACATGCCCTAGCACTTCCAGCGCCGTAACACAAACTGCCAACTTACTCCCCAACACTGTAAGCCCTGCCTCCTCAATTTGGAACAAGACCCGCTCCAACGTCTGCGCGTACTCCCAGATGAAGCGGCGGATCTTCAGGGCTTCCTCTAACACCACGCCCCCATAATCTGTCTTTGCTCCCTTGATGCCCGTGTCATCAATGAAAATCAGAACCCCGTCCTGAATGTTGTCCTGCAGAATCCACGTCATATGGTCCTGATAAACCGCCACTGAGTTGTTGCGCCCTGCGGCAACCGTGTTAGCTGCATCCTCCCCAATCCTGTCTTGAACACGGTCAATGGCCGCAATTTGGGATGGAGCTTGCGCTGATCATACCCCCCCATTACATCGACCAATCCGTAACACACGCGCCCTGCCATTGATTCCAGGAACTTGTCCACACACAGCCGCAATCCCGCGTCCTGGATGGTAAATGAGTTAAGCAGCTGCAGGTCATGAACAATCCTAAGTGACTTTCCATCCTGTTTAACAACCGCAAAGATTGGGCTAGAGTAGCTTGATGTGGACTGCTTGTACAGCCCCGTCCTCACGCGCTCCTGGACCAGTTCCAAAAAGGGTTCCTGCACGGTCTGAGGAATTGGAATTGGCTTGATCTGCCAGGGCTTGGGCAGCACCGTTGGGATCACATAGGGATCTCTAACCTTGTTCCTCAGCAATCCGCGCTTGTCAGGCCCAAAGGCAAGGGCTTTTTTGCAGAGCACCAACACCAATGCCAGCAAATCCTTCTCCTCCGCACTCAACCACTCCATCCGCCCAAAATTAAGCGCCTCAATCCGCTCATCCGTGATCCACGCCAACCTTGTTACGCACCCGGACTTCTTCAATGGACTTAACCAGGGGTCCCAAGACCAGAAAATTGGCCTCAGAGGCCTGTTCAGTCCCTGCGGCATTGGCTTGTTCTGGGGCCAAACCTTTTGTGCCACGGGCTTGTACCTTCCTGCATTGCACCTGACCATCCTTACGCGTCCACCATTGTCCTTGTGATTCCTGGAAATAATCAACCTGCGGCTCTTGCCTTTGCTCACAAGTGTGGCACTATGGTAGGGTTTTTGAAACACGGTACCTTCCAATGACGCATACTGAGGAAGAGGACTTACTTCTTCCGCCCGCGCCCTCTGCGCGCTTCCTTCCCCCTCCTTCTCCTTCCTAGTCTACCTCCTGCACAAAAATGGAGCCTGTCCCGCGCGGTACCTGCGGTCAACTAGGCAAAATCCTCCGCAGGGAAACCCTCACCATTGTCCCCCCGTTGGATTCTGCCTCTTTGCCTGCTGCCGCTGGCCGCATCCATTTCCCCTTCCCGTGGTTGCAGATCGTTGTCTCAAACCTTGCCCCGGACGTGTCTTCCACTGTCAGGGCCTCTGTCCATTCCTCCGTGTTAAACACAATCCGGGCCAGGAACCCAAACATAAACAGTTGACCCAAAATTACGTTGCCGCACTCAAATAAGAGAAACAACAGCAACTTCCGGACCTTTGCAACCTCCACCACCTCATCCACCTAACATTCCCCTCCATTGAGCGCCCGTAATCCCATAGTGCACTTCCTTTGAACCAGCCCCAACTCATCCGCCAATTTTGACGGGAGCAGATTGACCATTGACCCACTGTCCACCATTGCCCACACCTTCCTGCCCGTGATCTTCATGAAGACATAGGGGAGCGGCACCAACACGGCTTTGGATTGGCACAACTTGCGTTCCCCTTCCTCCCCCGCTGTGTTCACGCGCTGCACCGTTGCCGGAACCCTGCAGCCCCCGTGCTCCCTCAGCGCCTGAACCATTTCCTCAACCACCACCTGGGAGACTGCGGCCAGCTCCCGTAGCATGAGGGGTATCAGTGCCTTGCTCCCCATCACCCGTCGCACAATTTCTGCGGCCTTCCTCCTTCCTCCCAAACTGGTCAATGGCGCGTCGCCTACCGGCCCTTGCGTACCAGTTTTTGGGGCCTGGGTAAATGGCCGCTCTCTGACATCCACATCCATCTTCTCCAACACAATCCGCTCATTTTCTGCCAATTCCTTAAACTCCACCTCCACACGCCAAGCTTGCCACGTAGCGGGCCCAGTGACAATCCCAAGTGACACCCAAGAAGCCCCTGCGGGCCGGGCTCTTGCCCTAACCTGCTCCACCGGGGGTGGCTGACCGGCCCCCAGATCCACCGGCTTGCCCGTTGGGAATATGTAAGTTTCCCCAGACGTGCAGACCAACCCCTTGTCCATGTCCTTGGTCAGTTCCACCCAACCAGACTTCCAGTGGCCTTTATTGCCGCAATAGGTGCACATGCAAACCAAAAACCCGCTTGAAGGCCCGCTACTGGAGATCTTATATGGATTGCACTAGAAACTGGAAACTAAAGAACAAGCTTTAATCAACATCTTATCATGAGAGGCAATAGGATGTATAAATACTAACATCAGACCAGGAGTATATTAGCATTAGTGGACATGGACATGAGGATTGAAGAAGCAGGGCGTAGATAGTTGGGTGAGGCTGAGAGACAAGGGTTTTAGTAAGCATGACCAGTATACTATGTGAGAAGGGTTAGTTCAGAATCTCACCGGGCACACGGACTATAGTTGAGGTATGGAAGGTGTAGGAGTTCTGATGTGTTGACAAGGGTGACAGGTATGATAAAGATATGAGATGAAAGGAAAATGAGAAATAGGAGACTGGAGAGTTGCAAGAAGACTGGAGAGTTGTGAGTGAGAGTTGAGGTGAGAGTAGGTTGTGAGGTTTGAGAGGGATTGCTGAGAGTAGTTGCAATAATCAAAGATTAATCTATCCTCGAGTGCTCCCTCTATACTCTCTCTTCTCATACTACTTGGATGGTGATAGCTCCAATTAGAGTATCCACATCCTTATGGGTTCAGTTGCCTCCCGTGCGCTCTACTATCCTCCTGTGTCATTTGCTTAACACCCCTCCATGCCCAATGAGATGAAAGAACAAACTACTTAACAGTCAGAACATACTACTTAGGACTAATTGAATGAGAACCAGAGAAAAAGAAACGGGACAAGAGTCCGATGCTCTGAACTGAGGCGGCTTTAGTTAGAGGGTCTGCTATCATGTCTGTAGATTTTACTAATGTTAGTTCAATGTTATTTGCCTTGAGTTCATCTCTCATACCCTTGGTTTTTAGGTCTAAGTGTCGGGTCTTGAAGTTGGAGCCAAACTTCCTGATCTTGTCTTCTAGGCCGCTATTGTCTATATTTAATGGGACAGTCCTGATGAGTTGTATGAAGATGTCATTTAAAAGCGCCTTAATCCAAGTCGCCTCATGGTATGATTCCACTAGGGCATTAAGTTCAGCGTTGGTCGACAACCAAGTTATTTTTCTTTGCTTGCAGCTGTTCCATGAGACTAGACTGCCGAATACAATGCAAAGGTAACCTGTTTGAGACTTTCGGGTGTTTGGATTGTCCGCCCAGGATGCATCCAAGTATACTTGTAATGGTTTATCCTGCGAATGACACGTGATCTGTAGACAGAGATCTCTGGTTGTTTTGAGATACTTCCAGGTCTTCTTGAGTTTGTTCCAATGGGTGAGTCCCGGTTTGGCATTGAATCTCGCGAGACTTGAGACCGCAAAGCTGATGTCGGGTCTTGTATAGAAGGCTATATGGTTGATCATCCCAATAGCCAACCTGTAGTTTATGTTTAATGTCTTGAATGCTTGATGATCTTCGTCCGTTGCAGGCTTCAGTTGTAGGTTTTGAGTGAGTGGAGTAGTTGTGTCCTTGCAGTCGCATAGTCCCAGTTCTTCTAGGCCACGTTGAATATGGTTCGGTTGGCTGAGGAGTATCCTATCCGATTCCACCTGGATTTTCATGCCAAGAAGCATATCTGGGTTTCTGCTTTCTGATCCGTTGAATTTGTTAAGAAATTTTTGTTCAAATCCTTGTCCATCTCCTACTAGAATCAGGTTGTCTACGTGGAAGAAAAGTCTTGACTTGCCGTCTTCTGAGAGATAAAGACATGGATTGCATTGAGATTTGTGAAAGCCTATCTCCTCGAACCACGCCGTAAGAGTCTCGTACCAATTTTTAGGCAATTGTTTCAACCCGTATAACGATTTTTTTAGTTTGAGAAATTGGCATTTGCGGTTTGATCCCTTTGGGGTTTGAATGATAACCTCCTCTTCTATTTTAGAGTGCAGGAAAGCACTCTTAACATTGAATTGCCGAACCTTTTGAGACAATCTTAGCGCGTATACAAGTAACATGCGGAGGGTCAAGGGTTTGCCTGTTGGAGCGAATGTCTCGAAGTAATCAAGACCTTCTATCTGATTGAACCCCTGGACGCACAGTCTCCCTTTGTATTTGATGGGGTTGCCGTGGCAATTCTCCTTGAGTTTGTACGTCCAGACGGTTCAAAGTGGGTTTATCAGTTCCGGCCCATCGTAATCTTCCTAGACCTCCAGTGATTCAATTGATCCTAGTTCAGTGTCCATAGCTGTGATCCATTTTTCTCCTTCTTCACACGCTATAGCATCTTTGTAGGATTTTGGCTTGTAGTAGTGGAAAAAGCCATATTGTTGCGGGGGTCGTAGGGTTGAACGTGCCCGTAATGTCCTTGATGGTGGGTCTGTCGGTACCTCATTTACTGGGGTTAACCGTTCTTGTCGGTTGTTTATTGGGTGATTCTCTGGTGGACTGGTCGCATTTAGATGAGGATTAGCGTTTTCTTCCTCAGATGATTCTGAGTCTGGGTTGGAATGATCCTTGGATTCTGAGGAGGATGAATCTTCCACTGTATCGCGATATCTGGTGTACGTGGGTATGTTCTTCGATGGAGGTTGATTGCTGACAGTATTCGGTTCTCCTTCTCCCCGATCGTCTTTACATGATTCGTCCTCTGAGAGAAGGAGGTTTGAGATTTGAGGGTTAGCCATTTTCAGGAATTTGATGTGCTTAGTATGAATAATAGAACGAGATTTAGTTAGGATTCGATAGGAGCAAAGAAGCGGATTAAAGCCTACAAGGATACCCTCGTCTCCTTTTTCATTAAACTTTCTCCCCTTTTCCCGTCGCGACAGAAGATAGACACAGGGGCTACCTATTGGCTTCACGTATTTTGGCGGTAGTTGTTGACCATGTACTTGAGTCCAGGGAGACTCCTCGTGTCCATCTCTGTGGATCTGATTCAACATGAGGCAGCTTGCTTTAACTACCTCATGCCACAGATTCGCTGGCATTTGAGCGTCCTTGAGAATGGTTCTGGTTGACTCTATAATCGTCCTGTTGGCCTGTTCCGCCCTTCCGTTGTGTTCGGGGTGGTATGGTTTGGAGATAATTTGACAAATATGATTTTTCTCATAGAACTTCTTCAGCTTCTGATTCACAAATTCTGAGCCCCCATCCGAGCATACCTCCAATGGGTAGTAACCTCTCTTCCAATGTTCCTTCTCTATTATATCTATTAGAATGTCTGAAGTCTCATCTTTTGATCCCATTGGGAAGGCTCCTATGTATCCAGAGGCATTGTTGACTAGGGTTAAGATGTATCTGTGTCCTCCCGTTGACTGGGGTTTGAGAGGACCCATTAGATCTATATGAATCCGTTTGAATACTTTGTTTGCCTGTTTTGATGTTTCTTTAAAGGGCGTCTTGGTGATTTTGTTTTTGATACAATGTATGCACTCAAATCTCTGTTTTACTTCCGTAGGAATGTGTCTGGTGACTTTCTCCAGTCAAGTTATTGAGGCGTGTCCATGGTTACGATGAATTTGCATTAGATCATCTTTGTGCTCATAGGCCAGGTTTGCGGTGTTCATGTGGAGTTGGAAGAATGTTGGGGTTTCCAGCGTGTATAGACTGTTGATTATTTTACCACCGAACAAGCGTTGTTTTCCCTTTGAGATAGAAAACCCGTCTTTTTCTCCCTTCAATGTACATCCGGCTAATTTAAGTGCCCCTGCACTCAGGAGATTGATGGTCAAACCCGGGACGTAATACACGTTAGATAGTTCTAGAGTAAAATTGCCCCACATAAAGATAGCAGTCCCTTTCCCTTTTATTTCTAACTCAGCTCCTTCTTTTCTGGTCTTAATGTTGTCTTCTTGGCACGGAGAAATCTGTTTGAAGTATCTGCTGTCGTTGATCATGTGGAGAGATGCTCCGCTATCAAGTATAAATCTAGACTTTGGGTCGCCGTGATTGATCCATGCCATCAATAGCGCCAGGTAGTGTGCTGAAGCAGTTGATTTGTTTTTCCGATTATTCCATTTCTGTTGATCCTCTTTCCACCAATCTGGAGCCAGCTTGGGGTGGAGATGCCAGCATTCGTCCGACAAGTGAAGTTTGTCTTGTTTGGGATTATGCCATCCCTCGGAGCATCTTTGTTTTTCTCTATTGAGGGTGGATCCAGTTGAGGTTGAAGGTTTGGTGTTTGTCAATGCTATTTCTGACCTGTCATTAAGTGTGTCTCTAGAGCCTTGGGCCTTTGATTCATTGTTGAGTTGCGTGAGATGGTTGAGTACGTATTCTACCGATAGCTCCTTGTCCGTGTGCATTATTTGCCTCTTGAAGTCTTTCATGTTCTCGGGGAATTTGAAGAGAATCAAATAGGCTAGGATGTTGTTGGGTAGAGTGATTCCTACTTCCAACATCTTCTTTAGGCATACCTTGATTCTCGTGATGAATTCTTCAATTTTGTCCGGTTTGAACTTGATGTATAGGAAATCGTTAAATATTCTAGCCCTATTTGACGCTTGAGATGATGCATACTTTTTGATTATGGCCTTCCAGAGAAGTTTTTCCGAGTTTTTGTTAGAAGGCGTTACTACGTTATCGTGAGTTGAGGGTTCTAGTCGTGATATTATGAGTAGTTTGATCTCATCATTAACGTCCACGTCTAGAATCAAAGCTTCATCGTTTATGGCTTTTGCACATCCTCTTACGTCCAATATTGCGTCCATTTTGTCTTTCCATACTCCGTAATTATCCTTGCTTAGTCTTGGAATGGTATCCAGGGCGGTCTTGAGCATGGCTTGACGAAATCCTTCTAAGGCCGCCATTTTCCAGTTTCTATCGTATGGTTCTTTTTGTGAGGTGGGAGAGCCTTCGACCCTTTGGCTTTTAACCGTAATAGAGATCTTATATGGATTGCACTAGAAACTGGAAACTAAAGAACAAGCTTTAATCAACATCTTATCATGAGAGGCAATAGGATGTATAAATACTAACATCAGACCAGGAGTATATTAGCATTAGTGGACATGGACATGAGGATTGAAGAAGCAGGGCGTAGATAGTTGGGTGAGGCTGAGAGACAAGGGTTTTAGTAAGCATGACCAGTATACTATGTGAGAAGGGTTAGTTCAGAATCTCACCGGGCACACGGACTATAGTTGAGGTATGGAAGGTGTAGGAGTTCTGATGTGTTGACAAGGGTGACAGGTATGATAAAGATATGAGATGAAAGGAAAATGAGAAATAGGAGACTGGAGAGTTGCAAGAAGACTGGAGAGTTGTGAGTGAGAGTTGAGGTGAGAGTAGGTTGTGAGGTTTGAGAGGGATTGCTGAGAGTAGTTGCAATAATCAAAGATTAATCTATCCTTGAGTGCTCCCTCTATACTCTTCCTTCTCATACTACTTGGATGGTGATAGCTCCAATTAGAGTATCCACATCCTTATGGGTTCAGTCGCCTCCCGTGCGCTCTACTATCCTCCTGTGTCATTTGCTTAACAGCTGGAAGCCCCCCCCCATGTGAGGCCGCACTCTGCGTGGAGGAGAAGGAGGAGGAGCTGTTGGCCAGGCCGTTATCCAATTCAAAATTATCCGTAGGTCCCGCAAAATATCCGTTACCTTGTTCACTGGTACTTCCATTGACTGCAAAGGGGCTGCTGGCTGCTCTGTTGCTGATGGGCCCGCGGGTGGTACCTGTGTTGGAGCCAGAGTGGAAGAGGCCATTGGTTACCTTGAAACTATCGGGAACAACCTGGCCATATCCTCAATCATTTCTTCCAAATCAACCTTGCTCTCTACCGCCTGGTTGATCATGCTTAGGTTTGGAAGAAGCGTGACACTCCAATCCACTGACCCCAATACCAACCCGTGTTTGAATAGATACCACTGGACCTGCGCACAAAGTTGTGGCGCAAGCCCGCCTAGAAAGGCCCACTTCATTGCCCCTGTTTGACCCGCTACCACCTGGTTCTTCTCTAGGTAGCTGTAGATGCGGTTGAACGTAGATTTGTATTCGGACAAATCACTCCGTGTCCGCACCCCACCTTGCAAAATTGCCTCTGCCTCCGCCCGCTCAAAGTCCGTATCCCGGAAGCGGGGCTCATGCTTCCCCCACCTTGCCATCATCCCCTTTCAGAGCCTTTCCCAGTCTCAAGCCTTGTAGCCAGACATATCGTCCAAATCCCAGAGTTTATTCTTGTCCGTGATAAAGAGAATGAACGTACGGACCTTATCCTTTCCTGTTGCGTGTTTGGAGTCTGCAATATCCTTGAACCTTTCCAGAAAGCGCCCAATATCCGCGGTTTCAAACCGGATATGAGGGAAGTTCTGCGGCCTAAGCCATACCCGTTGTGGAACCTCAGCGGCCTCCAAAGGCTCCAACCAAGGAGGAGCAAAACCGCCGGACCAAGTAGTTGGCGGTGGTGGAGGTGTCAGCCCGCCAGCTCCCAACCGGAGAGGGAAAAAAGGTGGGACGTTCAATCCTGGAGTAGTTGTTGGCAACATTGCACCCGCTAGCTTTGAGAGACCTAGAAAAAAGATTGTTCCCAGCCAGACCCCCAGATGTGGAAACAAGAGGGGTGTTACCCCTTGAAGTTGTCCTCAAGTCCCGGAAGTTATTGATCTAAGCATCTGTAAGAAGATTGGATGCAATGACTTTAAGAATAGAGAGAGTGATGACCAGATAAATTCCTCCCTTCCAATCCTTCCCCTACCATTCCCTGGTGGTCTGGTGATGATATATGATATGATGATCCAACCCGGAGTTGAGAGTGAGGTATTCTTGAGTCCTCCCTCTCAACCCTAACCTAGGTAAAACCACAAGAAACAAGATAGATGAAATATGACCCCAAGTACAGAACCCTAGCTCCACCCTAACCCTACCCCGTACCACCCACCCTGTCTGAAACCCTCCCCTTTGATATCATGTATGTCCGGTTTGTCCTTCTCATGGTGCAGCCCTCCGCCACCCCCTACTTGGAGCCCCCCTGGGTTTTATCCTTCCGCGCGCGTCCGTGGATCCCGCAATCTGTGAGTCAGCCCGTGCTTATGCCTGCGTGAACCTTGGATCCCGCAATTGATGAGTCGGCCCGCGCTTATGCCCGCACAAACCTCCCCAGCGCGTATAACCCCTGATTGCCCTGCCCTTGCCTTCCGGACTAGCCACCTGCAAGCTTGGTTGGGCCGGCTCCATCACTTGGTCCACATTCCCTGGGCGGGTTGCGGCCTGGCACCCCCCCCAGAGTAGGCCCGGCCCCCACATGGTTCCAAGCCCGGCAATCCCTGCCACTGAGCCCTCATCAGCTGCTGCTGAGCCCGCATCAGGCACTGCTGAGACTGCGCGCACCCAGATGCTGAGCCCAACCTACCCAACTGCTGAGCGCGCAGCCCGCGACGCAGATTCCAATCCAAGGTTATAAATACAAAACCGCACCATGAAAATATATTTACAAGCCCAGCATTCAAGTTATCTGCTGTATCTCATCTACTGTTCTACTGCTACTAATGCAAGCCAAGGCTACTGATGCCTTATCCTTTTTTTTGGTTGCAAGTTGTTCCCTCTCCTTTTCCAGTTGTGCTTGCTGTCAATCCTTCTCCTTTTCCTCTTTTTGAAACTATAGCTCAGCCTGTTTCAACTTCCACTCAGCATACCATTTTTGTTGATGAGCCAAACTCTTGGCTTTCTGCTTTTGAAAATCCATGGCCAGTTGACAATCCCACTTTTGCTTTTCAAAGTCAAGTTTTTTGAATTCAATTTGTGATTTGACTGTTTTTTGCAGGGGAAAATCAATGAGAATGGTTTTGAAAGCAAGAATATTCAACCAATCAACTTACATGAATCTTGCTTCTCCATGGTTTCTTCAAATCCTGAAAAACCAGACGTGTTTCTCCTCTTTTGATGACTTTTGGGGTTGATGTTGATAGAATTGGAGGCCTTTTGCTTACCCTTGGCAGAGGAGGTTTGAGTCTGAAAGTTGTCACTGGTGTTTGAAGGCAATGTGGGAGGCCCCATTGGCTTGGGTTTTTGGCCATTCTTGAATGGATGAGCCTGTTTTTTTACAATCTAAATCAGTCAGGATTAAAAAGACAGAAAAGAAAAGAGATTGTTTCCTTACTTGAATGGATGTTGAGGTTAATTAAGACTGAGGAGTATCTTGTTCCGCATCAGCAAGGTTGATGAGATCTGCTGAACCAGGAAGAGAGCGATCCAAAGAAAGAGGGGAGGGGTCCAAGGTATGGTTTGAAACATCAATCAATGCAGAAGTAGAAGTTATTGGAGCTGATTGCAATTGAATATCCTCCTCAGCATCTGATGGGGGCCACTCCAAGGAAAAGGTTTCTTCAGGATCACCATTTCTAGGCTGAGCGTCCCCAGCCAAGTCCTCAGCGTGGACTGAATCAGATTGTTGGGCATAAAAAGCGGCTAAAGGGGTGATGTTGGCCTTCTTTCCAAAGATTACATCCATTTGAATATAAAAAGGACAAATGGAGTCCAACTTATCAACCACCAAGTTGATTCCCCTGGCTTTGTCAGAGTTGGTGATACCAAAGCGGGTGGAGATTGACATGGAGTGGGCCTTTTTGTACTTGGCTTGATAATTCTTGAATTGCTCCCTCATCTGTTTGGATGACAGATCCAGCCTACCTTTTTTTTTGTTCTTGAGTTCATTGGCCATGAGGAGATAACCATTGACCTTAAAGGATGGAGGTCTGCCAACACGTGTTTCATTGTTGGATCCAAAGCAGGCATCATAGTTGGAGGGAATTTTGAGCCAGTTGACCAGGATGATGTGATCAGCTCTCTTGAGCTGACTTAAGCCCTTGGAATCTGATGGGGGAGGATTTTTTGAGCCCTTGGAAGCTGATGGGGGAGGACTTTTTGTTTTGGAGTTCCATGGAAATGTTCGCTTTGGTGTGTTGGACTTTTGTGTGGACTTGCAGGTCGAGGTTTGCTGAGGGGCCATTTTGAAAGAGTAAGGGCAAAAATTTGATGAGAGGGGTAAAGTGACAAGCAAGATTAATTGATGAGAGATATGAAGTGATGAGAGAGATAAATTGACAAGAGCAATAAAACAATGATTGGATTCTTTGGATGAGGTTGGAGGTAGAGTGATGAGAGCAATGAAGCAATGAGAGCAATGAAGCAATGAGAGCAATGAAGCCATCAGAGCAATAAAGTGGTGAGTGATCAAGTGATGAGAGTGATAAATTGATGAGAGTTGTGAATCTTTTTATGATGAGGCTGGAGGTAAAAAAAATTCCAATGAGGTTGGAGGTAGAAGGAGATGGGAATCCAGGGGTGGATGATGTGGACAGGTGGCAGAAGCCTTTAAATACTTTATTTGAAAAAGCCCACTTATTTCATGTTAACTTTGACATTTCTGATGTAAAATAAGTGGGGTTTTTTTGATTTTTAATGGCGGGTTTGAAATGGCGGATTTTGTTTGAAACCCGCCATTAAAAAATTGCAGTTTTGGTTAAATTTTATATGCCCAATAGATTAAAAAAAAAATATTTTCAATGTCTCTTCTTTTTTTAAAAAAAAATATTTTTTTTGCAAATGGGTCCTGAATGGCCACTCACAACTCTAAATTGGGCTATGAGAGGCTTGTTGTGACTCAGCCAGGTTTCAATTAGGGCCATTCAACCCTTTTTAGGTTGTGAAGGGGTATTGCAAGGTCACAAATTTAACATGGGCCTAATTCAAAATAAATGCAAGTGATTTTTTTGCAATTACTATGGAATATTTAGACTTTTCATCATTCTTCAAATTTCATCCACTCAGAAAAGAATGCAGGCACTTTCAGATTTTTTATTTAATCAGAAGAATTTATACAATTCAACCTGCAGATTCAAAAACTTAGGTTTTCAGATTTGTTTCAAGTTATTCTGTTGGTTCTACTTCATTCAATACCCTAAAGCAATTCAACAGAATTTTTAATGAAATTTCCAGAGATTAATCTTTTTCCAAGTTTTTAAATGAGAAAAATAATAATATAGATGCAAAAATGCAAAAATCTGATGAGTAGATTCACTTTCTCAAGCCAAAAAAGTTGTTTGGGATGCTATTGGCACTTTTCTGCCAGAAATCTCACTTTGACCATGGAATTCATTCTTCAATTTCATGGTTGAGTCTTTAACTCATTCTTGGATCACAGATCAAAGGGTCCTCAAAAAACACAATATCAGATCAATCAACTAAATAATATTCCAAAACCACAGAACAAAAATTGGAAACACCTTTCCTGATTATCCAAAATGTGATAAAACAGTAGGGGTTACAAGAATAAACAGGAAATTAATTCTTGAATAAGAAAAATTGCTGCTATAAATGGATCAGATTTGCAAAAGATTCATTGTCATAATAATAGAAAGATGAATATATTTGAGCTCATATTAAATTCATTCAATTCATCCCATCCCTATTAATTATTTATTGATGATCCTAGTGGGTGAGATGAAGAGCCTATGACTAATAATCATACTCTTGCGTTGGTTGACAGAATCCTTCAAGCTCTAATGGATTGTGATTTACCTTTTTGAGGAAAATTAAGAGTTTGTGGTGGTGGGCTTTGGCAAATTCTACCTGGTTCTCAAAAGTGTACACATCCTCAAATATTTTATGAAAGTTTGTGAAATTATACCATGGTGCTCTTAAGGAAAACACTCAAAATTTACACCAACAAGAGTCTCCTAATTCATTATTTCTTCCAAAGTTTTCTCCCCATAACTAAGAAATTAAAATTCCAGTAAATTTCAAATATTAGTATTTATCTTCAAGATCAAACCTTCACCCATGGGCAGTTATATGTTGAATTTTTTCAAGATCAAGCTTTCACCCATGGGCATTTATTTGTTGAATTTTCAAGGTTTTGATCCAGAATTTCAATTTGGGTAGCTGTTGAAACAAAAACTGAAACAAATATCTCATCTTAAACTGAAAAAATGGTTTACCATGAGGTTTGGAACACTATCCAGAACTGAAAACAAATGCCAAGATTTCCATTATCTGTACTTTTTTTTGAATTGCTTGAGCATAAATTTATAATTCATCATTTTTTTTAATCCATCTTCCAAATTTTCCACTGGATTATAATTCTCTCAAATTTATCTTATTTTCTCATTTCAATTTTTTTATTTGATTGGTTTAACATGAGGTGTTGAATTCTATCCATCACTGAAATCACATACCAAGATTTCCATGCTATGTAATTTGTTTTAAATGCTTATTGCTTGAAATACTTGAAAAATTGTTCACATCATTCTTTTTTTATCCACTCCCCTAATTTCCCACTTGATCAAAATTATTTATTATTTAAAAAATATCATATCTGTTCCAACCATGCTTAAAATAGAAAACATCATTCTTTGATACAGAATCACACATCCACACATTCTCAGTAGTGGACCCATCATCCATCTCATCAGTTAAATGGCAAAACTGGTCCATCAAATATCCTGATATGGTAGCACAGGTTTGCAAATCAAAACCCATTGATGGAATATTTGTATTTAAAATGGGAAGAACTCATTTTATATAACTCCAGAAGAGAGGTCTGCCTCATTCTCACATCTTGGTAATTCTGTACCATGATCAAAAACCAAGAAAATTCAAATAAATTGACTCTGAAGAACTTAGAATGATTTTTTGTGTAGAGACATGATAAATTCAAAGAGAAAAACCTTTTTCAAGCAGTGAAACAACACATGAAACCTGGCCCATGGGGTACTTCAAAAATGCAAGCAACTTGCATGAATAATGGAAGATGCAAGAGTAAATACCCCAAAGCCTTCTATCCTGAAGAATTGTGGGTGAAAGCAGTTTTTCAATGCCATAATGTACCTAAAATTTCACTGAGAAGGAATAATACAAGATTACTCATTGATAATTCATGGATTGTTCCTTACAATCCTTACCTTTTTGAAAAGAACTAATGCCACATAAGTGTGAAGATATGTGAAGGTATCTTGGCTTTTGAATACCTCTAAAAATAAATTTATAAGGCCCTTGATTGTTTTAGTGGTGATTTTGGGGTAGATTTGGATGAAATAGACTATTTTAGGGATCCAAGAGGGTAAGCTCCTTCAGAGGCATTTTTGGGAGTTTTTTCATTCAATTTTTTTTCTATCCATCCTTCATTGTCATTAAAAACAGTTATTCCAAATATGGAAGACACCAGAATGGAACTACCACTTCACTGAGGAGGAATCATACAAACTTTGAAATTGATAATTTCTGTGGGGTTCCTTACAATCCTTAAATTTTGAGAAAGTAACAATTCCACTTGAATGCAGGGATATACGCAGGTATCTTGACTTTTAGATACCTCCAAAAATGAATTTATAAGGGCTATGATATTTATACATTTGATTTTGGTGCTTATTGGTATTATATTGAATAATTTAGGGATTCAAGGTGAGTAGGTGTTCCAGAGACATGTTGAGGAGGTTTTTTAAAAAAAGTTTTCTACTTCAACTTCTTTTTTAAGGCTGGATATTCATCTTCTTTGGCAAATACAGGTTTTTTTTGAAACAGATGAAGCCCTGGAGAAAGTTTTTCAAATATACACACAAGGAAAAAATATTATTACACAATATTTAAAAATAAATTCAATTGATAGTTTTCCAAGTACAATTAAATATTCAGACTTTAAATTATATTTCACATTCCATCCAGTCAGAAAAGATTTTAGGCAATTTAAGGTTGGTTAATCAATAAGGATAATTTATACTGTTCATCCTGCAGATTCAGAAACATAGTTTGAAATATTTTTGTTGAATAATTCTGTTTATGCTTCATCATTTAATAACCTAAAGCAATTGATGGAATTTCTTATGAAAACTTCAGATTAATCTTTGTGCAAGTGTTTAATTGAGGGAAAAAATCATTTAGAAATGAAATTTCAAGAAGCTGGTGTGTAGATTCACCCTTTTGAGCTAAGAAAGTTTTTTGATATTGGCACTTTTTCAGCAAGAAATCCAACTTTTCCCATGTAATTCTTGCATCAATTTCATGGTGGGAGCTTTGATTCATTCTTGGATCACAGGTCACAGGCTCCTCATTTTGTTTCAAAACCATGGAACAGCATAACCTAATGCAAGTAAATGGAATTTCTTGTGAAAATTTCAGAGCTGAATATTTATGAAAGTTTTTCCTTGGAAAAAAATAATTTAGAAATCAAAATTCAATAAGCTGAGGAGTAGATTCACCCTTTAGAGCTAAGAAAGATGTTTGATATTAGCACTTTGTCAGCCAGAAATCCCACTTTTCCCTTGGAATTCTTGCTTCAATTCCATGGTGGAAGTTTCAATTCAATCTGGAATCACAGATCAAAGTGTCCTCAGAAATGAAATATTCACATAAATTGGCTCAATTATATTTCAAAACCATTGAAAAAAATTGGGAAAGCTTTTCCTAATTTTTCCAAAATCTGATCAAAAATTAGAGGTAAAAAGGATAAACAGGAAATGGATTCTTGAAGAAGAAAAAAATGCTGCTATCAAGGAAGCAGATTTGCAAAACTTTCATTTTCATAATGATAGATAGAAGTATATATTTGACTTAATAGCAATGCATGCAATTCTTCTCATTCCTCTTAATTATCTATTGATGATTCTGGTGGGTGAGATAACAAACCCATGATTCAGAGGCATACTTTGGGGTTGGTTGACAGAATAATTCAAGATTTAATGGATTCTGATTTAAATTTTTGAGGAAAATAAATAGTTCTTGGAGGTGATTTTAGGCAAAAATTTTACCTATTTCTGAAAAGGGTACACATCCCCAAATGGTTGATGCAGGTTTGGGGAATTCTACATGATGGAGTTATTTTCAATTTTTCCCCTACAATCAAAATATCAGTGTTGCAGGTGATCCTGCTTGATTTTATGATTATTATTATTATTATTATTACTTGGTTTTGGGGATGATCTTAATTTTATACAAGATTCAAATAGACCAAAATCTTATTACCAAACTTTGAAAACCACTGTCTTGATACAAGTTAAATGATTAATTGTGTAATTCATGGTTGCAAGAATACCTAAGCATACAGATAAACTCATCCATCACTGAAATGAAATACAAAAAGGTTCATGATTTGTACTTTGTTTTACTTTCTTATCTTTTCAATTAATTGGAAAATTTTTCATTTCATCATTTTCTTTATCCATTGCCCTAATTGCTCACTTGATTTGAATTATCTGTGATTTAAAATATATCACATCTGTTCATTTCAATTCCTTTTTATGTAATCCATTCCCCAAATTTGGGGGCAAAAGACTAGTAGTAAATATAAAAAGATTGAAAAACTTTACAAGCCCCACCCGGCGTTGAGGTCCTCGGGTTTGTATTCATTTACCGACGTCGTTGTGCACCTCTTGCATTGACACCGGGCAAAGTCAATACTGCACCGGGAAAAGCCCACCCTGTACCGGGCAAATGCCATGCCTCCCCAAATTTGGGGGCAATTATACACTAGTTCAAGTTTAAAAGTTTAAAGTAAACTTATAATTTGATGTGCTGTTATTTTCAAATGTTAAATTAGGCTTGGAATTCAAAGCAGAGTCGAAAGGTGAGGATAAGTTTTTGATTGATCTCTATTTGTCTGTTAGAGTAGACTGGGTTTGATCATAATTCTTGTCTTTCAGCTGATGCTCAAGGTAGTTTTGCCTAGAAATGATTGACACACTTGTATGATTGCCATTTGAGTCCGTAAGAGCAAAAGCTGGGCATTGGGAGAATTCATTGGCGGAGTTCGATGATGATAAGCTGAGCTTCCAGACCCGGGTAGCTCTTGCTGAGTCAAGAAGAGATCTTGAGGAAAGACCGATGCCGGTCGGCACTGTTGATGGCCGAAACGGTCTGCCGCAGGATTCCAAGCCTCCTTTCTCACACCTTTTTTGGGGATGACAGCCTGTGAAACGTACTTGCGACATCTCAAATGTCAGTTAACTGTGTGCGACTGGGTGTCGCACGCATGTTTCCAACAGCGTAATCCGCCTCGTGCCACAAGTTCATCCCGCAACTTATGATCCTCAGGTTTCGCCGAGTCGGATGCCGATGCGATGAGCTCTCAAGCCGATGCCCAAGTCATTTGTTAGCATTTATGGGTATGTTCATACATACATGCAACCATATGGGCCCTGGCTTCTCCACGGCACCGCCCTGCGGCCGGAGCTCCCCCGCCTGTTGATTCTTCGGTCAGTTTAATTTTCCTTTGGCATACGGCACTTTGTTTTTCCTGGATGGTTTTTTTTTTCTTCTTTTAAAAAATGGAAATTTAGAACAGTTTCAAGCGATCCCGTTGGTCAAAATCCGATTCGATTCGGCGAGCTTCATGGCGCCCATCGGTTGCGTTGGGGCTCAGTAGGTTTGGGTATGGCAGCCCCTCATAGATGATCTTACTGGGTGTGATCTTATAGATGAACGATGCATACATGCCAAGAGGACTTCAGAGACACACGCAGTATTCTATCGTCATCTTTGGCACAATTATAATTGCACGGTTAGGCCGCCAAGTGCATCTCATCATGATGGGTGCTTGAGTTGACCGTCGGCGGTCATGATGATTGAGAGTTAAACCGAGTTGCATCTGATGATCCGTTCCGATCGCAGGCTCGGGCTAGAACCAGTGACTTCGATAGCCTAATTCCTGCCGGTCTGATCAGGTCGCTCAATGAAGATGTGTCGAAAGTAAAGATTCAATCAAAAGTTTATCGACTACATATTTAGGCCCTGTTCGGGCCCACACGAAGCGTCACGTACCGTCATGAAGATCCAGGATCTTCATGACGGTTACGCAAAATCGAACATGACGCTAACCTTGTGTGGGACATGACGGTTCATGACGCCTCGTGTGGGCCCGAACAGGGCCTTAGTTGAGTGATGAATGTAGGAGGAAGTTATCCAAAAAATCACTTAAACACAAACCTTAAGTACCAGGATTACGTGAATGAGATATGTATATATGTAAAAAAAATCCTGTCCATCGTATCTGTAAGAGTGGTGAGTGGTAAAAAACCCAAAAAAAAAAAAAGAAAAAAAGAAAAAAAAAAAAAATGGTGCTAGGATTGCTTGCGTTATATATGTCTGTGTCGTGGGCATATGCATGGTCGAGTGGATGCATATGTAACCCATAACTAGGTTACAACAGTATCCACTCACGATGACGGCGGCGAGGCATGACATTCAGGCAGGCAGAAGGCTTGGGTAGCAACCGCTACTCTTGGCATGAAAAAATCATGGGAATATCATTTTGGTTGACTTCCGGGTAAACAGATAAGCCGAGCATGAACGGTGGTTGATCGATCCAACGATAGATTTTTTTTTCCCCTCTATTATCTTCAACCATTAGAACATGAGTGAAGACTCACTCCCCACACATCAAACAATCCCGGTCTCACATTCATTGATTGAGTTGTTTATCTCCCCTGCCTTCTTTTTTCAAAAAAAAAAAAAAAAAAAAATCTTCACAGGTTTGGTCCGTAGATCTGAAGTTGTTCAAGGTTTTGAAGTTTCGTATGAACTTGTTTCTCATCTGCTCCCATCCCTCAACCTCCTTCCCGAGAAGCCTACCCAGCAAGAGTCTGAATGCTTTGGCTCTATACATGGGATAAAGTTTAATATGGATGAGCGTAGGACTTGGCACGTTTCATCGATGACTGCCGGCAAACCTATGAAGTGACTATAAATAATTACATATTCAGCTTTCAGTTCACCGATGGATGGATTGGCTTTTTTGGTTCGACCCACGCCGCATAACGTAAACAAAGAAGTTGTCACACTTTGACCGGCTGCTCTCCAACTTTGAATAAAAGACAGCCTAAATCACTCTCGACCTGAATTTATCAAAACAAGTTTGGACTCGATTCCTTCCTTTTCTTCTCTTTCTCCGTTTCTTGAAATTTCTTGGAAACCCCCCCCCCCCCCCCCAAATCAGCAAGTAGATGAACGTATGATCATATCCCCTTTTCAGCTTGCGCATTATACCACCACCAGATAATCACTGTCAACATACTGCGAAGGTCCAGATTATTGACTACGCAACGATTCGATCCGGAGATTAAGTTTTCTTGTTGTTTTCATTTTCATTTTTTTTTTTTTTTTTTTTTTTTGATGGAGCGATAGATTCTGTACTCCTGGATTGTGATTTTTTGAATACCCATTCATCTTGAACCAATAAGTATCTCACTCTCAACCACTTGAATAGTCATCGATTCCATCTCCGTCCTGCGATTTAACACCTCTGATTGACTTTTGGCTCGTCGCGCCCCCACCCTCGCCGTCGTATGTATCTACTTACTCCCTCACCTCCTCCCCCTAGAGTTTGTTCTGTATAGTCTGATTAACCCGTTTGTTTCTGATCAATCCTTGCCGGCGCAGTCTCTGGATTTTTATTTTCTTAGTTTTAGCTTTACATTTTTTTTTTTTTTTTAAAAAAAAGACAAGCACAGACAAAACCCAAGAAGACAAAAGGCGGAGTTTTATGCGATCATCGAGAAGAAGAGCTTCCTGATTCCCACTTATCGTATTCTCGAGGCTCAAGATTAAGCACGATTTCCACCCGAGAGATCCAAGTCAAGATCAGCTAAGAGAAGAACGTTACATTCGAGTCCGCTTAAATATTTGCCCAACGAGTCAGTCTACGTTCGGTCGGAAACTGGGGACGAATTGAATAGATATTGTCACGTTAGACAGAAGATGGAAGGCGAGAGTTCCCAGGCACCCACCGGTAGGAGGAGAAGGTATGATGGTAAGTCCAAGATTGAAGCGAGCTAAATCAAGGCTTGCCATAGTTTTTTTAACCCCTTCCCTGTGCTGTGATGACGTTTAAAACGTCCACCCCATCTGGATCTCTACATGGTGTGTGAGAGGAGAGGTGATGAGTCAGGACTCACTGGTGGGTCGCGTGGCTGGTGGCCAGTTGAGCCCGATCAAGTTACAATAAATTTAAATGAATATTCCTACAATTACTGACAGTAGGCCTAGCAGGAATGGTCTGTCGAACCTTATTGTCGATCCACAGGCATTATCCCTTTAGCCTGGGACTTGTGTCTGACTTGGTCGGTCATTGGTCGGGTTGAGTGGGGAATTCCGAATGTGGGGGAGGGCTCGAAGGTTTAAGTGGAAGGGTTTAACTTGAAGCTTGAGGCTTGAAATTCGATCGGATTATAAGAATCCAATCTAAATCGCCCAATCTGAATAATGTGCTTATCAAACCATTCCGTCACTCACTCACTTCAGTATTGCTCATCTTCTCCTTCTATTATTCTAGATGTCTGACTGGGATTGGGAATAAAGTATTATCACTTACAATTTTCAACCAACAGTCGTCCTTCATCCTTCATCTTCTCCCTGGATCTCCTTCATCCTCCCTTCGTTGATCTCTGGCCCGGGTCTTCTTGCCCTCACCTCGATCGGGTGCTTGGGACGCGTCGATCGTCGACGTATTGCCTACATCATCCGCCCACGCCTCGAGCACCCCCCCTGCCCATCATCTTCTCCCTTCCCCCTGTTGTTCTGCAACTCCCTCCGCTGCCCTCTGCCTCCTCGCGCCGTCCTAGCTGCGCTCGTCTGCTGGGCTGTCGTCGATCGCTCCGTCCAGGCTACGGCCCCACCGCGCCCCCTGCGGGCACCCACCTGCCTCCCTCTCTCCCTAGATCCTCATCCAACCTCATCCTCCTCCTCCTTCTTCTTCTTCTTCTTCTTCATCATCTCTCCGCATTCCTTCCACCCCCTCATCATCCTTGATCCCCGATCACAACAATCATCCACTTGTCTGGCTGATCTGTTCACCCACTCTCCCTCAGTCGGGATGCCCAAATCCAAGGCATACTCGAACCCTCTACCATCCATGGCCGACGAACAACGCTACGGTACCAAGTGCCATGAGTTACGAGCCAAGATACGTGAGATCGAACGGGTAAGTAACTCCATCTTCTATAATTTCCAGCCCCCCGCCTCGCCTCCATCATGAGAGATATTGATCATATCCCCATCATTATCATCTCCCTTCCCACAGGAAAACCAAAACACTCAGTTGAAAATCCATCAGTCTAAGAAAAATATCTCGAGATTGAGAATCGAGAGATCGTCAGTCTTTTTTCCCCTCCACTTGCTCCTTCTTTTCTCTCTCCCCTTATTCTTCTCAAAAAAAGGAGCAAAAATCCCTGGCGGGGAGAGAGAGGCGGAGTTATTTATCTTGATCTGCCTTGTTGACTCATTCCTCTTTTTTTGGTCTTTCTTCGCGTCACGTGTTGTCATTTTATATATATACATATACATATATATATATATTTTAGCATACTCTACGATTCTTTGGCCACCGTGACAACAACTGCTGCCCAGGCCGCCGACTTGCAAATTCCACTTCAGGCTCAACCATCACGCTCGAATCCACAAGCAACTTCTACCTCACTCTCCAACCCATCATCCACGTATCCATCTACTCATAATGGCTACCATCCCTCAAGCACCCTCTCAAGCCATGATAAACCTTTTAATAACTCCTCCATTCCACCAAACAATCATTCCCGGCCTCCTAACCGAGCTGGAAATCGAGCAACCGAACCCGTCGGATCCAACGGAATCACAGGCTTGTTGAACTCCAGTCTTCCCAACTCTCATCACGCTCCGCCTCCATCACGCCCCTCATCGACAGCACCAGCCCCATCACCGCCGATCTCTCATGCACAATACTCCTCAAATCTACAGACTCAAACCCAGCTGTCTCACGATCTTCCGCCGATCCCCCCATCTCACCGGCGTACACCCGTTAACAGTTACTCACCCGCTACCGCCCCTAGCCCCACGACTGCATCCAACAATCATTTTCCTCATCATTCAATCACAGCTCGATCGACCGCTGCATCCAGCCATCATCCTTCTTCTCATACCCGTTATTCATCACCACATCATCACCTTTACTTCCATCATCATCCAGTCGAAAACGCTTCTCACTCGAATCCCGGTTCGTCCACGGTCCTCCCAAGTTTACGAACTCATCCAATAGGCACTCAAACTCTCTCGAACGGTAGCGGTGGCCCACATCGAACGGATGGTGGTCATATGGAAGCAGACGGTGAGGATGATGAGGTTGAGGATGAGGGTGAAGAGGAAGAGGAAGAGGACGAAGACGAGGAGCTGGAAAAAGTCGATGGAAGCACCAAGCTTGGATCAACATCGAGAAGAACGATCGAGGATGAGATGGAAATCGATGCCGAGGGAGATGAAGAAGATTGAAAGCGTCACCAAAATCGTCCTTGCAGGACAATCTTCGACCATCATCACCCAGGGGCACTCAAGAAATTAGAAAAAACTAGAGAAAAATTTACCCTAGTCCTCCTGCTTTCTCTGTAATATCTTTTAATATTTATATTCATTCTATTTTCTTACTCGATCTTTTCAAACCCATTCTCCTGTTGATTTTAATTTGGCTGCACGAGCTTTTCAACCAATGGATAATTCTGATTTGTTTCGGAGTGCAAGAGTAGTTTGCACAGAAGGTACGATAGCAGATGCAAATGAAGCGTGATTTTCTTTTTTTTTTCGAAAGAAAGAAGAAGAAGAAGAAGCCAGCTTGGATCCCTTGAATACTCCATCCTGTTCCTCTCTGATGTGCCTTTGCTCTCACTATATATACATATATATACTTGTTTTTTTCATTTGTTCTCAAAGTCGACCAAAGGATTGATGTCCAGTTTCGAGATATACATATGTATGTGTGTGTGTGTGTGCTTGATTCTCTCCTCTTGATCAGAATTTCTTACCTTCAACTCAACCATCAAATCCGAAACGATCATAAGCATCAATGTCAAAGAAAGTTGCAGCACCTAGGCTACCCCCCCCCAAAAAAAATAAATAAATAAATAAATAAATAAAAAATAAGACTGTAGTAGGTTGGTTTGACCTAGATGGGAATGGTGTCTGTGACTCGACTTTCAACAACCTAAGTCTCAGTCGGAAGCTATCAAAGGTACAAGCAAATCGTTGTTCTAGAATCTTCAAGGCTTGGTGGGATTGAAGTGGAAGTATGTATGTATGTATGTACCTACAGATAGGGGTATCGGGTAAGAACCAAGTGGCAATTGGCGTGCCACACTTCAAAATAGACCCAGACCTCTTAACCCATAGATTGAAATTCAAGATTGACCTCATTTATCTCAGAATATGATTTTGGAGTTGGGAACAACAAGCCGGTACAAAAACCATGATCTCAGAGAGAATAGGGGCTGTTTGATTGAAAGTGAGTCAGACTGTTTGATGGGTCTTCACACCTCTTGCCTCCATTCAAATCATTCAGGATGGACTTGGTACAAGTTTTTCCCTAGCACAGATGTTTTGGGGTCTAATCCATCATGAAAGTTTAGTTGTTCATGCTTGCAACTTTCTTGCATTCAAATCACACATTTTGATCATCATTCAAGGCTTCACTTTCAACTTAAAATCTCAAGCCTGGATTCTTGAGATCACTCATCTACTCTTCCTTGTATTGACTCCTAAGAACTCTCTGTCCTTCCAGTAGAGCTACCTGATCCATTGAGGTATTGGTTCCATGCTCTGGTTTCTAATGTCTTTTTTTAACTATGAGCTCAAGTTTCTAATTTTTTCCCCTCTCAACAATTTGATCACACTTTTAGCTAAAAACCACCTAGAATATAAAAATTCATTATGAGTTATTCTTGCCAACCACTGTCTGGCCTGTTGTACCTACACAACAGCTCCACTTTCAGTGGTTGAGTCCTGCCAAACCAAAAGCAGCAATTGCCTTGACATTGGGCAGGTTGATCACCTGCTGATTTGACCAGAAGGTCTGGCTATGGTGGCCAAATGGTTACCTGGAGGTTGATTCAAAATTGAACCAACCCAACACATCTGATCACTTTGAAAAATACATCAAATTCCCAGTGGGCATGTGATTGATTCAAACCATATTTCAAATTGCCAGGATGCATGCAGTTGGTTCAACATATGGGCTGTATGTTGTCAACTTGTTGGAAATATCTGGCATTGATTCAGCATTGGCATTCACCCGGGCACCATTGATCACAGGCATGTCACATCTGTCTCTTTGTAGTGCCACATCCAAACCCACACAGTCCTTATTTTATTTTTCATGACCCACTCAAAGACCAATTGTTCATCAATTTGGACAACCTGATCACACCCTTTCACTCAACATATCACCTCCCAGAATATACAAGTTATCTCACTCCTCTTGATCTCACCCTCTGAAAACCCTCTACTCTCACAACTCTAACCCTCCTTCCTCCTCCCCCCCCCCCCCCCAAAGCATCACACAACCAAAGTTATTGTCACTGCTGGTAGTCTCAAGCAAAAATCCAAACCTACCTCCCACATCAATACTTCTGCTCTGACCTTGAACCCATCCTTAGCTCCCTTGATTTCCTATCACAAGCTGCCCAAACAGGGTATTGAGATGAGCATTCATAATTCTATTCCTGTCAATCAGGTTGGAAACAACTGTAAATACCAATCACACCTCTGAATGTGGGGCCCACAAAAGCTCTCAGGAAAAACAGGACTCAGGAAAAACAGGAAAGTAAAATTAACAGCAAAGGTATGTGCAATCCAGATCTTACCAACAAACACCTTGGCATACTTGAAAATTCTGAAAATGAGCTCAATCCCAAAACATGAATCCTTACATTATGAAGAAAATGATGAAAATATGAAAGGGAGAAAGACTGTTTAATGAATTTTTGAATCTTGATATTGTTTCAGGTGCACTTGTTGGCTGGGATCAAATGGGTTTTGGTAGCTTGAATGGTCTTTGCAGGATGATGGCTGGTTTTGATCATTGGCTGAAGAAAATCCTTCATGCCCTCAAAGATTGTGGAGCAATTCTTGCCAAAACTCAATTGGAGGGTTGACAAGAGCATTCCAAGTTTCTTTCCATAATTCATGAGGACACAATTTCCTGTCACTCTAAATTCTCATTCTCCTCCATCTTGGATTTTCAATATTAATTGTCCAAAATACCCTCTATTCCACTTTCAAAGTCAGTGTATTGATTACTTTCAATCATCCTCTTCCTTCCTAAAGTAAATGTCCCACAAGTCTCTCTCACTTTTGATCAACCACCAGTACTCATCAAATTTTTTAAAAATAATACTGACCCACCAAAAAAAAATTTTTTTGTATTAACTTTAATTTCAAAAATGAATTATGTTTTCCTCATGAGAGAAATTTACCCCTAATTTTTTATCTTCCACACCAAAAGGGCCATTTATCCTGCCCATAAAAATGGATTGAGAAAAAAAAACAAAAACAAGCGTTTAATCTGCATCAAAGGATATTGTAGATCACTGGGCCTTGAACCACAGACACAATTTCAAAGAGCAGTTTGAATGTATGTACTTTACAGAACTCAACACCATTTATTTCAGCCAAATATATGCCAGGACCCTTGAATAAATTTTGCTACTGGAGATGATAGAGTAAAAATAAATGAATTATTCAAGGTAATGCAGCAATGATCCATAAAAGTATGGATAAAGCAAATGCAAGGAGGTGGTTTGGTATGGTTTTAGTAGTGAATTAATGAATAAATAAATATCTGATTAAATAGAAAGAGGGATCAAATTTAATACTGGGGACCTTCAACACCTCTCTTCATCAGATTAAAGATATAAACCATGCACCTGGGACTTTGGGACCTTTATACAAGGGAAAGATTAACCATAAAATAGGTGGTATGGCTGGGGTTGGATAGAAAACCAGCAAGATCAGAGGGGAATAAATTACTGGATAGATAATTGATACCTGGGTACCTGGAATAACTGAACTCAAGGTTATTTAGTGGACCTATTATAATTATTTGAGGAATTACCATTGTGAAAAAACTGAGTTATAAGGGTTTACTATTCAATAAAATGGTCAGACTAAAGCCATTGATCAATGATTTATCCTAATAAGTATTTGATTCCTGTATGGAACAGTGTCTGTATGTACAATAATGAGTAGATGGGGGATATAAAGTCTAAAAGAGACCTTTATTTATCCCTTCTCAGTTTATCAGGGGTCTCCATGAGCTTTACCAGGGTAAATGGAGGGTAATTAAACATGTTTTGGGGCCAGAGATGCAGGCAGTTATTGCCTAAAGGCTGCTTTTGGTGGTGTGGGCTGGATGGTCTTGTTAAATTCAGGAAATATGATATGTCTGGAATTTTTGGAATGATAATGGCAGAGGAAATGGGCCTGCCATCCATGTATACATCCTTTTGGTGGATGTATTTGTATTTTTGTAAGTTTTTGTGAAATTTTAATGAAATAACTATAATTTCATGGAAATTTCCATGTTATGTAAACTGTGCAGGTTTCAATTTTTCAGGCTTGAGAAGTCTGCAAAAGTAGATTTTGGTTATTTTTGTGATTCTGGTCAAAAAGTGTCAATTTATTTTTGAGGGCTTGTGACATGTCTTCCTTGTCATATTCTGATTTATCTGAGGGTTTGGTGACATGCATGATGGATTGGCATGCATATTAAATCTGCATGCTTTTCTCATGTCTGTTCTAATCCTCATGTCAGGGGTTTCTGTGGTCATTCTGGCTCTGACAGATAGGGGCACAGCTTTCAGCCTGTTTAATGGTCATGGACTGGCTCTGACACAGATGTGTGCAGGAATTCTGGAAGATAGGGCTCCTTGCATGTCCCAGGCCTTTTAATGGTGCACATGGCTTCATGTTGGAATTTGAAAAAAACACAAATATTTCCATAACTGCTAAACTATACACAACACTCAGTTTCTGAATGAATCTTTGTTTGGTAACATATTTGTGATTTTTCACATGAAATATTCAAATGGAAAAATGGTACAAATGGGATTCAATTATTTTTGAACCATTATCACTGTTTCAATTAAGGATGGTTGATGTCAGCTTGCTACTTGAACAGAGAGACCTGTCAAAGTAGAATAAGGACAAAATAAATTATAAATTACAGAAGGAATAATAAATACAACATATTATTACAGATTTGGATTCCTCAACCAAAATATGGTAGGGACATTCACTGACCTTACCCTTGAATTCCAACTCCTTATATTTTTGAATAAATTTACAAGAAAATGACCCAGAACCATGACACCACTACAAGTGATTTTTTGCCATTCTAAAATTTCATGTGTATTGTCAAATGTAGGTTTCACACCTAAAATTCACTCAGAATTTGTGTTTTGTGTATAGTTTAAGATTTACAGCCAGTTTTGTGTTCTGTAACAATTCCCGCATGCAGCCCTGCATCCATACAGTACACCTTGCACACGTCTGAAACTCAAAATTCAGGAAACTATCAGGAAACCCACATTCAATATGCTCCTGGCTGCGGATTCCAGATTCTTGCCCTCAGCTGTCAAGCATGCGCGCGTCAAAACTGCCAGGTCAATTTCTGTCAACCAGGTACCGCAGGAACCTACTAAAACCTCTATGCATGCATCATGCATATTTAATAATTTAAATGACAGATAGAGGATGATTTGAAACCTACAAAAGTTGAATAAAAAATATAAAAATAAAATCATAAAATAGAGAAATTAGGGAAAAAAAATAATAAAGTTTGTCACAAAAACAACATTATCAAATCTTTATGCACCACAAAACATATCAAAAATTTCCCTTAAAAATTATTAAAAATCATAAAGATGATCAGAAGATGACCTAAAATATAGATATACTCACCTCTGACCACTTTGCTAAAAAATAATATGATGCAAAATTAGGAAATATGTCAGAACTACAGAAATGACAAATCAACATTTAAAGAATTTCTGACAACTATTTCACACATAAATATGACACAGAAAGGTAAATCTGAGTGAAAGAAATAATAATTTTTTTGAAAATAGCCCTGGCCATCCTTCTAGCCTTATGCATCAAGCACTACCCTCTCTACGTTCCCCAAGAAGGTCTCTTTGCCCCAAAAAGGTATATATGCAGTACCTTTTGGTTATTTTAAACCCCAGTAATTTTTGATATCAATACAGACCCCATTGCCATCCATGATCAAGTTTTTAAAAGATATTAAAATTTGATATATGGCCTCAGTCTGATAGTATGATTTTTAATTCTAAACCCATTATTGAATCCATTGAAGAAAATCACCAAAAACTCCAATCTTTGATCTGAGACCCTTTCAACCGTGAATATCTGAAGTACCTTTGTGAGCCAATTAATTCAAAGGAATTCTGTTCCTCCCTGCCCAGTTGTGTGTGCTTTTAAGCCCAGACTTGCTTTAATTAACTTGGGTGTTACCCCTTCAAAGTAATTCTGAAGGATCCCATTGTCCAGGGTCTTATACCATCCAAAGTGACCTCCTGAAGACAGGTTGTGTTGATGTAAAGATCCCCAGTTTTTTATAAGCTGTGGCCCTTCTTAAAAATATATTAAAAACTTGTTGACCAAACCAATAAAAACCTTGAAATTTCTCTTAACATATTTTTATTATTTGAGCATTTTATGTGCTTTCTTAGAATTATTATCATTCCAACACCAATATCTATTTCTGTAGCTAAAGGAAAGAAAGGTTCCTGACATCAGGAAGCTGACAGTTAAGGATTGGGTTTTTGAAGGAGGTTTGGTTAAGTGAACCTACCTAAAATTGGGTGGGGAATGAAAATATGCAATAAAGTTTTGGATTCTCTTAATCCTTAGTAGTTTTTTTTATTTATTTTAATGTTTTTGTTATTTTTAGTAACCTGACAGCTGGCTCTGTAATATTAGAAAGCTGAAAATTTCAGAAGAAAAATGGGTTGGAATGGCATTTAAATGACAGTGCAGGATTTACCAGATTCAAATTCTTAGACCTAAAAAAATCCAGAAGCCATTTTACTGCCACAAAATGGGTGTTGTAAAAATCACTTCCCAAAGCCTGGAAAACCAAAATTGATATTTACCCCATGGTATTGCCTATTTGTATGCAAAGCTTCAAAATTCAATGAAAAAAATTGGTCCTCCTCTCTCTTAGACTGGGTGATAAAATCCTGGAGCTAATTTTAACTTTGGAATAATTTCTTATCCTCAAGCTCTAGAATAATATTTCAGCCAAAAGTTTAATTCATTCAATCCCATTTCATTTTTGATTTTGCTACTTGTAGCATTTCTTCTTTATATTTCATTTTTTATGTGTATCCCTTGTATTCTGTAGGAATTCATTCCATCTGGTTATAGTCTTGGCATCAAAGGAGCCTATCTTAGTCTTAAAATATCACTGATCTTAATTTTGTAGAATTTTTCTTTAGTTATTTCATATCTTAGATTATTTCACTCTTCTGCATAAAATTTTGCATTATTAATGCAAAAAATTATTTATTAATTCATATAATTTTTTCCAATGTTTCAAATTTTAACTTAGCTTTGAGCTAACTTAAAACTTAACCATATTTTGGTTATATTTGAACTGCCAAAATTAGGCTTATTTTTCTTGAGGATATTACCTTGAAATCATCCTTGGAATATGGCTTTCTGTACCATTAAAAAGGGAAATTTGACTGGAATCAAATGAACTACCTCAAATAAACAGATTCTAGAGCAGCTCTTCCACATTACACAAATATTTATGAATTTTTCAAAATTTTACCTACTTCAGATGGAAATATTTTTGCAGTAGATGCCTCATTGCTCCCTCCAAATTAATAAATAGATAAAAATGGCTGTAATGAACATAAATACACAAGAGCCACAAGTATTAGATATTTTCTTCAAATTAAAAAATGAGAAAATTTTTGGAGTAAATTCTGGGGAATTGAGATTGGTCTATAATTTTTTTTGATCCTCCAGATGAGATAATCAGCTTCCCAGATTTCAAATGTTCTTCAAGGGGTTTTCCCCAGGTTTTCTAAAAATACCACGTGAAACACAAAAATTTCAAAGAAAAATTAATGAAATTTAATATTCTTCTTGCTAATTTAATCCAAGCCCTAAATGAAAAAAAATTAAATGTAAGAAATTGAATTTTGAATTTTGGAACCTCAATCATCCAGAAACAAAATCAATTTGATTTTGAATGCCCTCATAATATGAGTTTATTTTTATTTTTTGGAGGAAATCCATTCAGTTATTATTTCCTGAGCCCATGAGGAAAATTCTTCAAGATTTAAGGAGGCTTACTCCAAGCCATTTTTAGGAAAAAAATAGTGCCCATCATGATTTAAAAATTACATATATATTTTTTTGGAAAGATTAAAGAATTCCTTTAAGATATAATAAAGTAAATTTTTCTTTAGGGGGAAAAGAGTGATTAGGGTGTATCAGAGTTAAGAAAACCCGCCATTTTTTAATGGTAGGTTTCAAAACAAATCCACCATTAAGAATCAAAAAACCCACTTATTTCACATCGGACGTGTCAGAGTTACCTGTAAATAAGTGGGTTTTTTCAAATAAAGTATTTAAAGGCTTCCAACACCTTTCAACCTCATCCACCACTGGCTTTGCACCTTCTTCTAACTCCAACCTCATTGAAAAAAAATTGATTCATCAATCTTCATCTCTTCATCACTATCCTCATCACTTCATCACTATCCTCATCACTTCATCACTTTCATAACTTTATCGCTTTCATCACATCCAGCTAACTCTCATCCAATCACTATCCTGATCAGTTCATCGCTCTCATCTGTTTATTGCTTTCATCACATCCAGATAAATCTCATTGGATCAATATCCTTATCACTTCATTTCTCTCATCTGTTTATTGCTTTCATCACATCCAGCTAACTCTCATTGGATCACTATCCTCATCACTTCATCACTCTCATCACTTTATTGCTTTCATCACATCCTAACTCTCATTGCTTTATCCCTCTTGTCACTTCATCACTCTCATCTCTTCCTATTCTATTTGCTTCATCACTCTCATACCCTCATCAAATCATCACTCTCACCACTTAAACACTCTCATAGCCCTTCATCCCTTCATCCATCCTACTATTTTTAAATAGCCCCTCAGCAATACTCCCCCCGCAAGTCCACTGAAAAATCCAATGGACCAAAGCAAACATCCCCAAGGAACTCAAAATCCAACAATCCTCCCCCATCAGCTTCCAAAGGCTCAAGTCAGCTCAAGAGAGCTGATCACATCATCCTGGTAAACTGGCTCAAGATTCCATCCAACTACAATGCTTGCTTTGGATCCAACAATGAAACATGTGTTGGCCAACCTCCATCCTCTAAGGTCAATGGTTATCTCCTCATGGCCAATGAACTCAAGAGCAAAACAAAAGGTAGGCTGGATCTGTCATCCAAACAGATAAGGGAGCAATTCAAGAATTATCAAGCCAAGTACAAAAAGGCCCACTTCATGTCAATCTCCACTGGCTTTGATATCACTGAATCTGACAAAGTCAAGGGAATCAACTTTGCGGTTGATAAGTTGGACTCCATTTGTCCTTTTTATATTCAAATGGATGAAATATTTGGAAAGAAGGCCAACATCTGTTGAAATAAATTCAATTTTCTCCAGATAATTAGAAGTAAAAACCAGAGGACTGTACACTGAGGTCAGAAAATTGACAACAATGAGATAAAAGAGATTACATGGGCAGAAACCATACCAAGCTAGTCTGAATGACAATGAACTAGGACACAGCGTAAATGAATAATGACTAATCCTCCACAAGTAGTTCAATGGAAGAGATATACGGCTTGAAGGAAACACTTCTGAAACAAACATGTTAGAAGATACTAGAGAGATCTAGAAATTTGTGAAGTGGTTGCACCAAATTAGACCAAGTCCTTAGCAATGACAAATCCTTTCTTTCTCTCAATTTTTCACAGTTTTTGGGATTTCATTGTTGTGTGATGACCGTTGAATAATTTGGTGATGTGAGTAGAGAGGGAAGAGGTAAGAAAGTCCGGAAAGGGAAAGAAAGTTCTACACAAGATGAGAAAGTTATTTAAGATGAGTGAAGAGTTGGCCAAATTGAATATGCATTTTGAACTGTGCCTGCGCAACATAAAAGTGTGAGAGTAAAAAAAGGAAAACAAAACTTGACAAAAATAACAGAAAATAAAAGAAATCAAAACAAGATAATAGAAAATTAGGTGATATCTCAACAACATCACCCCCCTAGCTTCTTTTGATGCCCAAAAATCCAATTCAGTTGATGCTGAGTACTTGGCTGGGGGTGCTCAGCCTAGCAATGGTGATACCAAAGAAACCTATGAGTGGCCCCCATCCAATGCCAAGGAGGATATTGAAACAAAATCAGCTCCAATCACGTCTACTTCTGCATTGATTGAGGGGTCAAACCCAAACTTGGAACCCTCACCCTCTTCTTTGGATTGCTCTCTTCCTGGGGTGGAAGAACTGGAGAACTTGGCCGATGAGGAGGATGTCATTCCTGTATCACCATTGCCATCAACATCTGCTCAAGTAAGGAAACAAATACTTTTCTCTTCTGCCCAGTTAATCCTGACTGATTTAGATTTGAAAGAAACAGGCTAATCCATTCCTGAATGGCCAAAAACTCAAGCCAATGGGGCATCCACATCCCCTTCAAATGAGAGAAATGATGTTCCCAAACAAACCTCCTCTTCAAAGGGAAAGAAAAAGGCCTCCAATTCCATCAACATCAACCCCAATAGCAGTCAAAAGAGGAGAAACACTTAAAATTTTTTGGGCTTTAACAAGATCATGGAGAAGAGAGATTCAAGTAAGCCCATTGGATTCTCCTTGCTTTCAAAATGAAGCTCATTCCTATTCCCCTCTGAAAAACAGTGAAATTTCAAATTGAATACAAAAAACTTCATTTTGAAAAGGAGAAGTGGGATTTTCAATTGGCTATTGATTTTCAAAATCAGAAAGCCAAGAGTTTGGCTCATCAGCAAAAATGGGATGCTGAGTGCAAGTTGAAACAGGCTGAGCTAGAATTTCAAAAAGAGGAAAAGGAGAAGGATTGACAGCAAGCACAACTGGAAATGGAGAGTGAACAACTGGAAAAAGAAAAAAAGGATAAGAGTTCAATGGCTGCAGCATACATTGGTAGCAGTAGAACAGTAGATGAATTAAAGCACATTACTCAAATGCTGGGCTTGTAAATATATTTGCTTTGATAAAAAACTTAAAAAAAAATTTGTCCTAAAATTTGAGAGACTCTGTCTGCCTTAAGATTGAGAAAAGCATACTCTTGAGGGGAAGATTGAATAGATGATTTCTTCACCTATTGTACGAATAATTCAAAGGGGTCCATCAATTTTTGCCATCCAATTGCCCACATTTTCCCACCCCAAGCTCTTGAAGGACCAACTGGGTTGACAATTTTTTTTGAAAGGTGAAGGAAAGTAGTGAAAAATTTGATGTCCTTCTTATCTTGATCTGAGATTTCATCCAAGGGCACAAATTCAATTATTGCAACCAGGGCTTGGTGATCAGATCAATCAAGGACAATTAATTTTCCACCGTGGAAGAAATGGAAGGGTTTGATTGTGTGTTTGGCTTGTTCAAACTCTTCCTGGGTGGGTTTTTGACTATTCTTTTTATTTTTGGCAACAATGGAAGGGTAGAGATCCAAAGGACATGGTTTTCAACCAGAAAAGACCCCCTTTTCATTAATATCTTCATCAGAAACTTCCAAAGACATTTCTGAATCCCAAGATTGAAGCCTCTTTTGGCAAGCAGCCCTACTCTTCCCACCTCTCTGTGTGTTTTTCAAGCCATCTCCTTCCATCTTGTTCCCTCCCAATCCTATACTTGGATTGGGGTGAGGAACAAGACAGGATTTGATGGTTTTTGTAAAATTTTGAGGGAGGCGGGAGAAGAATTGGACATTCACCAATGGCAGTTGAGGGATTGAAAAAAAAAAACATTCAGTCAAATGGACATCATTGGTGAAACAAGATTGGATCAAAAAAATGAAACCAAACCTGGAATTGATCCCAAGTTCACCAGAAAAGTGATCACAAAAAAAAAAAGCATCACATCAGCACCCCCATAAAAAGAGAAAAAAAAACTTACCAGGGTGTGAGGGAGTTGGGACTGGGGCCAGGTAGGCAGGGCCCGGGAACCAGGGAGGGGGGGAGGTTGGTTGGCCAGGCAGGCAGGCAGGCGTTGGGGGGTGTCTGAGGGGGGGGGCGAGGCCAACACAAGGGGCAGGGGGGCGGGCCGCAGCAATCAAGAGGGGGAGGCCAAGGTGGGGCCTGCAAGCAAGGAGGAGGGGGCGGTGGTGGGCCCAGCCAGCAAGGTGGGGGGGTTGTGGTGGGCCCAGCAAGCAAGGTGGGGGGGGGGGGGCGGAGGTGGGCCTGGAAAGCAAGGTGGTGAGAAAGGTGGTGGGGCTGGCAAGCAAGCAAGGAGGGGGTGGTGGTGAAGGAGCAAGAAAGAGGGAGGAGTCAGCTAGGATGGAGGGAAGAGGAGGATGAGGAGGAGGGGGGGGGAGCTTAACTGAGGACCTGAAGGTGCCTGGAGGGGGATGGAACAATTTATTAGCTTCTGATGATGGGGAGGATGAGGAGGAGGATGAGGAGAGCTTACCAGGGGTGCCAAGGGTGGTGGGTGAGGAGGAGGTGGTGGGTGAGGAGGAGGTGGTGGGTGAGGAGGAGTTGGTGGGTGAGGAGGAGGTGGAGGGTGAGGAGGAGGTGGAGGGTGAGGAGGAGATGGTGGGTAAGGAGGAGGTGGTGATTGATGAGGAGAGTGGACCAGTGGTTTGGTGGGGTGAGGTGGGTGGTGTGGTGGAGTGAGGTGTTGGGTCAGTTTTGTCTAAGAAAAAAAAAGAAAAAAAAATGGAGTGAGTCAGCCTAGGATTCTTGGTTGAACAACCAAAACAAAAAGAAAGGACTGAGAGATGGAAAGAGAGGATAGCAATCATGACTCTTATGGTGTATGAGTCAATGGTTCCATAAACAACTGAGAATAGATTTTCTAATTGATGAATTGCTGCTCCATTTCCATTTGATCCCAATCTACAAAGAGCAACAGCCAGTTGGATAGCTAGATTGCGTTGAGGATTCCAAGAATTGTTCTGGAAGATGTGGTGGTCTTCAATCATCTCCAAAATTTTTATGAATGAAGGCAATAGAGTTTGGAAAATTTTCTGGAAGCTTAAGTCAGAGAGGAGATGAAGCTTTTGCCTTTCATACATAGGGTTGTGGAGAGTTTGTCTTCTTGGAACCATGTATTGCTTTTGTAATAGAGCTTTCAAAGCCAACCAAGTCAATTCCAAATTGGAGTCTGTATTGGAGTCTGAATCTGTTTCAGCCTACAAGATGCCAAGGACCTCACTCCTTCTAGCTAATAGAGGTGATAGAAAGTTTGGATCAAAAATAAGATAAAATGCCAGGTATATGATTTGGCTGAAAGGGTTAAATTTATTTATATATTTATAAAATAAATTTAAATGGAGGGGCCAAGAACTTAATGGGGTTGTTGAGCCCTCCGGAACACAGGTATATGAATTTTAAGGACAATATAGGAGCAATTGTGGTGCCTGTGGGGTTGACAAGGATTCCTTTCAAGAAGGGTGTGTGTAATTTCCTTGGGGCATAGGTTATGCAAAACCTACAAAAAGGGGTATAAGTCAGCAGGATCACTTACTAGGTCTAGATCCGGACTTATTCTTGATGAATGGGCCAATATTCAAGGATTCAGGGTGCTGGAAGTTGGTACTGGGGCAGGCTGAATGGTTGGTGGTTCAATTTGGCCAAAAAACAAGGATTCAAGAATTATGGTCTACAATTTTATCAGAAAGTGGTCCAGGATCACACACTTATTTCTTATAAGGGTTTGATGGCTTGAGGAAGAAAATATCTGAAGCAATAATGACTATATAACTGGATGAATGTGTTAGAAATGGCTGGGGGAAGGGCCTTTATTTATATTGTTTGGGTCCCCTCATGGTACAGCCCTTTTTACAGCCAAAGGAGGGTGACTCAGGCTAGTGCTGAGGCCAGGGAGCCATCAGTGTGTTTGTGTGGACCTGCTCTAGTTACTACAGAGGTACAGGAAGCCCTATGTCATCATGCTTTGGGCTTGATAAACGTTTCTGTGCCCTTAATGACCTCACTGTATCGACCAAAGAGGTTGTATTCAATTAATATTTATAAATACAAGCCATGGCTTCCTGAGACCAGGGGCTTGAACACGGGCTATGGGGACCTCATGCTGCAAGGACATTCTGAGTCTGAGGCTCTTCTTCTCATATTGGGGTGTCTTACAGTTCCTTAATTGGACAGTACACCCCTAGTTGTGACTAGTTACGTACAGTTTTAATTATAAGGGGTGTGGAGAGTGTTGTATGTATTCCTGGTGTCTTGTGATCCATCTAGCACGAAGCTAGGCCCCTTTTTATGCTCAGTACACACTCTCAGGGTGTTACAGTAACTCACAGATACCTTTTTAGGTACAAATCTTCTGTACAGGCCCTTTTACAGAGGCCCTGACAACCCTTTGGTATAGTTCCAAAAAGGGTGCAGGGCCCATTTTTACGGATTTTTTGGTTGTTTATCCCCTTTCATAATATTCCCCACCACATGGTGGCGCTCTCTGGCCCCCATGTGATGTGGAACAGGGCTATGGGGTGTATTGGAGGTACCCCACAGCCCGGTTTCCGTTTTGGGAGAGGGGAGGGCTGGCCAGTGAGCAGGCCAGTCACTTCGCGCGGTGGCTTGGTCGGTCACTAGGGGCCCGCGCAGGGTAGTCGGTTGACTAATTGCGGGGCCGGCAATAGGTAGCGGCAGCCGCGCAAGGTGGTTGCTTGGTTACCCCCGGGCTGGTGAGTGGCGACTGCCTCGCGTGGTAGTTGCTCAACTACCCGCAAGGCTGGTCACTCGACTACCCGCGAGGCTGGTTGGTAGCTGCTGCCTAGAGCCTGTGTGAGGTGGTTGGGCGACTACTTGCGGGGCCACTGCCTGTCCGCGACCTCTTTGGTCCTGCGCGAGGTAGTCGCTTGACTACTTGTGGGGCCGGTTGTGCCGTGGCTCCTAGGAGCTGCGCGCCTAGCTGCAAAAAAATGACCCGCGGCTGCGCGCGGGGTTATGGACGAAACCAGTTTTTTTCCATAACTCCTAAACTAAACACAATTATGGGTTTCTGAACGAATTTTTGGTCAGAAACCTTTACCTGCGGATGTGATGGGAGGGTGCACAGGTGAACCATGGTTCTACCTGAAGGAGTGGGATTTTGGGGGTGGTGCCAGTGGGTGACCCTACCTGAATTGGCTCCACAAATCCATTTTTTTTATAATATTCTTGGATTTCTTACAACTTAAGGTTTTATTCCTTAATTTTATTTTATTTTATTATTTCCGTATTTGTTTATTATTAATTTATATTTTATTTGTTTTTAGGCTTTAGTCAGTTGGTTCTGAATAGTAGCTAGCTGACATTCCCCACTTCCAAGATTGGTGTACCCAGAAAAAAGGTTTTTAGTACCAAGTCATGTCCCTTGATGTTACCTATGGGACAATCTTTGGTGCAAAAGGCACCCATGTTTTCAAAACATAAGTTGACTAGGTCGTCTTGCTGATCAGAGGTGAGTTGATCATTAAGAGAAGCTTGAGAAAAATATTCACTTTTAAAAGTCTCTAGAGGTTTGTTTTCTACGGAGGTTGATATGTGACAGATCTGCAATTTCTTTTTCCATCCTCCTCCAATGGTGAAGTATTGGTCCTTGCTCTGGATCACATCAATCCCATACAAGCAGAAAGCGTCATTTCCTAGTATTAAGTAATTACATAAGCTATTTTCCAAGACTACAAATTCAAGTTGAAGTCTTATAGATCCTTTACTGTGTGGGAAAACAATGGGCATGGTTTCAACTCCTAAGGTGTCCATAGCTGAATTGCAACTACTGAACTTGGCCTTGGGCACAGGGAGTAAGTTTTCTTTCCACTTGGGGTAGTGACAATTTAAGAAATCAGTGCTGGTGCATGAGCAGAAGGCTCCACTATCAAGCAAAATTCTGACCAATTCATTTTCAAACAAACCAGTGGCAAAGCAGTTTTTACCCAGAGTGTAGCTCCTTCCAGTAACTGGCTTCACCGTCAAGGTTTTGGCATCAGAGATGTGGTCTAAGTTCATGGATCCATCCCAATTCTGAGGTAGATGGGACTCTCCTCTGACGTGATTAATTTCCATGCTAGAACCTATATCTCCTGAAATGACATTGACAGGGCACAAATCTGGTTCTTCATTGTGTTGTTGGATGACTAGGTTCAATTCATCACCTTCCTCCTCACTATCAGAGTTTCCATTGATATCATTTATCCTTTTCCTAGGATGTGGACAGTCAGGTTGTCTATGCCCCTTCTCTCCACAGTTCCAGCATTCAAGAGAGGAGTTGGCTTTAACAACAGCATTCCCTTGGGTGGCAGCTAGCATCAGTTCCTTACCAACCTCTTTTGTCTCTCTGGGTCGGGTTTAAAGCTCCCTGGGCCTGTCTCTGGACTTTTTATTAAGTTCCATCATGTCAATTATTTCTTCCATGACTCCTATAAGAGTGGGAAGATCAGCATCAATTGATATACTACACCGGACATTATGTTCTAGGTGTCCTTTGCATTGTCCTAGTAGTCGCTCATTGATCTCTTCTATGGAAGCTTGAGGATAGACACAGTCAATTCTCTTTTTCTGAGTCAAACACCATTGGTGAGGTTGATCTCTAACCGGATCAAAGAAATCCTGCTCAAAAGCTTTGAGCATTTTCTTTTTCCAAACTTGGGTACCAAACTGTTCTTTGATCAGTTCTTTCCAATCCTCCCAAGGAGCATCTCCTACCAGTTCTCTTTTGGAGAGAAACCAATCTAAAGCTACCCCTTCAAAAAGTCTGGGCAACCTTACTAGGGCTATTGTTTCTGGTAAACCAGAAGAAATGATATGGTGATCAATATATTTCATAAAACTTATATGATCATATTCTCCTTCTCCAGAGAACTTAGGCCAATCTGTGATAGGGGGCAGATTTTTGATAGCTTGCTCCATGTCAGGAGAATAATTCCGGTGAGGAGGAGCAAGATTAAACCTAGTGTTGGGGAATCTAGGCGGAATAGGGCGCTCAGAATGGTTATTAGCTTCAGATTGCGAAATCTGAGACAATTTCACGTCCCTGATATCATCCTTAATCATATTAAGCTGCATATCCATTCGAGTTTTGAGCTCATTGATGGAATTATACAACTGGTTTTTGTGTTCTCTCAAAATGTTTTTAAATGAAACATTATTTGCATAAGATAGGTGTTGAATTACATCTTCTCTTAAGGTGGAAAATGATTTCTCATAGTTTATCCTGTTCTTAGTTCTATCCTCTAAGATCAGGGTCTTAATTTCTTCTAGATCAGAAGAAACTCCATTTTTGATGAGGGCAGTGGTTACTACCATGTTCAACTCAAGGAGATACTCAGGACTGCTCAATTTCTCTTCCAATTGGTGGATCTTTTGGAGGCACAAACAAATGTTATTGTCTAAAGCACTAAAGTTATTCCTAAGACTATTTGCAAAAAAACTATCTACAACTAGCTCTTGTAGGCCCCCTTTAAAGCTTGAGCTAGAGCTTTCACTTCTGCCCAAATTTTTGGATCGTTGAAATCCTACTTTGGCTTCCTGTGATTGGAGGACCTTTGCTTTCCCTTTTTGTTGGGAGGAGGTTGGATCTTCTTGAGGTGATCCCATGGATTCTACCCCTTCACATACTCCTCTAGCTCTTTCTTTGTTATAAACTTTTGCAGAGCCTTTTGAGAGATCTGGGCCTGCCTGCAATAGAAGACCTGGATCTTCACGTTAGCCTCTTTCTCCGCTTGTACTACCTTTTGCCACAAGGACATGTGTTCCTTGATCAGCATTTTCCAGGAATCCTCTTGCAGTACTTGAGAAGGAGCTTGGGAGGAGGAGCTGGGAAGAGGAGCTGGGGATGGGATCCTCTGGATTGGCTGGATACCCAAGTCTTTCATTCTTTGTAGAGTCAATGGATGGATTATTCTGCTTGGCTCTGGAGTGGGTGAGAGAGGTGAAGCGTCCATCTGGTCCTCTGAGTCTAGACATATTTTATTAAAAGCAATCAGTAAATTATATTGATGCTTAAAACAAGTGAGATAATGTGGCTTACCCTCTGAGTTTGGAGTGGCCACAGATTCCTCTCTAGTTGGTGACCTAGGTTGGATGGGAGCTTCTACAACAGGGTAGTTGGGAACTATTACTGGAGTGGTGACTGGTGGAGCTGCTACCTCTGTAGTGGCAGCAGTTGGAGTTGATGGGGCAGTTGGTGGTCCAGAAACTAGTAAGTACCAGATATAAGATTTATAAGTTAGTTTATAATTAAAAAATTTTAAAGAGATTTTCGGAAAAATCTCACTTTTTAATAGCTTGAATCTGATATGAGCAGGGGGTTGAGTCTTAGCCCAATCTCTGTGATACTTCAATATGAGGTTGACACGAAACCTTTCTTTAAATTCTTGTTCCTCTCTGAGTTTTGAGTGGAGAGCAATCAATTTCTTCTGTTCTAAAGGAGATAGGAGTTCCCAATCACTTGGTTTGTAATTTTTGATATACTCTTCTTTTCGGAGTTTTAGGAGTTTAAGATAGTATTTAATAAGTTCTGCGTTGTTCTTTAAGTCCAATGCAGAGTAAGGAGTCCGGAAAAATATCAGAAAATAATTTTTCAGATTTTCTTGTATTTTTTAAGTATTTTTGAAGTTTGGTAATTTATAATGATTTTTTCGGAATTTTGGTTAATTTTTGAAAAATTATTAAAAAATTATT
The DNA here is from genome assembly GCA_025617555.3 of Puccinia polysora. Lineage (NCBI taxonomy): Eukaryota > Fungi > Basidiomycota > Pucciniomycetes > Pucciniales > Pucciniaceae > Puccinia > Puccinia polysora. Next base: position 28,118,735 of record CM062642.1, on the reverse strand, counting down.
GAAAATGGCAAAGGATCAATAATTATATCAATTATTTCCCGGCAAGACCCCCAATTGTCAGCCTACTAGATGCCAGGGACCTCACTCCTTCTAGCTACTAGAGGTGATAGAAAGTTTGGATCAAAAATAAGATAAAATGCCAGGTATATGATTTGGCTGAAAGGGTTAAATTTATTTATATATTTATAAAATAAATTTAAATGGAGGGGCCAAGACCTTAATGGGGTTGTTGAGCCCTCCGGAACACAGGTATATGTATTTTAAGGACAATAAAGGAGCAATTGTGGTGCCTGTGGGGTTGACAAGGATTCCTTTCAAGAAGGGTGTGTGTAATTTCCTTGGGGCATAGGTTAGGCAAAACCTACAAAAAGGGGTATAAGTCAGCATGATCACTTACTAGGTCTAGATCCGGACTTATTCTTGATGAATGGGCCAATATTCAAGGATTCAGGGTGCTGGAAGTTGGTACTGGGGCAGGCTGAATGGTTGGTTGTTCAATTTGGCCAAAAAACAAGGATTCAAGAATTATGGTCTACAATTTTATCAGAAAGTGGTCCATGATCACACACTTATTTCTTATAAGGGTTTGATGGCTTGAGGAAGAAAATATCTGAAGCAATAATGACTATATAACTGGATGAATGTGTTAGAAATGGCTGGGGGAAGGGCCTTTATTTATATTGTTTGGGTCCCCTCATGGTACAGCCCTTTTTCCAGCCAAAGGAGGGTGACTCAGGCTAGTGCTGAGGCCAGGGAGCCATCAGTGTGTTTGTGTGGACCTGCTCTAGTTACTACAGAGGTACAGGAAGCCCTATGTCATCATGCTTTGGGCTTGATAAACGTTTCTGTGCCCTTAATGACCTCACTGTATCGACCAAAGAGGTTGTATTCAATTAATATTTATAAATACAATCCATGGCTTCCTGAGGCCAGGGGCTTGAACACAGGCCATGGGGCCCTTATGCTGCAAGGAAATTTTGATTCTGAGGCTCTTCTTCTCATATTGGGGTGTCTTACAGTTCCTTAATTGGACAGTACACCCCTAGTTGTGACTAGTTACGTACAGTTTTAATTATAAGGGGTGTGGAGAGTGTTGTATGTATTCCTGGTGTCTTGTGATCCATCTAGCACGAAGCTAGGCCCCTGTTTATGCTCAGTACACACTCTCAGGGTGTTACAGTAACTCACAGATACCTTTTTAGGTACAAATCTTCTGTACAGGCCCTTTTACAGAGGCCCTGACAACCCTTTGGTATAGTTCCAAAAAGGGTGCAGGGCCCATTTTTACGGATTTTTTGGTTGTTTATCCCCTTTCATAATATTCCCCACCACATGGTGGCGCTCTCTGGCCCCCATGTGATGTGGAACAGGGCTATGGGGTGTATTGGAAGTACCCCACAGCCCGGTTTCCGTTTTGGGAGAGGGGAGGGCTGGCCAGTGAGCAGGCCAGTCACTTCGCGCGGTGGCTTGGTCGGTCACTAGGGGCCCGCGCAGGGTAGTCGGTTGACTAATCGCGGGGCCGGCAATAGGTAGCGGCAGCCGCGCGAGGTGGTTTCTTGGTTACCCGCGGGCTGGTGAGTTGCCACTGCCTCGCATGGTAGTGGCTCAACTACCCGCAAGGCTGGTTGGTAGCTGCCGCCAAGAGCCTGTGCAAGTTAGTTGGGCAACTACTCGCGGGGCCACTGCCCGTCCGCAACCTCTTCAGTCCTGCGCGAGGTAGTCGCTTGACTACTTGCAGGGCCGGTTGTGCTGTGGCTCCTAGGAGCTGCGCGCCTAGCTGCAAAAAAATGACCCGCGGCTGCGCGCGGGGTTATGGAAGAAACCAGTTTTTGTCCATAACTCCTAAACTAAACACAATTATGGGGTTCTGACCAAATTTTTGGTCAGAAACCTATACCTGCAGATGTGATGGGAGGGTGCACAGGTGAACCATGGTTCTACCTCAAGGAGTGGGATTTTGGGGGTGGTGCCAGTGGATGACCCTACCTGAATTGGCTCCACAAATCCATTTGTTTTATAATATTCTTGGATTTCTTACAACTTAAGATTTTATTCCTTAATTTTATTTTATTTTATTATTTCCATATTTGTTTATTATTAATTTATATTTTATTTGTTTTTAGGCTTTAGTCAGTTGGTTCTGAATAGTAGCAAGCTGACAATCTGAGTCAAATACTAACAAAAGTTCAGTCAGTTTTTTTGCATTTTCAACTTGCTGGTTGGAAGTTTGATTGGAAATGTTGAGAAAGATGGTGATTTGATGTGGGGTGATGAGATGATGATGGGGTTTGTATGAAGATAGAGATGTAAAGAAATAGAGATGTGAAGCAATACAGATGTGAAGTGATGGATATGTGAATCAATGGAGATGTTAAGGGATGGAGATGTGAAGCAATGGAGATGAGATGTGCCTGAAGAAATGGAGATGGGATTGGTATTTATTTGCTGATGTGGATGGGTGTTTTAGATGTGATGGATGGTGGATGGATGATGATGCATAAATGGCGGGTTTAATGGCGGGTTTGATGTTTAAAATCCACCATTTTCATGAAACCCGCCTTTTTGAAATACACCAGTTAGGGGGTATGTGTATTTCAGAAACCTGCCATTAAAAATGGCAGGTTTGGTCAAAAGAAATGGTGGGTTTCTAATGGCAGGTTTGCTAACTCTGACACACCCTATAATTATCATCATATTATCTTTTTATCCAGATAGAACAGGCAACTCCTTCAAATTAGTATTAATCTAATCATCTCAAAAAGATTCTTTCACAAGTCATTTTTCTCAAAAAAAAAAAACTCAGTTTAGATGAAAATATATATAGGTACTTTATTTCTATGAATGAATTTCAGCTTGCTACTATGTACAGAGAAACCCGTCAAAGTACCAACAATAAAAATATAAAAAAAATAAAACAAAAATAATTTATAAAAAGAAAGAATGAGTGGAAAGTCCATAAATATTATTAAAGAGTTGTATTAAGCACCCATAATTTGGCATGTTAACTCACTGAACCCACCCTTGAATCCTCACTCCTTAATCATTTAAATATTGTAATAAAAAATAGCCCAAAAAACACAACACACCATTATGAATTTTTGGCCATTTTACTATTTTTCATGTAAGTTTCACACCTAAAATTCTGTAAGAATTGAGGTGTGGTGTATATTTTAGGAGGTACACATGAAATCAGGTTTCAACAGAATTCCTGCAGGCAGCCCCAAATCACTGCACAACAAACTGAACACTCCAAAAATAGCTAGTATTCCACATTCAAAGTGGAGTTTTTCCAATCAGTATAACTCAAGGAGATGTGCATGCATAAATTAGCAAATTTCCGGCATGCAAGGGGCACCTTCTAAAGCAAAACGTTGTCTCAATTGGGATAACTCTGAGATCTTCAACTTAAGGACCTGCCCACATCACTTCCAGCTGGTACCACATGTGACAGCTAAAACCTACTAGGTTTGTCTGTGCTTATGTAATAATGTGGCCCATGGATGAAGGATGATTCAAATATGTAATTTATAAAATAATAATATAGAAAATCAAATTAGAAATTATATAGGTTTTAAAAGCAAATAATAAAGATCCCCTTGAAATTAACAGATCCAGGTCTTTGCAGACCACAAAAAACACCAAGGAGCCCACCTAAAAATAATTAAAATGATTATCAGATGGAAAAGAATCAATTAACATCCATCTCTGCTCCCTTTAGTCAAAATCAAATAGTAAAAATTTAAGTTACATGCAGTATAACCAAATTATCAAATTAACACATAAACAGATCCTGTCACTAAATTTAAACACAGATCCTACAGATCCAGGATCAGCTGGGTTACAGTACCAATAGGAAGTGCTAAAACAGCCCTTTCTGGATCGCTAGAATTATCCTATCAGCCCTAAAATCTCTAAATGCCTTGAGGAAGCTCCCTTCACCTCAAAAAGGTATTTATGCCATACCTCTTTGGCTCTTTTATACCAAGAACTCACCAAGTATTATCCAGACACCTTGCCATCCATGATTAAGTGCTTAAAATAGATAAGAAATTGATTTATGGCCTAAATCTGAAGTACCTTAGTGCTATTTCAAAACCATTATTGCTGTTTGCATTGAAGATAAATCAATAAACCCCCAATCTTTGATCTGAGACCCTTCAACTGTGAGCCATTGCAGGTACCCAACAAGTAAATTCTCAAATTTTCAAGTTATTTATATCTGCTTTGGCCTGTTTTATAACATAGAATGTCCATATACACAATTTTATTGGTATCAAAACTTGTTTTTAATTCATAAGGAACCCATTTTTCCAGGGTATCAGGTCCAAATTTGATCTCCTGAAGAGAGGTTTTAATGAAACCCAGTCTTTATTCACTGTGGCTCCTATTTTAAACATTTTTTATTCATTATATTGAGCACCATTCAACCAAACCATATTAAAATTGCACCTAATCCAATTGTATTTACCCTCCTGGAGTTTTAACCCTGTTTATTTCTTAGAATATTATGATTCTACAACTGCATCAATCAATGTGTCTAAAGGACTGCAAGGTTCTTGGTATCAGAGAGCTGAAAATAAAACTAGGGCTAATTTATATTTTTTTGAAAGAATATCCTGAAATTGGGATGTTTAAAAATTTCATCCATGAATTAAATACAGCTTTTTGGATTCCTGAAAATCTCATGTCTTAGTATTGTTTTAGTTAAGACCTAACTCAATATTCTGTTTTCTAATATGAATTTAATGGTTTGAAAACACTATTTATTTATGAATAAAGCAGTTTGGAGTGTTTTGTAATTTAATTATATATTTTCATGATATTTTCCAATTGTTTTTTGAAGTATTGATTAGGGTTTAAAAATCTTGTAAATGCATATTTTTAGGTATTTGATAAAAATAAATCGTGAATAAAAGCTATTATAATCTCAATATATGCAAATGAATGTTATATGGATATTTAGAATGATCTCCCTCTTTAGGAATGACTTTCCTTGCAATCCAAAAGTCATATCATGGATAATTTTTTATTAAATTAGAGTGAGAACCTCTTTAATCTTAATGAAAACTTGAATAATATCAAGAAGGCTTGAAAATGCCTCCATAAAAAGTAAATTAGACTTACCTGTAGACATGAATGTTTTAGGACAATTTAATTGTTTTTTAAATTTTATCTAATTCCAGGAGTTTTGATCTCAATAGTTAATCCCGTGCCAATATTTAGTAATTTGAATCAATTTATCATTTTATACAGGTTTGAATTAACTTGAAAATTACTTCTGATTGATAATCAATTCATAAAATTATTTTCATATCAACTAATGACTCATTTGGTAAGTATATCAAACCATATATTGAAAATTCTCCTCAATGTGCATGTTTTTTCTTTTTTTAATTCTCATTGGGGATGATTCAAGGGCTTTTGAGAACTGGGGAATAAAAATAAGAAGAGAAGTTTTCTTTCAGGATCAAAGATTTGATCACCTGATGGCTCCTTTAAATTGAAAAGAGGAGGCTCTCATCCCTCAAGTTCCTTTCCAGAGTGAAATTGTATTATTTTATTGAATTGGTATATTTAAAATTCAAAAAGCCCACTGCCCTTGATATTAGAAGAATATTTACTGTTGAATTGAATTTCAATATAGAATTCAAAAAGTAATCAACCAATTGACTTCAAGCTTTATTACAAGGTACTTTTTGGATTGGTAACACTATTTTTACTATAAAGGGTGTGAGCTTGCAGCTGTAAGAAAATCTCCTTTGTACTTTAATGTTAAAATCCAGGCACCTTGGCTTTCCTACAGATATAATTTTTTTCTATCTTTCTCATATTACTTAAGTATTATTTGAGTTATTTGAATTTCTGTTTTTATAGTTGAAAAATTAAATTAAATTTTTTTTGAATGGAGTTTTTCAGAACTCACCATGGAAATTTGGTGGAGAAGAGGTTTTTTCCCTAAGAATCGGAGGCCTGATTAGGAAATTTACACCATAAATCATTCAGGATTCAAATTGAGCTTTCTCAAGCCCTGCAATCCCCAATCAAGCCCACCAGATCATTGTTTGACCCTCCTCCTCTTTCCATGAGCCATCAGTATGGTTGGATAAAAATTTCAAGTGCTCCATTGGGTCATTAAATAGATATTATCTTGACAAAATCATCAGTCTTACCCATGAATTCTCCTTCTAGCTACTTCTTATATTAAAGCCCAAAGAGCCTTGTTGTCACATTAAGCCCTACCAATTAAGACACCATTCCTTTAAACCAACCTTTAAAATTTCCAAGAACTTCTTTAAAAATGCTCACTTCAAAAACTCAAAAAACTCCTAAAAAAGAAAACTATAAAGGTGTTTCCTTTCAAAATTTCTTTTCATTCCAAGAAGATTCTAATTGTTTGGTTGAAGAAACATAATGATACATTTGATTTCCCCAAGCACTTATAAACCTAGTCTTGATCCACTCAGTCTGTCCAAAAAGTTGGATGCATTCATTCACTAAGTTAATTTAGAGAAAGCCAAGGTATTCAGATCAAAGCAGAGTTTCTTACCATCCCTATCACTCTGACACTCCAAAAATTGATGGATTCCTAGAAAATTTTGTGTTCTTGTATTTTTCCCTAGGTTAGAATATTTTTTTCCCATAGTAATTTGAAATTTACTTGTATTTTTTGATGATCAATTTTATGGAATATTTATGAATACTATAAGGAATTCAGTGAAAAAGAAAGAGAAAATATTTCAAACTTCCAATTGGTTTGAGCCACTCCCTGAAGCCATTCAAATTTTATATTCCAATACAGAGGCCCTATCTTTCATATGAATTTGTTATCAATAGAAAATCTTTGAAATTTTCAAAGTGGATTCAGTAGTCTGAGAGAAGAAATTGAAGAACCAATGAGATATATTTAGATTTTTACCCAAGCTCTATCATTCTTCATAAAAGATTTGGCTTCAGTCAATTACTCAGATGCATTGAGTAAAAAAAATTCAATACTCAAGATGATAGTATTCAAAATCATAACACAACCTTTACCCAACCAAGGGGGCTTCCAACTCTGTCTCATTTTATTTTTAATAGCTTGGCCCTTCAGATCTTCAAAAAAATTACAAAAAATTAGAAATTGGTCTCAGTTGCTCACTGGGCAAGTAGCTTGATCTACATACATAATATATTGATTTACCTTGGCAGTGGAAAGCAACATGTTTTTGACTGATATAAAAGGTTTTAATGTAAATAATCAAATCAGTCAATCAATTCAACACTTTCTATCATGTTCATTGATAAAATTTTCTGGTTCCTGATCACATTCTTTGGGCTTAAAAACTAATCTTAATCATTTCACTTCAACCCTCAAAATAAACGCATTAATGTTTGATTTTGCAATCTTGCACCTATCTCTTGATGATCTGGATAATATCACAATATTTCTACGGTGTCCAATTTTGCTTTCTGAATCATAGAAACAGACTTTACAGGTTTGTTTGTCTTGATTTCAAGGGACATGCATGAGGTGGGGCTTTGTTGATGGAGAACTCTTTAACAAGCACTTTGATTCTTCAAATCAAGGTATAATTTTAATGTTGAATTTTTTTCAATAAGGAAACTGAGTTAAGCTCATTTTAATAAATTTTATCTCAGAAAGATGAGATAATGTATTATATTAAATCATAAAGCAAAAAAATCTGGCAAAAGTATTTTCCTTTCAAGATAGTCTAAACTTTAGTTTGATTGATAGATAAAACCCATGGGATTTATGCTCCTAGTTAGAATTTGAGAAATGCATAAATTGAAGTATGATCAATCAAGATGCAAATTAATTTAAATAATTCAAGCTACAGGCTAAAAGCAGGACGGAGTTTTATGACAGAAAAACAACTGAAATGGAATTGAATGCAATAAAGTACAACAATTTGAACAATTTAATGATTGGGTGATTAAATTTGAGATAAATATTAAATGATTTAATCCTGGGAATGATTTTATTTTTTGAATTGAGATAATTAATTTATGATGCATTGGGGAATACAAGTTGAAAGCTGAGTTTTGATGATGAAAATAGTTTAATTGGAAGGAATCTGATTTGAAATTATATTTCTAATTTAAATTGACGATGAAAGAGGTTTGAAGAATAAAAAAAGAGTGAATTTGCACTAGTTGTAGATAAGATGAAATATTTGAAGCTCATTTGAAAGTGATGGATGAATTACTCAAAAAGGTGTGTATCTTTCATAAAAACAAAATTAGTAAGCAGAATTCAATTTTTTTAGATTAACTTTTAGGTTTTATGATATTTGATTAAATTAAATGATTAGGAAAATAGGAATGTCAAATTTTTATTCAAACAATAGACCTTGATTTTGAATTGAAAAACATTTTTAGGATTCAAGTTAATCAAACCAAGCATAAGCAAACAAAGGTGCTCTCCATCTCTCTCATGTTCTTGAACATTGGAAATGGTCTGATGCAAGTTTTCTAGGACCAAATTTTGAGCTTGGGTGTGGTTAGTGATATTTGGGAGCCTGATGTATTGATTTTGAAATTGATGGGTCTATTTGGTTCATTTCAATATTTGAATAAAACTTTAAGATATTTAACATTTATCTTAGAAATCCTGAAATTTTTTTAATCATCTGGACCCCTTTCCATCTCTTGATGAGTTTTCAAGTACTAGATCCATTACCCCCTCCATTCTTCTTCTTCCAAATCCTCTTAATTCAATCAGTATGAATGGATTCACTATTAGATCAGTCACAAATATAAAGTAGATTATCACCAAAAAAAAATTCTGGAGGAGGTGGTGGGTGAGGAGGAGAGAGGACCAGTGGTTTGGAGGGGTGAGGTGGGTGCTGTGGTGGAGTGAGGTGTTGGGTCAGTTTTGTCTAAGAAAAAAAAAGAAAAAAAAACAGAGTGAGTCAGCCTAGGATTCTTGGTTGAACAAACAAAACAAAAAGAAAGGACTGAGTGACAGAAAGATAGGATAGCAATCATGACTCTTTTGGTGTATGAGTAAATGGTTCCATAACCAACTGAGAATAGATTTTCTAATTGATGAATTGCCACTCCATTCCCATTTGATCCCAATATACAAAGAGCAACAGCCAGTTGGATAGCTGGATTGCTTTGAGGACTCCAAGAATTGTTCTGGAAGATGTGTTGGTCTTCAATCATCTCCAAAGGTTTTATGAATGAAGGCAATAGAGTTGGGAAAAGTTGCTGGAAGCTTAAGTTGGAGAGGAGATGAAGCTTTTGCCTTTCATACATAGGGTTGTGGAGAGTTTTTCTTCTTGAAAACATGTATTGCTTTTGTAATAGAGCATTCAAAGCCAACCAAGTTGATTCAAAATTGGAGTTTGAATTGGAGTCTGAATCTGATTCAAATATTAAAAAAAGCTCAGTCAGTTTTTTTGCATTTTCAACTTGCTGGCGAGAAGTTTGATTGGAAATGTTGAGAAAGATGGTGATTTGATGTGGGTTTATGAGATGACAATGAGGTTTGTGTGAAGATGGAGATGTGAAGCAATAGAGATGTGAAGCAATACAGATGTGAAGTGATGGAGATGTGAATCAATAGAGATGTGAAGGGATGGAGATGTGAAGCAATGGAGATGAGATGTGCCTGAAGCAATGGAGATGGGATTGGTATGGATTTGCTGATGTGGATGGGTGTTTTAGATGTGATGGATGGTGGATGGATGATGATGCATAAATGGCGGGTTTAATGGCTGGTTTGATGTTTGAAATCTGCCATTTTCATGAAACACACCATTTTTAAATACACCAGTTAGGGGGTATGTGTATTTCAGAAACCCGCCATTAAAAATGGCAGGTTTGGTCAAAAGAAATGGCGGGTTTCTAATGGCAGGTTTGCTAACTCTGATACACCCTATTATTATCATCATATTATATTTTTATCCAGATAGAACAGGCAACTACTTCAAATTAGTATTAATCTAATCAACTTAAAAAGATTCTTTCAAGAGTCATTTTTCTCAAAAAAAAAAAAAAAACTCAGTTTAGATGAAAATATATATAGGTGCTTTATTTCTATGAATGAATTTCAGCTTGCTACTATGTACAGAGAAACCTGTCAAAGTACCAACAATAAAAATATAAAAAAAATAAAACAAAAATAATTTATAAAAAGAAAGAATGAGTAGAAAGTCCATAAATATTATTAAAGAGTTGTATTAAGCATCCATAATTGGGCATGTTCACTAACTCAACCCACCCATGAATTCTCACTCCTTAATCATTCAAATATTGTAATAAAAAGCAGCCCAAAAACCACAACACACTATTATGACTTTTTGGCCACTTTACTATGTCACATGTAGGTTTCACACCTCAAATTCTGTAAGAATTGAGGTGTGGTGTATATTTTAGGAGGTACACATGGAATTAGGTTTTAACAGAATGCCTGCAGGCAGCCCCAAATCACTGCAAAACAAACTGCACACTCCAAAAATAGCTACTATCCCACATTCAAAGTGGAGTTTTTCCAATCAGTATAACTCAAGAAGATGTGCATGCATAAATTAGCATTGAAGAAGCACTTTGATTCTTCAAATTAATGTATAATTTTAATGTTGAATTTTTTCAATAAGGAAACTGAGTTAAGCTCATTTCAATAAATTTTTTCTCAGAAACATGAGATTATGTCTTATATTAAATCATAAAGGAAAAAAAGCTGGCAAAAGTATTTTCCTTTCAAGATAGTCTGAATTGTAGTTTGATTAATAGATAAAACTTGTGGGATTTCTGCTCCTAGTTAGAATTTGAGCAAAGCATAAATTGAAGTATGAAAAATCAAGATGCAAATGAATTTAAATAATTCAAGCTACAGGCTAAAAGCAGGACTGAGTTTTATGACAGAAAACCAACTGAAATGGAATTGAATGCAATGAAGTACAAAAATTTGAACAATTTAATGATTGGGTGATTAAATTTGAGATAAATATTAAATGATGTAATCCTGGGCATGATTTTATGTTTTGAATTGAGATAATTAATTTATGATGCATTGGGAAATACAAGCTGAAAGCTGATTTTTGATGATGAAAATAATTTAATTAGAAGGAAGCTGATTTTAAATTATATTTCTAATTTAAATTGAAGGTGAAAGAGGTTTGAAGAATAAAAGAAGAGTGAACTTGCACTAGTTGCAGACAAGCTGCAATATTTGAAGCTCATTTGAAAGTGATGAATGAATTACTCAATAGGAAAATAGGAATGTCAAATTTTTATTCAAACAATAGACCTTGATTTTGAATTGAAAAACATTTTTAGGATTCAAGTTAATCAAACCAAGCATAGCCAAACAAAGGGGCTCTTAATCTCTCTTGTGTTCTTGAACATTGATAATGGTCTGATGCAAGTTTTTGAGGGACCAAATTTTGAGCTTGGGTGTGGTTTGTGATATTTAGAAGCCTGATGTATTGATTTTGAAATTGGTGGCTCTTTATTGTTCATTTCAATATTTAATTAAAACTTTAAAATATTCAAAATTCATCTTAGAAATCCTCAATTTGTTTCAATCATCTGGGCCCCTTTCCATCTCTTGAGGAGTTTTCAAGTAATAGATCCATTACCCCCCCCTTCTTCTTATTCCAAATCCTCTTCATTCAATCAGTATCAATGGATTCAACACTAGATCAGTCACAAATATCCAGTAGATTATTACAGAAAAAAAAATTCACATTCAAAATAAGTGCATGTGGGTGGGATAGAAGTTACATATTTGTTATTTATAGAACTAAGAAAGGAAAAAGGAGAAATGAATCATCTTTCAAATAAATAAAAAGAAGCCAAAGCCATAATCATAAGCTCTTTTTCCTCAGTATACTGAGAGGGATGGTGTTGATTTATATATGAGTCATGTAATCCATTGGTCTCATGAATGGGAAATATGGAACAAGGACTGTAATTGATTATTTTGATGGTTGAAAAGAGCTTGTGGTGGATGGAGAAATGAGGCAAAGCTTGACTATTTGCGTTGATTTCATGGAGGTAAGGGAGAGATAGGGAGAGGAAAACAAATGATAAATTCAAGTGAAGATAAATCATAGTGGTGGTTGTTAGTGGATTTCTTGAAATAAAATTCATTAGGGTGGATGTTGAATGATTTTTTGTTTTTTTGGAAATAGGAAGGATGAGGAATAGGTGACAATCAAATTGAATCTAAGGAAGGGTGGTGGTGGTGGTTTGAATAATTTAAATCTAATTTGATAAGCTGGACTCAATTGGGGTCTATTTTGGAAAGATGAAGGATGAGGAAAATATGGAAGAGCAAGAGGATTATAAAATTTTGAAGAAAATGAAAGAAAGAGAGAATTGAGAAAAAACATGGCAGAAAATTTTCAGATTTAAAGATGCAGGTAAAGGGTTTGTGCAGTTGTTTGAGGGAGAGAATGTGGTGAAGGTATTGATGGGTCAATTTGATTGGTTGATTGAGGATTGATAGTAGAAGAAGTAGTAGCAATAAATGTTTTTCTATTAATTTTTAGTTTCCATGAACAAAAGTGCTGAACCCTCATCAGAAGAGCTTTCATTTTGCTTGCTAGCAAGCATCATCAAGGAAGCTCTGGTTGAAACTTCTCCATTATCTAGTTCAATATATTGGAATTCTTGAATCAAATATTTGGTGCACAGCCACTTTGAAGTGTATATTTTTCAAAGCTTGACCTGAGCTTGTTCATAGGTTGGGCCTGAGATCTTTGATGAAACTTGCTATCAAGCAGTTTCAATTTTTTTGTGGTGCTTCTGGCATGTTTTTAACCAATATTTGTGATTAAATTCTGTTGAGGATACAGATTTAAACTTGAAAATGTTTTATTCTGAAAAATTGTGATAATTCCTTGTTTATAAAATAAATTTTGCACCATGAAAAAATTTGTAACTTTTTTTAATTCAACTTTATTTTGCATCTACTTTCCAGCCATGAAATCTCTCCCAGTTAACTGATTGTTGCTTTAAGATATAAAAACCATTGTATACAAAAAAAAAGGATGAAAGTATGTCCTTGATTTAAAAAACACCATTGAAAAATAAATGCTATTTTAAATTAAATAATTTATGATTTTTCATTCAATAATTTACAATTTTTAATTCAATTTTTTATTATACCAAAAAAAAAGGAGGAACTCAATGAGGTTTTTATCTTTTTTGATTCAGAAAACTCACAACTTCTAAAAAATTTCAAAAACTTCCAGCTTTTTTTTTAATTCTTTTAATTTAAAGGGAATGAATACTGATTACTTGGATTCCTATAGAATAAAATTGCTATAAAAACATTTTTGGGATGTTTCTCATAATTTTATCATTATTTCATAATTAGTTAAAAAAAATTTCTATTTTGGAAATCAAATTGTCAATGGTTTACTTTGTTTTTGTTTAAATCAAAATTTGCATTTTGCTTTTTGAATATGATGTGTTTTTTTTAGCTAAAATTGACCAGAAGGCCACTCAAGGAGATGAATTTGCAAACCAGGAGTTACAAGAAAAGAGTTACATAATTTTTTTTCCAAAATTTACCAAAAATTATCAAGATTCATATTCATGTAAACTTAATCACATAAAAAAGAAAATATCAGAATATGACCAAAAAAATTCAACAGGTTTCACTTCAAATCTCAAACAAATCACCAAAAGCTTTCAAAAATTTTCCAACTGCTACACCTTCCAGAAGGTGTAGCCAATTTCTTCATGGTGATTGGTGATTAGATGAGATGGCTTGAGCTAGTAATTGATATTAAAGTAGTAGAAATGGTGATAATTGAGGAATAAGAAGTGATGCGTGATAGATAAATCAGGACTACTTGATTAATTTTTGAATCATGGATCAGAGAGAGCTAGAAGAGAAAGAAAGAAATTTAAAGAGAGAGAACAAGGGAGAGAGATAAAGAGAGAGAAGATGGAAAGGGAGAAAGGGAAAGCAGACAGAGAGATAAATATAGTGAAAATTGAGAGAGGGATATAAGAAAGAGAGGTATATTTATATTCTATATTTGAAAAAAATACTCATTTTTAGGTAAATCTGAACCCACGTTGTTAAATAAGTGGGATTTTTCATTTTTTATTGGTTGATTTGGGTTGAAACCAACTATGGAAAGAAATGCGGATTTGATAACTCTGACACAAAATAAAGAAATTATGTTAAGGTTTCTTAGAGTTTTCTTTCCTTATTTCATTCAAGAAATTTTGTGCATTCTCAAATTATGCCCTTTGTTTTAAATAGGGTGTATAAGATTTAGAAAACCTGCCATTTTTTCAATGGCAGGTTTCAGAAAAATACCCCAATTTCTAACACGCCATTAAAAATCAACAAAACCCACTTATTTCACATCAAACATGTCAGAGTTACCTTCAAATAAATGGTTCTTTCAGATATATTATTTGAAGGTTTTTGAAGCCTCAAACAAACATCATTCCACATCATAAACCCCTGGTTTCCCACCCCCTTCTACCTCAAACCTCATTGAAAAATATGATTCATTACTCTCATAAATTTATTGCTCTCATCACTCCATCAGTCTAATCACTTCATTGCTCTCATCAATTCATTTTTATACTCATCAATTTATCAGTCTTATAATTTCATTGAGCTTACTTTTTTCAAATGGCCCCTCAGAAAATATGCTGCCACAAGTCCACACATAAATCCAATCCACCAAAGAAAAAATCCCCAAGGAACTCTAAAACAAACAATCCTTCCCCATCAGCTTCCAAATTCTTAATTCAGCTCAAGAAAGATGATCAAATTGTCCTTGTAAACTGACTCAAAATTCCCTCCAGCTATGATGCTTGCATCTGAAGATCAAACACAATTTGGCCAACCTCCATCCTCTAAGTTGAATGGTTATCTCATGATGGGAAATGAACTAAAGAATTAAAAAAGGTAGGCTGGATCTTCCATCAAAACAGATGAGGGATTAATTCAAGAAATATCAATCCAAGTAAAAAAAGGCCCACTCAATGTTAATCTCCACTGTCTTTGGTATCACCAACTACAATAAAGTCAAGGGAATCAACTTGGTGGTATAATTTGGACTTGATTTGTCCTTTCTATATTCAAATGGATGAAATATTTGGAAAGAAGGCAAAAATCAACCCTTTAGCTGATTTTGATGCCCAAAACTCTGATTCCATTGATGCCAACCACTTGGCTGTGGATGATCAGCCTAGAAAAAATGATCCTGATGAAACCTTTGAGTGGCCCCAACCTGATTCCAAGGAGTTTATTCCAACACAACCAGCTCCAATCATGTCTACATTGACATTGATCAATCATTGAAATATTTTTTTGGATTTCTCAATTACTTCTTTGGATTGCTCCCTTCCTGAGGTGGAAGAACTCAAAAAATTTCCCAATGGGGAGCAAGATATTCTGGTATCTCCATTGAAATCAACATCTATTCAAGTAAGGAAGAAATTTCCTGTATTTTCTGGTTAATCCTGACTGATTTAGAATGTAAAAAAACAGCCTCATCCTTTTCTGAATTTCCAAAAGCTCATGCCAATGGGGCCTCCCACATCACCTTCAAATAATAGTGATTATGTTTTTTATTGGTAACCATTGCATGTATTGGTGGAAGTAGAAAAGTTGATGAAATAAAGAAGATGAATTCATCACTGGGCTTGTGAATATATTTACTTAGATAAGGTGGGATAAATTCAATTGTTGCAGTTTTTTTCCAGAACACACAAAATTTTTGTCAATTACTTCCTCTGCTACTTCCAAAGATATTTGAGAATATATGTTTTCAGACCTCTTTTTCCAAAAAGCCCTATTACTGCCATGCCTCTGTATGTTTATCAAATCATCTGCTTCCATCTTGTTCCCTCTCATCCACATGCTTCAATTAAGGTGAGGATAAAGAGGGATTCAATTCATTGTATAAAATTTTGAGGAATGTTGAAAAAGAATTGGGATTTCAGAAAAATGGTGGGTGTGGAAATAAAAAGGGGCCCAACAAAATGTTGCATTTCATAGATTTTTTTTAAAAAATAGTGAAAATAATTTAAAGACATCCTATAATCAAACCCAAACAAAAAAAAATGTAAAAAAAAACACATCATCAGTAATCTTATAACCAAGGTGAATGATCAAAACATGACTGACATTTTTCAAACATTATGGGATGAAAAAAAACACATACCTTGTGTTCCCATCTTGTTCCCCCCCATCCACATGCTTCAATTGGGGTGAGGATCAAGAGGGATTCAAATCATTTTATATAGTTTTGAGGAATGTGGAAGAAGAATTGGGATTTCAGAAAAAGGATGGGTGTCGAAATAAAAAGGGGCCCATTACAATGTTGCATTTGATATATTTTTTTAAAAAAATAGTGAAAATAATTTAAAGAAATCCTATAATCAAACCCAAAAAAAAGGTAAAAAAAAACACATCAGTAGTCATCTTATAACAAAGGTGGATGATCAAAAAACATTGAAAAAAGGTCAGTCATGTTATGATCATCATTGACACATTATGGGATGAAAAAAAATACATAACTTGTGTTGATCCTAACAACAATGAAAACCAAAACCAAAAGAAAACAATTCATGAGTCACCCACACACACATACATACCAAACAATCAACCCCCCCAAAAAAACAAACTTACTTGAAAATAGCTTGAGTATCAGTGATATAAAAATAAATACAAAAAAAATACAAAAAAAAATACAAACAAAAATACAAAAAAAAAATACAAAAAAAAACCAAAAGAGACCCCTAAAACATCAAATAACCCCCCAAAAAAACCATCAGTCAAATCAATCAAAGCACTTGTTGGAGAATTGATTGCTGTATTTATTGCAAATCAATTTCTGGATCAAGTGCAAATCATTCCAAAAATTGATTTGCAATTGAACACACAATTTATTTTCAAATGATTGCTGGATTAATTTACAATTGATGGCAAGGGTAAGGGAGAGGAGGGGGAGGGGGGGGGGGGGGCTTACCAGAGGTAAAAGAGAGGGGAGGAGGAGGAGGGTTGATGAGGATGGGTGGTGGTGGTGGTGGTGGTGGTGGTGTTTGATGGTGGACAAGTGGGTGGGCAAGGATGGGTGTGGTGATTTGGTGAGGTTGGTGAGGTGGAGGAAGGAGTTGACTGGTGAGTGAGCGTGGTGAGATGGATGGGTAGTAGCAATGAGGTTGAAGGGAGAGGTGGGTGGTTTGGTGAGGTATTAGGTGGAGGGTAGTGAATTCTGTTTTTTAAGTCCACCAAAAAAAAAAATAAAAATGAGAATCAATCTTGTCTGGGTTGAACCAAAAAAAAAAGAAATATTGGTGTTGTGGTGGTGGGGAAGGAGTTTTCAAAAAATAGAGAATTCAAAGCTAAAAATTTTTATTCCAAATTGGATTCTGAAGCAGATTCAAATAATAAAAAAAGTTCAGTCAGCTTTTTTGCATTTTCAACTTGCTTCTGGGAAGTTTGATTGGTCACGTTTAGAAAGACAGTGATTTGACGTGGGGTGATGAGATGATTATGGGATATGTGTGAAGCAATGGAGATGAGATGCGTGTGAAGCAATGGGGATGGGATTGGTATGGATTCAATGATTTGGAGGTGTGTCCAATGTGTATGGATTTTCTGACTTGGAGGTGTGGATGGGTGTTTTGCATTCAATGGATTGTGGATGGATGATGATGCATAAATGGAATATTAAATTTTTGAAATGTTTCATTTCAATGAAACACACCATTTTGAAATATACCAGTTAGGGGGTATGTGTATTTCAGAAAACTTCCATTAAAATGGTGATTTTGGTCAAAAAGAAATGGCAGGTTTCTAATGAAAAGGTTGCTTACTCTGATACACCCATTGCCCTAAATTCTGATGAATAAATTTTATGATTTAAGGTTTCAGCTTTCTACTTGTAGAGAGCAATCTGTCAAAGTAGAATTAAAAATAAAAACAAATCATAAAAATTAAAAGAGTGAAAAATCCTGAAGTTTTATTGAGGATTTAGATCCCTCAACCAAAATAAGGTAGGGTCACTCAATGACCCCACCCTTGAATTATAGCTCCTTATATTTTTAAAATAAATAAAAGGAAAATGACCAAAAGGCCACAGCACCACTATGGAACTTTTAGTCCATTCTAATATTTCACATGTTATTTCATGTATAGGTTTCAAGCCTAAAATTAACTCAGAGTTGAGGTGTTGTGTATATTTCAGGAGTTACAGCCGGATTTGTGTTCTGTCACAATTCCCACACGCAGCCCTGCATCCATACAGCAAGGATACATGCGCCTGACACTCAAAATTTAGGTGCCTTTCAAGAAAGCCGCATGCAATATAATGCTGGCTGCAGATGCTAGGTTCCTGCATGCAGCTGTCAGGGATGTGCATGTCAAATTACTGGCATCACTCCTGACAGCCTGGTACCGCAGGAACAGGTTACAACCCACATACATGCATCATGCATATGTAAAAAATTGACTGACGGATAGAGAAATGTCTCAAACATCTGAATATTGAATAAAAAGTATGAAGCTCAAAGTAGAAAATAGAAAAATTGAGAAAAATGAAGATAAATGCTGTCACATAAATGTAATTATCAATCTTTATGAACCACAAAACACACCAATGATTTTCCCTAAAACTTATTAAAAATTAACAACATTTTCAGAAGATAGCATTGAATCTACAAATGCCCCCCTCTGAACATGTCACTCAAAAGAAACTAATACAAAACTAAGAAATATGCCAGAACTGTAAAAATAACAAATTAACATTTAAACTGATTATGATAATTATTTCACAATCAAATATGACACAGAAAGGTTCAGCTGATTGACAGAACTAAGTATGCATGCAAAACTAGCCCTGGCCAGCCTTCTAGCCTTAGCCAACCAGCACAACCCTCTCTACGTGCCCTAAGAAGACCCCTTACCCCAAAAAAGGTATATATACAGCCCTTTTTGGATTATTTAAACACCATTAATTTGTAAGTAATCAATCCAGACCCATTTAAATCCGTGAGTAAGCGTTTATGAATGATAAAAAATTGATTTATGGCCTCAGTCTGATAGTATAACTATTAATTCTAACACCATCATTAATTCAATTGAAGAATATCAGCAAAACCCCCACCAATTTTCCTGAGACCCTTTCAATCTGTTGTAAGAATCCAAACAGTTCTGAGCCGCAGGAAGTTCTGTGGAGGGGAAAGGTTCTGTTTAGGCTACCCTCCTGATAATTAAAAAAATATTTAAATGTAACCATAATCAAGGTCCAGAACCTTATGGGTGAGGAATCAATGGAAGGGATGAGTTTGATAGTATTTGGTAGCAATGGAAATTACACTATCTGAGACAAGATGGTTCAGGTAAATCTGGTTGTTAACGGCTTGGTTGGTATATTGATTAAAAATTAAAAAATAATGATATTTGATCAATCAAAGATAATGGATGAATCTGAATGTGAATGTGGATACAAATGATGAGTGGATGAGGGGTCCTTTTGTATTGAAGAGACCTCTTGTTGGAAAACTGGAGAAACAATATGAACACAAGATGAAAACTATTTAAAACATGAAGATGAAAGCGCTCTTGCTTTCTTCCTTTTAACTTTAATAGCACTATGTATGAATCTCTTCCTTGGGGAGACACATGGAACTGCTATGAACTTAAAATGTTCAATTGCATTTATTGAGCAGTTTCTCTAATTCCAAGCCCGCTTGGAATGCACCTTTCTATTTCTTTGTGTTACTGCTGGAATAGAGGTGAAACTGAACACATCAGGTTTTTCTACTTTGCTTTGGCTCTTCACTTCTTGATATTTTTATCAACATTTACTTGATACATTTCATTCTTACTCCATAGATGCATTTCATCTATTATTTTCCTTTGATTTTCTTCATTGGATAAATAATCCTTCTCCTCTGCTTGGGTCACTGCACTGAGACTGAGTCTCTGTGACATTCCTGTTTTGTGTTTCACAGGAATTGAATCTTTAATAACTTCTGTGTTATTAAACTTATTTAAATAATTCTTTTTTTCATTGTGATCCAAATTTACTTCTATTTCCTTTGGTAATGGAGTTTGATTGACATAAGCAACATTTTCTCTTATATTTCCCTCAACAGGGATTACATCCTCAACAGAAAAGAATTGAAAAAACAAGCCAAAGTTTTGTTCAGAGTTTAATAGAACAAGGCAGTTGGAATTAAAAACGCCCACAAGATAATAACTCTGGTTGTCAGAAGATGATTAGGAAATATAAACTCAATCCCAACCAACCTCCAGGTTCTCAAATAACCTGCCCAACTCTCCGCAATAAAGCGCTTGAAGGGTACCAGATAACTGTGGGTGGCTGTAAAAACAAATCAATTTGTTTTATGAAGCTCCAAAAGGAAAGAAACAACAGATTTGAAAAAGAATAACTCAACACTTCTCAAGGGACTCAAGAATAGTGTGGCAGAATTCAACTTTAAAGAAATCAAGGAAGGTTTAGTAATCAAGGTTTCAAGCTTAAAGAAACCTCTCAGTCAATTGTGAGTTGTTCCAGAAGGATGATCAAGAAGAATGATCAGACCAGTATGGTCAAAAAAGGGGGCAAAGAGTGGTATAAAACACTCAAGAAAGCAATCAAATGAATTCTTCTTCAGCCAGAAAGGCTATTGGTTGGTGATAACTTATAAGATCACAGAGGATGGATAAAAAATATTTGAGTATGGAGGCTCAAAGATCAAGGGGCAATCAAAAGATATACCCAGGATAAGGATACTCAGATAAAGAGAAAGGGCCCCATGAATTTATTACTTAGATGATGATTATGGATCATGGATCATGGATGATGGATGATAAGATGGATGATGGGCAAAAAAAGGCAGGGGAGAGCCCCTACTTTTATGGGCAAGGGCCCTATAGACTAATTGCAATGGATGACTACAAATGAAAGCGGAAAAAAAGTATTTTTTTGATAAAAAAAAATGAAGCATGATAGGGATGAGAAAGCCAAGAAAGCAGTGAGGAACAAAAAAACTGGCAACAGGAAGCGCCTGAAATTTGAGAGAAGAAACAAAAAAATAAAAAAAAGATGAGAAAGAAGGAAAACCTCCCGCATCAAGGATGATGACAGGAAGCAGATGAACGTCTGTGCAATAGCGGATGCAAGGTGGCAACACTTGATTAATGGCAGGCAACAGAA
The DNA here is from genome assembly GCA_025617555.3 of Puccinia polysora. NCBI lineage: Eukaryota > Fungi > Basidiomycota > Pucciniomycetes > Pucciniales > Pucciniaceae > Puccinia > Puccinia polysora. Next base: position 28,097,577 of record CM062642.1, on the reverse strand, counting down.
AGTTTGGATGGGATTGATTGATCCAATTGGTTGGATGGGATGATTGGTGGGGGCATCAGCTTGAGCAGCCACAACAGCTGCAAGATGATGCTGACAAGGAGTTGGTAGGCAATGGTAGTTGATGAAGGAGGCAGGTGGGAGGATTGAGAGGGTGAGGATGGCCATCTGCAAGCTGACTAGCAACGGTGGCGGTGGCCTTGTGTGACACATGTGGGGTGATCATGGGATTGGGATGGCGGTTGGAAATATTTGTCAACTGGGCAGATGAGTTTTTAGTTGATGGAAAACCAGTGGGAGATTGATGGAGATGATTACCAATGGCGGAAATGATCAATTGCGCGCGTGCCTGCCATGACGGCTTGCAACAGCAATGAAAGAGGACCAAGGAGGGGGAGCAAGAAATGGTGGTGATGAGGGTTGGATTGTTGGTGAAAGTTGGCATCAACAGCCGACCAAAAAAAGGAGGTGTCAGATTATTGGCAATGATACTATTGGCTGCTAGAAATCACTCACAAGGCCGTTGGATGCGAAATTTGGTGGCAATGTTGATGAGGATGGGGATGACAAGGATGATGATGATTGCTTTTTCTTGGCCAAAAATTGGTGCCGTGAGCGCAACAAGGAGGAGTTGAACAAGTGATCTGGGGAATTGAATGGCCTGCAGGAGCCTTTCCTAGACCACTGGACAGGAAGAAGTTGGGACAAGGGAAAGAGGAAGAGTCCCCATAGTAACACAGGATTTTTTTTTGATGATGGAAGTTGGATGAAAGAACATAAAAAAAAAATTCAAAAAATTTCCCTTTTCCTGAGGTGTCCAAAATTGGTCACCACACCGTGAATTTCTGCAAGTATCATGGAGTGTCTGCTTTATGTAGTAAGTTATCTCCTCCTTTCTTTCAGGCTTAAGTGCTTTGAGACAGACAGTCCACCCATTCTACTTGAGTAAACCCCTTTTGAGCAATCAATTAGGACTTCATTGTCCCAAGGTCTTTACACGGTTCAAAAGAGCCCCTTGAAGAGAAGTTTTTCCAAGAAAGATCCCCAGTTTTTTATAGACTGTGGCCCCTCTTCAAAAATATATTTAAACCATTTTAACCAAACCAAACTCCAAACTCTGAACTTGCTCTTGTTATATCACTATTTTTGAGTATTTTACAAATTCTCTTGGAATTATTATTGTTCTAACACCAATATCACTTGCTGTAGCTAAAGGGCTTCAAATTTCCTGGTACCAGTAAGCATAAAACTGGGGGTCTGGCTGCTAAATATCCTTGAACAATTAATATTTAATTAATTAATTTCTTGGGACCAGATATTCTACATAAAAATAAGTAAAAATAATGGGAAATGTTAAATTAACGGCTCATTGAGTTGTGTACACAAATCTGTACACGGCTCAATGGGCCGTGTGGCACCCTACACGTTTCAAATGAGCCGTGTGGCATGCTACACAACTCAAATGGTCTGTGTTGCATTCTAAAAAACTCAAACGGGCCGTGTGGCACGCTAAACAACTAAAATCAAGTTGTGTAGCCTCCACTAAATAGTAAGTAATGAATAATAAATAATAAATAATAAATAATAAATAATAAACAATAAATAATAAATAATAAATAATAAATCATAAATCATAAATCATAAATCATAAATCATAAATCATAAATAATAAATAATAAATCATAAATAATAAATAATAAATAATAAATCATAAATAATAAATAATAAATCATAAATAATAATAAATAATAAATTATAAATTATATGGAGTAGTGTATGGGCCCCCACGCGTTGAGGGGCCCTACACAACTACCACAGGTCGTGTGGGACACTACACGACTCCCACAGGTTGTGTGGGGCCCTACACAACTCCCACAGGCCGTGTGGGGCCCTAAACAGCTCCCACACAACTGGAGCTGTGAATTTAACATTACCCAAAAATAATTATTATTGTTTTTTTTATTATTCTTTTTCCAGTGAATGTTAAGACCAACGGAGAATCAATTAATTATTATTTGAATCTTCTTAAAAAAAATAAGCCAATCTATGTAACTCAGTACCTAATTATTGGGACTCTTAAACTTCTGACCAACAGAAACAAATACTTTGGAGCCATGATCAAGAAGAAATTACAGAGAAAGAACTTGACCTAGAGGGATGTACAAACTTCAATTCTTTACTCAGGAAACACATAGCCTGGAATAAATATCAATAAATACTTTATTTATTTAATAAAGAAGAAAGTAAGCTTATAATTTTTTTTAAAAAAAAAAATAACAAAAAAAATTTGAAAAAAAACATTTAACAAAAATTAATAAAATTAGAATAAATTAAAATTTAGAGTTTTTTTTCAGTGGAAAGAACCTTTTTCATTGCTGATTTTATTGATCAAGACTTGTTGGAAAGCTGCTCAAATCACAGATCTTTGGACTTAAGCAAAGATCTCATTAGCACCCATCTAGACCCTCCTGGATTACCAACCAAGGACAGCTTTGACCCTGAACAGGATTTAGTACAGTTGAATTTAAGTCTAAGTAAGCTTAAAATAAAAATAAGAAGATTTTTTTATATATTTTTTTTCCAAAAATTTTGACAAATACTTACCTACTTACAAACATGCATCAAAAAAGGCCCAACACCCGCAAAACTGGATGAGCACTGTCCTATGGATCTCTTCCAGGAGGAAAGCGTGCCCTTAAGAGTGCTTATGGCAAGCACAATGAGGGGGCTTGAACCCGCAACACCAGTACTGCAAGACCCGCCAGCACCCGCGCCATCCAACTCAACCAATCAATTATTGGAGAACCCTGCCTTACCCAGAGAGTTAGCCCCCGTGGCTACATCTCCACCCAAGCCACCCCAGCTGGACTTAGCCAAGGAGTCCAAAATAAAGGTCCTAGTAAAGGACCATGTGAGTTATTGGGAGGCCTACAAATTGGCACAAGCCCAAGAAGACATAGTGGCTATGAGAAATGCCATATCACAAGCCAAGTCCTCACAAATAGCCCTGAAGAAATTAATTCCCAGGAAGGAAGTAGAGAAATGCATGGAAAATTGGAATCCCTGGGATTGAATAGAAAAGTTAAAGGGAAAGGACCCCAAAAAGTTGAGGTCCTCCAATCATCAAAGGATGAGGAATCCCAAATACTTGGAAAATATAATATCTCTAGCCCAAAATTGGAAGAAAGTTTTTCAAAACTAGATGCAGATGTTACACCTATCTTTAATAAGTTTTCTGATAATTTTTTCCACAAATTTAACATCCTAAGAAGCAAGTTGGATAACATTCATGACCAAGTAGAAAAAATTATTCAAAGTCTGACCAAAGTAATCCATAATAAAGCTGCCCACCTGAGAACCAGTGAGTTAGAGATCAAAAAACTGAGAGACACTATCAAAATTGATAAGGTATCTATTATCAAACATATAAGCAATACTTATTCTTCTGGAAAAGAATAAATTATTCTCTCCATTGAAAAAATTAAAGGAGAAATTAAAAATAAAACTGATACCCCCTCTGCCCATCTAGTTGATAAAATAGACTTGCTGATAAGTAAAGTTAATTTAGAAGTAGGAATGATTAAGAATGATCTAGGAGACCTCAAAGTCAACTCAACTAGAGCTCCCCTGAACCCAGAAGAATCAAAACCTACTAGGATGAGTATTAGCCCTAACATTCACCCTAGTTCTGGAATGGTAAGAAATGAAACTTATAGACCCAGCCAAAGTCCTGAGGTAGAACAAGCACTTAAACTTTTAACCCCTTCAACTGAGTGGCCTAAATTCTTGGGAGAAGGAGATTAAAATCATATTAGCTTCATCAAATTCATTGACCATACTCTTGCTTCATATGAACTCCCAGATACTATAGGAGTATTAAGGTTGCCCAGAATATATGAAGGAGTAGCCCTAGATTTGTTCATTCACAAAAGGGAAGAAGTAGGATCTCAATCTTGGAATTCTTGGAAAGGACTGATTAAAGACCAGTTTTGCACCAGGATTTGGAAAAGGAAGATGATAAAGACCTTTGAAAATTCATTTTTTGATCCCTCAAAGGATAAATCTGTTAAATGGTGCCTAGCACAGAAGAAGAGGTTGGATTACTTCTACCCTAATGCTGAAAAAGAGGAGATTAATGAAAGAATCCTTAAATTGCTTCCTGGATACCTTAACCACAGTGTAAAATGTAGGATTCCTATTGATTCTGACCTCTCTACTCTCATTGATATATTGAAGAAAATATTGATATGAATTGCCTTGAAAAAAGAACTAAAAAACCAAAGGACATCAGCACCAAGACTAAAGAAGAATGCAACACAAAAAACTGGGATTCTTCTACCCCAACTTGGAATTCAAGAAGACTTCAGAAAACAAGTAAAAGTTATGCTGGAACTGTAAACAGACAGCACATGTAAGACATGATTTTCCCCAACCTAGGAGAAGTATTAACCCTATTGAAGGAGAAGAGTATGGCAATAATCCTGAACCTCAACTTGATGACACTGATGGTTCAATATTTGAATGTTAACTCATGATTAATAACCTCATAAATGTCATTGAAGGAAATATTGAATCCTCAATGAGAACAAACTCTTTCCATGAAGATTCCAACCTGCCCCAACAATGGAATCTCAATATGAAAATTCAACATGTTTCTGAAGCTTAAACCAGTTAAACTTCTGGTAAAACTTGCTATGCTACTGGTCTAATGCAAGGTTCTCAAGTTAAGCTAATCCTAGATAGTGGAGCTTTTTGCTCTTGTGTTGGATCATCTTATTTGGAAAAACAGGACAAAAATTGGAAAAAAAACCTTCTACCAGTACCACAAGCTACGTTCAGTAGTTGAAATTAATCCTTGAATTCTATTGGAGTATGGACAACAGATATCATATTCCCTCACTCTAAAGGATCACTTAAAATAGAAATTGATTTTGTAGTACTACAAAATTGAGTATGTGACTACTTCATTTTGGGAAATGATTCTCTATGCTTGTATGAAATAGATGTGTTCAAAACTAAGGGTAGATACTTTACTATAGGAGGAAATTGGAACAAGAAGTTCCAAATATGTCATATTAATGCTCAAAATTCTGATTCCACCTATGAGAAACAATTGGAGATTTTCAACCAAGAATACTTCTCCCAAGAAGCTTCAAATTCCCAGCTCAGTGAAGACCAAAAATGGGATATTCTCCAAGTTGTCTTTGAAAATCAAAATGCTTTTTGCACTAAGGATCACCCTATTGGTAATATTAAATAACATGGAATGATTATTAACTTAACAATTAAACATCCTTATCCTCCAAATCTCAGGAGACCTGCTTACCCCTCTAGCCCAAAATGAAGATTTTCCCTTGAAAAAAATATCCAGAAATTAATGGACCTACAAGTTTTAAGGAAAGTAGGACATAATTAACAAGTAGATATCACTACAACACTAATTATAGCTTGGAAGAATGAAAAATATAGAGTGGTTGGAGACTTTGGATTGCTGAATAACTACACCCAAGCTTACTACTATACTATCCCTAGGATTGACCATGCTCTCCATAACCTCTCAAAGGCTAAGTTTATCACTAACATGGACATTTTGAAAGGATTTCACCAGATTCCTATCAGTCCTGATAGTAGGAAATTCATGAGAATAATATGCCAGCTAGGGATATATGAGTATTCAAGAATGCCCTTTTGAATCAAAAATGCTCCATCCCACTTCCAAAGAATGATGGGTACAGTACTAGGCCAGTTTATTAGGCAAGGCTGGATGATGGTATACATTGATGATGTTATCATCTATACTGATGATTGGATTACCCATATGCACAAATTAAGAGTAGTTATGAAAACTATCTCTACCATAGGATTAAAGGTATCCATGAAGAAGTGCAACTTTGGATATGGAGAACTCAATGCCTTAGGACATATAGTATCTTTTCTAACCCTAACAGCTGATCAAAGCAAGATAGCTGCTGTTATGAACAGACAAATTCCCAAAAAAAGACTGAACTATTTTCTTTAATCAGCTTCTGCATTTATTACATAAATTAATTACCTAATTTTGCATTAATTACTAAATTTTTGTATGAAATTTGCAACAAAAACATTCTCTTTGAGATGAATCATGAAAGGGTAAAGAATTATGAAGAACTCAAAGTAGCTATGAGCACAGCCCCTGTGCTAATCCAACCTGATTACAGAAAAAACTTTCAAGCTATACATAGATGCTAGTACGGAAGGACTAGGAGCTTCCCTTCATCAGGAAATCATAGAAGATGATAAAACAGTATAAAAACCAATACTATTTATCTTGAGGAAGGTCAAGGATATTGAGAAAAGATATATTGCTAGCAAAATGAAATGCCTTGCTCTAGTATGTGCTATAGAAAAACTCCATTGATACCTTGAAGGAACTAACTTTGTGGTGATTACTGATTGCAATGCTTTTAGAACTCTAATGAACATGAAAACCCCTAGCAGGCATATGTTGAGATGGCAGATAGCCATCCAGCAATATAGAGCACAGATGAATATAATCCATCAAGCTGGTAGCAAACACCAGTATGCTGACAGCCTGAGTAGGAATGCTCTACCTAATGATTCTAGAAACCCTGCTCATGACCCAGAAGATCACAAAATTTTTGCCATACTGAATATAAACCTGCTTGACCTTGAAGCCCCAATTACTGGGATACATATCTATGAATTTGATGAATCCTTGTTTTAATCCATTAGGAAAACTTACAGCCTTAGTATGAGAAACCTGATCTCCATCATGGAAAGCACCAACCCTTTATCTGAACTAATCAACAGCTTACCTGAAACATTACTGAAAGTATACAAAGATGTAAGATTTACTTTATGGGATGGGTTATTATATTACAGAAATCAACACTCCAGTGTCCTAGTCTTGAATAATGAGGAAAATATCAAACATATCCTAGCTGAATGCCATGATAACTGCTCCTCTGGACACTTATCTACTGACAGGACTTTAGAAAAGGTCAAACAAAGTGACTGGTAGATTAACTGGATAAAATCCACCATCAAGTATGTTTCTAGCTTTGAAACTTTCCAGAAATCTTACAGAACTACTGGGAAAAGATTTGGCCTATTACAGAAGATCTCTGAGCCCAAGAATAGATGGGAAATCATCAAAATGGAATTTTTCACAGGATTACCTCCAGGAGGAGCTTACTCTTACAATTCATTCCTACTCATAGTGGATAGGTTCACCAAGAAAGCCAAATTCTTGCCCAACCACAAAGAGGATACTGCCATGGAGGTAGCTTTACTGTTCTGGAACAGGCTCATTGCAGATTTAGGAGTCTCCAAGATTATAATAAGTGATAGAGACCCCAAATTCACATTGGAATTCTGGAGAAACATTCATTACATGTTAGGAACCACCTTAGCTTTATCCACTGCTTACCATCCCCAAACTGATGGATTAGCCAAAAGGATGATCCAAACTCTAGAGGACATGCTCAGAATATTCTGCTGCTTTGGAATAGAATACAAAAACACAGATGGATATTTCCATGACTGGGTTAGTATTTTATCTGCCCTGGAAATGGCCTACAACAGCAGTAAAAATTCTACCACCAAAGAAATTCCCTATGTCCTGGAAAGAGGATGGATACCCAAGCTACCCAAATACAGACTTAAAAAAGACATGGTGAATATACATCCTACTTCAGTAGACTTCAAGAACATGAAATACCTAGCCAATAAACATGCTGCTAAATGTGTTCAAGAAGCCTTTGAATATAATCAACAGTGATGGGACAGAACTCACAAAGAACCTGATTTTAAAATTGGAGGCCAAGTCCTGATCTCAACCACAAATTTTAACAACCTTTCAGGAAACAGGAAATTGAGACCTGCATTTTTAGGACCATTCACCATCAAGAAGCTTCATGGAAAGAATGCAATAGAAGTAATCCTGAGTGATGAACTTTCCAGGAAACACCCAGTATTGCCAGTGAGCCTAATCAAACACTTTCACCCAAGGGAAGGAGAGAAAATCCCTCCACCATAGATACCTGTGGAAGCTGACCCTGATAAAGGAAAAGGGAAATTCAGAAAGATCTTTAAAGAAAAGAAGGAAAGGATCAATGGGAAAGATTTCAGACTTTACCTGGTCAGATATAAAGGGGAATCTGCCGATAAAGATGAATGGCAACTGGGAGAAAAAAATCCAGATGGGCGCATACACCTCAGAAATTACAGAGCCAATAAGAGACATTGAACCCAAAATTTCTCTTCAGATATAGACATATCTTGGAGTGGGGGAATTTCAGCTTGCTACTTTTACAGAGCAACCTGTCAAAGTAGAATTAAAATTAAAAATAAATCATAAAATTGAAAAAGAGTGAAAAATACTAAAATCTGATTACCAATCTGGATCCCTCACCCAAAATAAGGTAGGGTCACTCACTGATCCCACCCTTGAATTATAGCTCCTTATATTTTAAAAATAATTAAAAGGAAAATGACCAAAAGGCCACAGCACCACTATGGCACTTTTTTGCCATTTTAATATTTCACATGTTATGTCATGTATAGGTTGCACACCTAAAATTCACTCATAATTGAGTTTTTTTTACATTTCAGGAGTTACAGCTGGATTTTTGTTCTGTCACAATTCCCACACGCAGCCCTACATCCATACAGCAAGGGGGCATGCAACTGACACTCAAAATATAGGCGCCTGTCAAGAAAGCCGCATGAAATATACTTCTGGATGCGGATGCTAGATTCTCTCACGCAGCTGTCAGGGATGTATGCATCAAATTACTGGCATCACTCCTGACAGCCTGGTACCGCAGGAACAGGTTAAAATCCACATGCATGCATCATGCATATGTAAAAACTTGACTGACAGATAGAGAAATTTCTTAAAACTCTGAATATTGAATACAAAGTATGAAACTCAAAGTATAAAACAGAAAAATTAGGGAAAATGAAAATAAAGGCTTTCACGTAAATGACATTATCAAATCTTTATGAACCATGAAACACACCAAGGAGTTTCCCTAAAAACTATTTAAAGTGACTAACATGTTCAGAAGATAGTTCAGAATATACAAATGCCCACTTCTGACCATGTCGCTCAAAAGAAACTAATACAAAACTAAGAGATATGCCAGAACTGTAAAAATAAGAAATTAACATTTAAAATGATATAGATAATTATTTCACAATCAAATATGACACAGAAAGTTTCAGCTGATTGAATACGCTAAGGATGCGTGCCAAACTAGCCCTGGAAAGCCTTCTAGCCTTAGCCCACAAGCACAACCCTCTCTACATGCCCTGCGAAGACCCCCTACCCCAAAAAAGGTATCTATACAGCCCTTTTTGGATGATTTAAACACCAGTACTTATTAAGTAATCAATCCAGACCCATTGCAATCCGTGATCAAGTGTTTATGAACCATAAAAAAGTGATTAATGGCCTCATTCTTATATTATAACTATTAATTCTAACCCCATCATTAATGCCATTGAAGAATATCAGCAAAAGCCCAACCAATTGTCCTGAGACGCTTTCAATCCATGAATTTCTGCAAGTATCTTGGATTTTCTGCTTAAATTAGTAAGTTATCTCCTGCTTGCTTGCAGGCATAAGTGCTTTTAGAAAGCCACTCCACCCCTTCCCCTTGAGTAAACCCCTTTTGAGAAATTAATTAGGACCTCATAGTCCCAAGTTCTTTACACAATTCAAAAGAGACCCTTGAAGAGAGGTTGTTCCAAGAAATATCTCCTGTTTTTTATAGACTGTGGCCCCTCTTTGAAAATATATTTAAAACATAATGATCAAACTAAACTCCAAACTTTGCACTTGCTCTGGTTATATCACTATTTTTGAGCATTTTACATATTTTCTTGAAATTATTATTGTTCAAAAACTGTTATCACTTGCTGTAGCTGAAGGACTGCAAAGTTCCTGGTATCATTAAGCTGAAAAAAGGGGCTCCTTTCAACTGATTGTTTATTTTTATTATTTTGTTGAAAATCATGGAAATATTGCTTCAAAAATAATAAGAAATAATTTCTCATAAATTTGGAATTCAACAAAAAATTGGAAAAATTTTCATAATCATTTAGATTACACCACTGAAATTGATGATGTTGTTATTCATGTTTTTATTAAAAATTCTGATATTAATTGGTTTGTTGATTATTTTTTTCCTATTTTTTTCCAGTTTTTTATGCATGATAGGCTTCAATGGTAGATCAAATTCTCAAAATTTCATGTTTGATTTTTTTATAAATGAATTTTTTATAATTTGAGTCACCTAGAAGACTACTTGGGAATCAGAAATTCTGATATTCCTTTTCTTTTTTAAAAGAAAGAAGAGAAGGGATTCAATATCATTTTTTCCAGGTTACATAATTGAAATTTTCAAAAATTTAATTCCATGAGAATTTTGAATAGACAAATTTATGAAACTTGGGTTTGATGAAGATATTTTTTCAATTTTTTTAAACATTAGGGCATATCAAAATTAAGCAAATCCGCCATTTTTTAATGGCGGGTTTCAACCCAAATCTGCAATTTCAAAACCGCCATTAAAAATCAAAAAAAACCCAGTTATTTCACATCAGACGTGTCAAAGTTACCTGAAAATAAATGGGTTTTTTCATATAAAGTATATAAATGCCTTAAACAGCTCGACCACGCGTCATTACACATTATCACCCCTGGTTTCATGCTCCAACCTTATTGGAACACTTCATCACTCTCATTGCTTCATTGCTATCCTCATCACTTCATCACTCTCATTGCTTCATTGCTATCCTCATCACTTGATCACTCTTATTGCTTCATTGTGCTTCATCAATTCATCAATCTCACCTTGCTTTATCACTTTCATCATATTATTTCTTTCATCAAATCCATCCTCTCATTGCTTCATTGCTCCATCACTTCTGTAAGAATAAAGATAGCTGGAGCTCTAATGAGATGAAAGCATTAAAGAATGAGCAAGAAGGCCTTGTAACGTCAAGCGTAAGAGACCTGAGATCAGGAGGAAAAGGACACTCTGGTTGATTTGATGGATAAACAGATGGTGGAATTCCGCTTGAGACGACAGTTGTTTATATATACTAAATACACAATAGGCTAACAAGTGGTTGAGTAAAAAATGAATAAGGTAAAATTAGCATAAGCAGTTTAAGTGACATGGTATGTGAAATGCTATGATTGGACAGTCTGGAAATCACAATACAAAAAACAAAGCCTAGTTATATTTTACCCATTATTTTAAAAATTCAATAACAACAATAATCAAAATCAAATCAATCCAATCAAAGACTCTTTGAACTCCAGTGAAAGTCAACAATATGAATACTCAAATTCTAACACACCTTCTTGACTTTCAGTGGAGGAAGTTACTGTCCTAAAAAGGAATCTAACTCTACTTTTTCAATTAATATAATGTTCTGCTAACTGTTGGAATAATTCTACATACAGTTTAGTGACTGATTAATAAGATGAGCTGAATTACTTGTAGAATTCCTGGGGCATATTTGAATTCAACTGCTATCTGAAGGTATAATTTCTACTGTTTTCTTGAAAATTCTTCAGTTCAAAAGTGAATGTCTGTCAGATGAGTTGAATTTTTTCAAGGTTGGGTTTGATTGTGTAGAATTGATAAAATGGAGTTGGTTGATTTTTGGAGTTGAGTACTGAAATGAAATTGATAATTTAATTCCCTGATTCCAACTTCTAATTAGTGATTGATCAATTATATTCTTGATATTCTAATTGAGATGTTTGTTGGATGAAAATTATAAACTTGTTTGATGGATGATTGAAGAAAAAATGTAGGTGGAGTGTGAATGCAGCAGGCAAACTATAGTCCAATCCTCCCAGGAAAAATTGACAAGATACTTAGATCGATGGTGATCAGTTTGAGTAATTGGACAGTAGAAAAATCCTCCCAGGTTGAGTTGATAGCAAGATATCAATGATGCTGGTGATCAGGACAAGTATGCAAGTTGAAGAGTACTGGTGGCTAGATAAAGCTGGTGAAAACGGTTGACAAGATGAGTAAGGAGATGAGCCAGCAAAGAACTGAAGGCTGACCTGAGTTTTTTTGTTGGATCCAAGTTCTGAATCTCAACCTCTCCTCAATTTTCCGACTGCTTCTCACACCAAGTCTTTGATCAGTTGATGAAAGTTGAGTATTTAATCAATTGTCTTGAGGCTTGTTGAAGTTGAGGCTGATTGGGTACACTATTGAAATTTGGGCATCAGGCAGAACGGCAGCGCTGAGCGGCCACACAGTATAGTGATAAATAGAGTTGGAACCTAATCTGATTGTCCATCTAGATTAACGCTACCCCTGGAGGATAGAGATCTCCTTCCTCATTCAATTCAATCACTAACATTAATACATCAACTGCCCTCTCTGTCCTCCAGGTAAGCCTCTCGATATTACCTTCTCCCATCTTACTCCAACTTATCAAGTCTCTAAATCTCATGTTCCTCTTCCTTCTTCAGGTTTGCTTCCTTGAGTTTTCTCAACATTGTGTGCCTCCTCAACTCACTGTTCCTGGTGTTTTATTAGGTTAGGCATCTCTATGCTGTTTACATCCTTCTTGTAACAGACATAGCCTCATTCAATTAAATCACTAACATTAATACATCAACTGCCGTCTCTGTCCTCCAGGTTGGCTTCCTTGAGTAATTTCAACATTGTGTGCCTCCTCAACTCACCGTTCCTGGTATTTTATTAGGTTTGCTTCCTTGAGTCGTTGCAACATTGTGTGCCTCCTCAACTCACCGTTCCTGGTGTTTTATTATACACAACAGTCTAGTCTTGAGGATCAAACATACAGTCGGCCACATCAAGTGTTCTGGTAGATAGATAACAGCACAATAAAAATGACAATAGGATCAACAAAGATTGATGTCCAAAAAGTCTTGAACCAATCAATCAACCAGTCCTTTCCCTTGTTGAATCCAGTTGTTTAATTTGGTTAAAGGTTTGTGTGCAGCTTGTTGTGGTAGGCCTATTGGAAGAATTTGATAATTTGCCCTCAAGGTTTTTTGACTTCACTCGGTTGCTTCACTCAATCCTTCTTGCTTCTTCTATTGCATTCATTGGACATGGATGGTTGGTAAAGTGTGCAGCCTGTTGTGGTAGGCCAATTGAGAGAATTTAAAAATTTGCCATCAAGTTTTGTTAACTTCACTCGGTGTGGTGACCAAATCTGGACACCCTGAACCAGATGCAGAAAAAATTCAAACATTTTTACAATTATTTTATTTAGGTCTCATTCAAAACAAAAATAAAAAAATAAAAAAAATGAAAAAATGAAAAAAAAATAAAAAATAAAAAATAAAAAAATAAAAAATAAAAAAATAAAAAAATAAAAAATTGGAATTTCTTTTTCAGTATAACTTCTCCAACTTCCTCATTCTGTCAAACATCCCTTTGTCCCATTGGTCTAGGAAAGGCCTTCATGGCCTCACCATCTAGACACTGTGTTCAATTCCTTCTCTTGTTGTTCCCCCCTTCCTTTTGGCCAAACGCACGGGCCGAGACCCTCTTGGCCCGAGACATCCCATTCCATCCATTGTTCCCCCTCCATCACTCATCACCATTGTCACACACTCTCCTCCTCCAACCTTGGCTCACAACCTGCCAGTCATGTTTGTCAAAAATCAAACCACCAGCGCAGGGCTAGCGTTAGTACTTGTTGCAAAAGTATGGAGATCATGGGTGGTCTGGGTATCATCCCAGCCCCAGCACCCTCCATCACTCAAACCTCCAAGTCTCCCAGCAATCCCTCCCATTGAGATAATTGGAATGCATGATCACCTCCAGTAATCATCATCCATTGGAATCTCTCAACCCAGCCCACGGTGCCACAGTCTATCATCCCCCTACGATTAATACCCACAATGCCCCGCCTCATCATTACATCCCTCCCTCAACCCCAAACCCAGGCCAGCATCATTGAACCCACTCCCGCAATCAGTCTCACTCATCACTTGCTTCCATCCTTGTTGCCAATCATCAGCGACCCACCCCCAGCAACCCTATCCTCCCACCATCATTGATCTGTCAATTGTCATCAATCGGTTGAGCGTCATCAAATCATCCAACTCAAGGCCAAACTTGATTCCCCATCTGATCCCCCAGCCGCTCCCCAACCAATCCATCACCCTTACTGGGACTCTCCCACCCCCTTCCATCTTTGGGTGGGGTGGAGAGTGTCGTCTACCACCCGCGGACACCCGCGGGCGGTCTGATCCGTTTTCCTTTCCCACCCCTTCCGCCTTTGGGCAAGGGGTGGGTGATCATGGTATTGTCGCGCGTTTCCGTCCACAGACAGACGCAGGAGAGGTGAAGGGATGAAAATAGATCCCACCCCGGTCAGGCAGGCCGTATTTCCACCAGCCTGCGTGATCAAATTTTTCTGATCACCTAAAAATCTGAAAATCAAAAAAAAAATCTTTTTCTGCTCCATTTGTAGTATCCCTTGTACATAGCCTAACAGGGCCTCCTGCCCATATAAGGAGGGGCTCTCCCCTGCCTTTTGAGAGGGGGAAATGCTACAGAACATCAGAGCAGCACAGGGTATCCTAACACACACCACATCCTAAGATCATCAGTATCCTCTTGAAATACATCATCCGTGGGGTCTTTGTTCCCCTTTATCTGAGACAAAAATTTGGGTATATCTATGATTGCCCCTTGATACTTGAGCCTCAACACTCAAACCCTTGATCCTTGATCCTTATCACCAACCAATAGCTTTGCTGGTTGAAGAAGAATTCAACTGATTGAATTCTTGAGTGTGTTACACCACTCCTGATCCCTTTATCCAACCATACTGGTCCTGATCATCCTTTGATTATCTTTCTGGACCCAGTCACGTTTGACTGAAGAGGTTTTATTAAGCTTAAAACCTGGAGTGTTAAACCTCCCTTCATCTTTCTTTTTGAAGTTGAATTCTGCCAGGCTACTCTTGAGTCCCTTGAGAAGTTTTGGGTTATTATTTTTTGAATCAGTTATTGTTTTGCTTCTAGAGCTTCTTCAAACAATTAAGCTTTGTCTTGTGCAGCCACCCACAGTTATCTGGTACCCTTCAAGCGCTTGATTGCGGAGAGTTGGGCAGGTTCATTGAGAACCTGGAGGTTGTTTGAGATTGAGTTGATCTTTCCTAAGCTTCTGCTGACGACCAGAGCTATTAGCTCTTGGGCGTTGTCACTCACAATTGCCTTGTCTTGTTGAACTCTGAACAATTCTTGGACACCAAAACTGCGCTTTCTAGACTTCACGAGGTTGGTATTGATCTTCCAAGCGATATTATCGCGTACTTAATTCTGGAAAAGTTGCCATCAAGCATGGATACGGTGATCCAACAAATCACACACTCAGATAAGAAAGTCTTGCCAGAACAAGTACTAGACCATTTACAAATGTTTAATAACAATAGATTCTTAAATCGAGACCTACCGATGGACAAACCCAATGATAGTTCAAACTTGGTCTCGTTCCTCACCACTAGCCTCAAGCCATGTGACAATAAGTGGCATAACCCAAAGGCTGCTCACCCAGAAAGGAAGATGCTGGAAATTGTATCCACATCTCAAGCCATAATTTCCTAGAAAAAAGAAGAACGGATTGGAGTCCACGTCGGAGGTTACCTCTGTTAGCTCCTTCCTTACAAGCTCAGTTTTTTCTTCTGACCACTTCGTAGTTGATTTGGGATCCTCAAGGCATATGGTATCTGATTCTTGATTGTTTACCCATTTAGACCAATCGATGACCGGACTGATCTCAACTAGCTCTGGAAAGGATTCCCTCAAATTTGAAGGAATCGGTTTGATAACTCTCTCGGACGAGTTAAATCGGAAGGTTATTCTTCCTAACGTTTTGTTTTCTCCTAACTCCACCGTGAATCTCCTATCAATGCAATGCCTTGTTTTAGATGGGTTTACCGTTAATTTTAGGGAGGATGATTTTGTACTGGAGAAAAACAAATGGAAAATGTCTGGAGTCTATGATTGCAATATACCCGTCGTACATTTCCCAAACCTTAAAAGCTCTCAGATTGCTCTGCTTACCAGTGACAAAATCCTTCACAAATCCCTGGGACATGCAATTTATGCGAGAATCCGTCAAAAACTAGGTATAGCAATCAAGAAACCATCCATCTGTGAAGCGTGCGCGGTTGCCAAAATAAGTTTAAATCCCTTCAATAATAAACATACGCGAGCAGAAAGACCCTTTATGGAACTGAACTGCAATTTGGTCGGGCCGATTCACCCGTTGAGCATCAAAGGAGATTCCTACTTCCTGACCGTTGTTGATAGTTGTACCAGATTTTTTACAGCTATACCCATCAAAAATAAAGGTGACGCGGCAAGTACCTTAGAATTTTTAATTGACGTTGAATCCAAACGTTTCAACTACAAACCTATGATTATCCATTCAGATCGCGGTTCAGAATTCTGGAATCATAATTTATCCAACTATTGCAAGGAAAACAAAATTAGACAAACCTTTTCAGATTCCTACACTCCTCAACAAAACGGGTTGGCCAAGCGGTTTAATCGTCTTGTTTTAGAATCTCTCAGGACGGTACTTTTTGACTCTCAATTGAATAAACGTTTTTGGAACGTAATTATCAAATCTTGCGCGTTAGCCCTCAATCAAATCCCCGCTCATAAATCAAAGAAGTCTCCTTACGAATTATTCAAAGGAAAAACACTGAATATAGACTACTTTCATCCCATAGGAAATCCAGTGAGCTATATTCTCAAGGATTGTCCTTCATTTTCAAAACTCGAACCTCGCGGCTTGGTTGGTAGGTTGGTGGGATACAACAAGGATCTCTTATCTTATAAAATATTGACCTCCAACAATAAAGTTGTTGACACGAAACACATAACTCCACTCAACTTCGACTTGGTTCTTAAGACTAAGGCTAATAATGACGTGCAAGTTGGGGATTGGTGTATGGAGTTCTCCAAAGAAGACTCCTCCGACAATGTTATTATTGAGTCAACTCCGGATTCCGCATCTCCTACTGTGGATTCGCCAGTCTGTGACACAGGTGAAGTATCACCTCCTCTGGATTCTGTCAACTCCACTGAAGAGGTTCAATCAAGTTATTCACGGCCGTACAACTTACGCGAGCAAGTATCCACCGTCAAACCGTCTAAATACTCCTATGGCACCATAGCAAAGGCAGAAGAATCAGATTTTACCCAAGAACAACTGATCAAGATCAACGAGATTGAGAATCAAGACGTTTGGGAGAACACGGACGTTGAACCAGCCCACTTTCTCCGTACAATGTGGGTCGACAAAGTCAAACCAGCAACCAGTTTGTCCCCGGAAAGACAGAAGTCACGATTATGTATCTTGGGGAATTTGCAAACTCCGGGAATAGACTTTGGAGACACATATGCTCCCACAGGGAAGTTCACGACTCTCCTTCTCCTTCTGCTAAGTGGTCTGGATCTTAACCTCAAAATCAGGCAATTTGATGTCAAAGCAGCCTTTTTGTTTGCTCCTCTGGATGAGGACATATACATTCTTAAACCAAAGGAGTGTGCGAGGTTGTCAAAATTCCTAAAATTGAAAAAGTCGCTTTATGGTCTCCAACAGGCACCTTTGAATTGGTATAGAACTCTCACCGGGTGGTTGGAAGATATTGGGTACGAGCAATCTGATGCCGATCCGTGTCTTTACACTCACAAGGATTGATACTCGTCTGTTTTTTTTCATGTTGATGATTTGATTGTTTGCGGTGAAGTTGAATGGTTTGAAGAACAATTCTTAACCAAATTTCCTTGATCCTTGGCGCACAATCCTGACACAATTCTCGGCATGGAATTTTCCAAAACAAAGGACGCAATTATGCTACATCAATCCAAATTGATTCAGAAAACCCTGGTGGAACTGAATTTATCGGATTCTAAGGCGGTTATCACTCCTCTCACTCCTGGAATTCACTTACTTCTGGCTTTGGATGAAGATATCTCAGAATTCAAGAAACTTGGAATAAATTACAGGAAATATACCGGGTTACTGAACTACTTGGCTTGTCGCACCAGACCAGACATAGCCGCTGCATCATCAATCCTGTCGCAGTTCAATCAAAATCCGGGTTTGAGTCATTGGAAAGAGGTCCTTCACGTCTGGAAATACCTGTCGGGAACGTCATCCGCTTCTCTTACCCTAAGACCCAATACGTCTGCACCTAATTCACTGCAAGTGTTCACCAACTTGACTTGGGCGGAAGATCCACACAGCCGTAAGTCTCAGACTGGTTTTGTAGTGTTTTGGAAATCGTCCCCCGTCGCTTGGAAAAGTCGGAAACAAGCCAATATCACTCTTTTGTCTACGGAAGCCAAACTTAATGCTCTAACAGATGGGGCTCAAGAATCCTTATGGATCCAATCCATCATCAATGACCTTTGGAGGAACTCTCAGCTTCAGCCGTTGATCTTCTACGTGGACAATAAGGGCTTGGTTGATAAGATCGAACACTTTGGGTCCAATTTGAAGACCAAATACATCGATATGAAGATGAAGTGGTTAAGGGAACAATCCGGCTCTGGGAATATTCAGGTAAAACTGATTGTTACCAATGAGATGGTCGCCGACTCACTCACAAAGGCGGCGAACAAACAAGCACTACATCTCTTGACGTCCAAATGTTTTTAGCCTACATCACACCGAATTCTGGGGGGGTGTTGGAATTATACTACTTCACTGTTTCCCCTGTCTTCTTATCATCTTTGACGCATGCGCGTCAGTTACTTAGAAATCATGCGGCGTCTCTCACTTTGAGCGCGCATCTCACAACCTTGGGACTTATGCATATTCAATAATGACTACAGTCCATTCAAGTATTGCGCTCTCAGGAGACGCAGAAGTTTCCTCTCCTCACCAATCTTCTTTCTCCACTCTTTGAATCAACCTCAAGTTCAAGCATCGACGACGAGGACTTCAATCAGAAGATTTTGGCCACCGTGGTTGACTTTGGATAATCCGGTGCAATGAGCTGTTATTAATCAAGTTTCATTGAACCCCTCTAATCTTCCCATCTTCACTCATCCCTCTTAATTAGCTACGACGTCACTTTTAGCTTGTACAGTGGTTGCTTCCAGAACATCTCCTATCTCTTGTGTCCTTGAATCTTCTCATCTACTCTAGCTTGGGTACAGGCATCTCTTATCTCCAGTTGTCATAATATTTTAACTTGTCTAATTGTTCTGTTTAGTTTTTCTGGTTTTAAATATATCATTGCCTCAATAATAAATGAATCACCTTTTCAGTAAGTCCTCCTTGCACCGCCTGGGCAAGATACTTGTCATTTTTAAAGAAACCCTACAATTGCCACATTTGTGAGCCACTGTGGAAAACTGTTCCTTGGATCTTTTAGGAAAATTTTTCAAAATGGAATCCACCAGAAACTCTTCTACTTGTCCTAAGATTTTTAAGATCAAGCCCCAGAACAAGAACTTAGGATTCAATGGGACAAATGTGGAACACTTCTTGGACCTGTACAAGATGGCTGCTTTGGTGGACGGGGCTAGAAAATTTGATATGGCCTACCAGTTACGGTTTTTTATCTCCTCTGATGAAGTTATGGAAATCATCAAGTTTTTTGAAGGTTTTTAATGGCATAACTGGACCCTGCTGCAGGGAGCAATGTTGGATTATTGGGGAAAAATAGATGTAGAACAATTTACTTTGCAGGATCTAGATAAACTTGTCTCCCAGTGGATCTCCAATGGTGGTGTGGCTTCAGCTTCCAATTATCAGTCCTTTAGAAAATCTTGGGATCCCATCCAATAATACCTTGTCCGGAACAATCACATTGACACAGTGGACAAAATTTGAGTCCAATCTTTTTCTCTTGGAGTACAGGAAAGGATCAAGGACAAACTGGTCAAGCCTGGATCCATGATCACTACCAGGGATAATCAATTCAAGCTCCCTGGTTTCCTTATCCATAGGGGAGTGGTGGATAAAGTCATGAAAGGTCAAACAGTCCTCACCTTTGAAAAGTCTAAAACCGCTGAACCAGTCCATGCCCCCTCTTTCAAAGAGTCAAACAAGATCATGAATAAAATGGAATCTGATTGCAGGCCCAAGAACCCTCAGCCTAACCAAGAAACCGCTACAATGGACAAGATCACTAAACTTCTCAAAGCCTTTGAAAACAAAATGGATCAAAAGATTTCCTCTCTTTCTGTTCCTAAACCTTCTAGTGCTGTTCCTAAAAATACTATAGTCTGCTATTATTGCCACAGGGAAGGCCATGGAACCGGTTGATGTCTCAAACTCCAGAAGGACAAAGACAAGAAATTGGTAGAGAAAAAAGGGAATAAATTTTTTCTTCCTGATGGTGCACTAATCCCCTTTGATTCATCTTGCCCCATTTGTCATGTGGTGGCCTCTTACCAGCCACCTCCTCCTATGAAGGCATTCTTGGCTTCTGTGGATTTCCAATCTTCTTGTGGTACTCTTCAACCCTGGTATCCCCCAGCTATTTCCTCCTCCTCTCTGGTTGGTACTTACCAATTGGATCCAGCTAGGAAGCAACATGAGGAGCCCAAACCTCATAAAGCTTCATCCTTGCCAACCGCAATCCTCCAAAAACCACCCAAATGACAATCATCACCTGAGCCCTCTTCTGATGTAGAAGACATGGAGTTGGAAAAAGAACCACTCATGGAAAGGTCTCAAGATCACCCTGATCCTCATCCTTCATCTATTAAACCTCTTCAATCCCCCAATCCTGTTCCTGCTTCACCCGATCTTCCTCCCTCCACCCAGCCCAAAGTTTGGTTTGAGAGGGGAATTTCCAAAGATCACCCCAATGCTGTGGAAGGGGTATTGAAGAAAATTTCTGATCTTAAAGTTCCTGATTTATCTGTGGCTGAACTCCTATTGATCTCTCCATCTGTTTCTGAAGGAATGAAGAAATGGGTTTCGCGTTGACGTGTGGAAATTGGTCCTGAGGAAATCAAGGTCTCCTCTGGAACTTTGATAGAGGACTCTGGTGGAACAGATCCCTCTTCTGAGTCTATTCTTTACTCATGAACTCTTGGTTTTCCTCCCTGCCATCTTGGTGAATCAGCTAAAATGGTCTTGCTCCTTGTCCACTCTGGCTCTCAGCTCAACTTGATCTCAGATGCTATGGCCTGCAAACTGAAACTCAGACCTAGGGTCAGCTTCACCTCTTCAGTTTATGGAATAGGGAATCAGTCTTGCAAATTGGTTGGAATTGTTGAAGACGTTCCAGTCCGGATTGGCCAAAACATCATGGGAACTTGTCATTTCTGGATCACACGCTTGGATGGACCTATGATCTTGGGTCGACCTTTCCTAATCAATTTTTGAGCAACTCTGATGTTTTCTGATCAAGTTGGGGAGAGAATTCTCCTCCCCAATTCAGATGGTAAAAAAATTGAGGTTCCTCTTTGCTCTTGGGATTTTGATTGCTGCAAAAGAGATTTCCCCAGTCATTTTCCTAAACAGAAGGATAATTCCAGTTCCTTTCATTTTTTATGGGAGTAGTTGATCCTACTAATAGTTTTATTTCTTTTCAGCATCAAACTTCAACTCAAGGGTCAACCCTCATCCCCAAGGCCTATTTCTCTTTCTTTTCAATGATTTCCTCTGATCTCAAAAATATCAAAAATCAAAAACAAAACAAAATGGAAAAATCCAAAAATATTTCTTCTTCATCTTTTGTTTCTTCTTTTTCTTGTACTCTTATTCCTAATCAACCTTCTCTCAGTTCCTGTTTGATTCTCCGCAATGAGTCTAAAATAGATCCCAATCTTGATCCTATTTTTGGTGGCTTTTTTATGGAAGAAGATGGGCTTCAGTGGAGGCAAATTGGGGTAGAAGTAAGTCCTCCCAATTGTGCACCACTGGGGTATCCTACTACTATCATTTTCAAAACCCTACCTTTTGCCACACATGTGAGCAATGTATTATCCCCTGGGACTTCTTTTATGGAAAAGGCACCTTTTTAAAACATTGTGGAACATTGAACTTGGAAGGCGTTAGAACTTGGTCTCAATCCTTGTAGTCAGATCTCTCTGGTCAACTCTTGGCAAAAACAAGAACCGCTCTCTTTTGCCTCCAAATATAAACCAGTTGCCAGGAAAATTCAACCAGTCAACCAACCAATGCCTCTCAATCTCAATCCTCCTCTTAGGCGTCCTCTTATATCCCACAATCCTTACTGTGGTTTACCTCAATCTCTTGCTGGTCCATTCATCCCCTCTGGCTGTGTCACTGAAGAACGTCTGAGAGTAGTCAACTTTGGACCAGATGGATGGCTTCTACCTGATGAGTTGTATTTGATCAAAAATGTCTTGGCTCTTAGGGAAAAAGCTATTGCTTTCTGTGAAGAAGAGAGAGATCTCTTGAAAGAGTCCTATGGTCTGCCTTATATCATCCCTGTAGTAGAACATGATCCCTGGCAAAATAAAAAGATCCCAATCCCTGCTGCCAAAGTCGACAAATTCATCAAGTTGGTCTGGGAACAAGTCCAAACTGGTTTATATGAACATTCAACCTCTAGCTATTCCAGTCCTGTTTTCTGTGTCCTTAAAAGTAATGGTAAACTTAGAATAGTTCATGATCTCCAGCTGCTAAATAAGGTTACTATTAAAGACTCTGGTATTCCCCCTGCTACTGAAGAATTTGTTAAATCCTTCTCTGGGAGAGCTTGCTATGGTCTAGGTGACATTATGGGTGGCTATGACAAACGGTCCTTACATCCGATTTCTTTCCCTCTCACCAAATTTGATACCCCTCTTGGTTGTTTCCAACTTACTCAATTGCCTCAAGGTGCCACCAACTTGTTTGCAGTCTATCAGGCTCAGATGTTTTGGATCCTCCAGGATGAAATCCCAGATCATGCTGGTATCTTTATTGATGATGGCGGAATTAAAGGACCAGTTTCTGACTATAATAATGAGCTCTTACCCTGGCATTTGGTAATCCTTTGATTTATCTGGGAATATGCAACCACTTTGGAAAGGGTCCTGTTCCAAATTGAAGAATCTGGCCTCACTGTCTCAGGATCCAAATCGGCAGCCTGTGTCCCTGCTCTGGAAATTGTTGG
Source organism: Puccinia polysora (assembly GCA_025617555.3). Lineage (NCBI taxonomy): Eukaryota > Fungi > Basidiomycota > Pucciniomycetes > Pucciniales > Pucciniaceae > Puccinia > Puccinia polysora. The sequence continues at coordinate 28,074,450 of CM062642.1, read as the reverse complement.
TCATGTGGTCTGCAAGGAAGGAAGAAGGATGGCTCCATCCAAGATCAACAAAAGCCTCTCTTGGCCTACTTCCATCAACCCAACTGAATTCAGGGGTTTTCTAGGTTTTGTAACTTATGTTTGAATTTTTATCCCATCTCTATCCAAAATCTGTGCTCCCCTACATTTCCTGACCAGAAAAGATTCTGAGTGGATCTGGACCCAAGATTGTGAACATTCTTTTCAGCAGCTTAAAATGATGGTTGGCAAAGACATAATCTTGAGGAAGATTGCTTATGGACCGGGAGCTGGCAAGATCAAATTGGCTGTTGATTCCAGTTATCAATCTGTTGGGGCTGTCCTCACCCAGGAAGATGAAAATGGTTGGGACTGTCCTGCTCTCTATGAATCCCTGTTATTTTCAGATGTAGAATCCAGGTACTCCCAACCAAAACCAGAACTCTGTGGCGTGGCTTGAATGTTGAAGAAACTCCAAACTGTCCTCTGGGGTCAACACTTCAAGTCACAAGTCAATGCACAATCCATCATCAAAATGATCAATGCCCCCAGCTTCCCAAATGCTCCTATGACCCGTTGGGTGGCCTTTATCCAGCTTTTCTCTTTTGATATTGTTCATAGGCCTGGAAAATTCTTCACCATGCCTGATTGTTTATCTTGACGCCCCCTTGGAGAAAAAGAATTGGATGTTGGAGTGGACTTTGATGAGGAGGAGTCTTTAATTTTTCCATTCTTCACCTTTTCCTCCCAAGATTATTCTGGCTTCCAACAAGGTTTCTGGCTAAAATTAGAGCAGTACCTTTCCACTCTCCAAAGGCCTCCTGATCTCTCCGCTAAAGATTTCCGATCTCTCAAAAGAAGTCCTCCAATTTCTTTTTCCAAGGCACTAGGCTTATGAAATGAGGCAATCCTTGTGCTCTAATTGTTGCCACAATCCCCTCTAAGCAAGATTCAATCCTCAAAAGTCTCCATGAAGGCCTTGAGCATTGCGGCAAAACCAAGACCTATCAACGTATATCCAAACAATTCTGGTGGCCATCTTTGAAGAAATAAGTCTCTCAATGGTGCAAGAGTTGTGAAGTATTTCAGAAACGTGATCTTAGGCGCCCGGCCAAAAATTGTTATCCCACTGGAGAGTCCACTGTCTTTGGAAGGATTTCTATGGATGTGGTTCACATTAAGGCTGGTGGAGCTAAGTACCTCATTGTGGCTAGAGATTATTTTTCTGGATGGGTTGAAGCAAAATTTCTTAAGAACCTCAGCTCTGAATCAGTAGCAGCCTTCCTTTATGAGACTTGGACAATGGGTTATGGCTTGGCTTGATCTTATTCAACTGATGTTGGCTCTGAGTTTGGTGGCAAACTGCCCAAAATGATCCAATTGCTTCCTGGTCAACATAGGGTGACCACTCCTTATTATCCTGAAGGACAAGGCATGGTGGAAAGAGGCCATTCCCCTTTGAAGGCTGCTCTTGTCAAGTTGGCTGGTGAAAGTGGAAAGAATTGTTGCAAATTTCTTCCTCTGGTCCTCTTCTCCAATTGAATCTCAACTAAACAAACCACTGGCTACTCACCTTATGAAATTATCTTTGGACAGAGGGCTTTCATTGCTCTTGATCTGGAAATGGAATCTTTCCTAGGTATTTCATGGGAAAAGGTTTCTTCCACCACTAATCTATTAGTTGCCAGATCCCAGAAACTGGAGCGAAGTGAAGATTTTTGTGACAAAGCTTATCAGAAAATGATGGAGTCAAGGGAAAAATCATTCCAGTATTGGGAGGATAAGCATTCCAATCAATTCAGGGATCCCTTGAATCCTGGTGATCTAGTTTTAGCTTACAACCGATCCTTGGAAACCCAGTGGGGAAAGCTTTTTTCCAATTGCTGGAATGGTCCTTATCAAGTGGTCCTTCAAGTCAGAGGTGGATCATATGTTTTGGAGGAACTGAATGGTACTCAGATGGCCAGGAGGTTCTCTGCTGATCAGGTCAAGAAATTTCATTGTCGTAGAGGCAACTTTGATCAGAAGTAAGTCCTCTCAATTGTGCACCACCAGGGTCATCAGCTGCGTTTTGTTGTGAAACTCTACTGTATGCCACATAAGTGAGCACCTGGGATGCCTTATTTGTTTTATTGCAGACAACTCTAGGATTTTCTTTGAATGGATCAAGATGTTCTTTGCAATCACCCTCAAGATCAAATGGCCATTTCTTGTGTTCAATCACCCTCCCTTTCTTTTTTATGACATCAAGCGCAGATGCAGACTAGGGACAGTCTGTAAGTTGGGGAGAGATGTGGTGACCAAATCTGGACACCCTGGACCAGATGCAGAAAAAATTCAAAAAATTTTACAATTCTTTTATTTAGGTGTCATTCAAAAAAAAAAATTGGAATTTATTTTTCAGTATCACTTCTCCAAATTCCTCATTCTGTCAAAAATCCCTTTGTCCCATTGGTCTAGGACAGGCCTTCACGGCCTCACCATCTATACACTGTTTTTGATTCCTTCTCTTGTTGTTCCCCCCTTCCTTTTGGCCGAACGCGCGGGCCAAGACCCGCTCGGCCCAAGACATCCCATTCCATCCATTGTTCCCCCTCCATCACTCATTGCCATTGTCACACACTCTCCTCCTCCAACCTTGGCTCACAACCTGCCAGTCATGTTTGTCAAAAATCAAACCACCAGCGCAGGGCTAGCGTTAGTACTTGTCGCAAAAGTATGGAGATCATGGGTGGTCTGGGTATCATCCCAGACCCAGCACCCTCCATCACTCAAACCTCCAAGTCTCCCAGAAATCCCTCCCATTGAGCTAATTGGAACGCATGATCACCTCCAGTAATCATCATCCATTGGAATCTCTCAACCCAGCCCACGGTGCCACAGTCTATCATCCCCCTACAATTAATACCCACAATGCCCCGCCTCATCATTACATCCCTCCCTCGACCCCAAACCCAGGCCAGCATCATTGAACCCACTCCAGTAATCAGTCTCACTCATCACTTGCTTCCATCCTTGTTTCCAATCATCAGCAACCCTATCCTCCCACCATCATTGATCCGTCAATTGTCATCAATTGGTTGAGCATCATCAAATCATCCAACTCAAGGCCAAACTTGATTCCCCATCCAATCCCCCAGCCGCTCCCCAACCAATCCATCACCCTTCCTGGGACTCTCCCACCCCCTTCCATCTTTGGGTGGGGGTGGAGAGTGTTGTCTACCGCCTGCGGGTGTCTGCGGGCGGTCTGATCCGTTTTCCTTTCCCACCCCTTCCGCCTTTGGGCGAGGGGTGGGTGATCCTGGTATTGTTGCGCGCGTCCGTCCACGGACGGACGCAGGAGAGGTGAAGGGATGAAAATAGATCCCACCCCGGTCAGGAAGGCCGGATTTCCACCGGCCTGCGTGATCAAATTTTTCTGATCACCTAAAAATCTGAAAATCAAAAAAAAAATCTTTTTCTGCTCCATTTGTAGTATCCCTTGTACATAGTCTAACAGGGCCTCCTGCCCATATAAGGAGGGGCTCTCCCCTGCCTTTTGAGAGGGGGAAATGCTACAGAACATCAGAGCAGCACAGGGTATCCTAACACACACCACATCCTAAGATCATCAGTATCCTCTTGAAATACATCATCCATGGGGTCTTCATTCCCCTTTATCTGAGACAAAAATTTGGGTATATCCATGATTGCCCCTTGATCCTCGAGTCTCCTCCACACTCAAACCCTTGATCCTTGATCCTTATCACCAACCAATAGCTTTTCTGGTTGAAGAAGAATTCAACTGATTGAATTCTTGAGTGTGTTAAACCACTCCTGATCCCTTTATCCAACCGTACTGGTCCTGATCATCCTTTTATTATCTTTCTGGACCCAGTCACGTTTTACTGAAGAGGTTTCATTAAGCTTAAAACCTGGGGTGTTAAACCTCCCTTCAACCTACTTTGAAGTTGAATTCTGCCATGCTACTCTTGAGTCCCTTGAGAAGTGCTGGGTTATTCTTGTTTGAATCAGTTATTGTTTTGCTTCTAGAGCTTCTTCAAACAATTAAGCTTTGTCTTGTGCAGCCACCCACAGTTATCTGGTACCCTTCAAGCGCTTGATTGCGGAGAGTTGGGCAGGTTCATTGAGAACCTGGAGGTTGTTTGGGATTGAGTTGATCTTTCCTAAGCTTCTGCTGACAACCAGAGCTATTAGCTCGTGGGCTTTGTCACTCACAATTGCCTTGTCTTGTTGAAATCTGAACAATTCTTGACTCCTTCTATTCAATTTTTCCCCAACATCATCTTGCCTCAGATAGTGTTGTTTCCCAGCTACCAACTACTATAGTCTTTATCCTCTTACATTTGGTCCCCCATTTACCAGGTTCTGGAATTTGATCTTGGTTACATTTAAATATTTTTGTAACACTCAGCAGGGCAGCCTAAACAGCACCTTTCCCCTCCACAGAACTGCCACAGCCTAGCACTGTTTGGAGTCTTAAATTGGTTGCTTCAATTTATCTTTCTTGCTTGTTATATTCTATTCATTTGACATGGATGGTTGGTAAAGATGAAAGTAAGTGGTAACTTTTTGAACTTAAATGGTATGATAAAAAAATTGACAGTAATCAACATTTGGTGATTAGTGACCAGTATTTAATTCTTGCTCAGATCCTTTTTGTCAAGGTTTGGTCTCTCTTTAGTCTTCTTGTACAAGGCACCTTGTTCCGAATTGGTTGAGTTGATGATCTTGGTCCAGGTGGTCTGAAATTTGTTCTTGACCATTCAATCTAGGGGCTTTCAACTGTAATTGGATCAAGTTTTGGCTCTATCTGTTGTGGCTTGATGGTCATCCTTAAAGGCCATGATGGATACCTCAAAAGGGCTTGCTTGCCTATTGATGATAGTCTGAGATGTTGATGGTTGATCAAGAGCATCAAGGTGATTTTTTGATAGGATGAGCTTGATTGTAAATGAAAAGCCTCATCCCTCTCTCACCCCCTTGCCAAAAGAGTCAAAGATTGATTTGAAGATGAGACTATTGAAGGCCAACAATTTGAATGAAGGATGGTTGGCTCAGGTTGAGCAAAGGCTTTTAACCATGTAAAAATAAAGATAGCTGAAGCTTTAATCAGATGAAAGGATTAAAGAATGAGTGAGAAGGGCTTTTAATTTCAAGCGTAAAGTAACTGAGATCCAGAGGAAAAGGACACTCTGTTTGATGTGATGGATGAACAGATGGTGGAATTCCCCTTGAGATCACAGTTGTTTATATAGATTAAATACACAATAGGCTAACAAGTGGTTGAGTAAAAAATGAATAAGGTAAAATTAGCATAAGCATTTGAAGTGAACTGGTATGTGAAATGCTATGATTGGACAGTCTGGAAATTACAATACAAAAAACACAGCCTAGTTATATTTTACCCATTATTTCAATACTTCAATAACAAAAATAATAAAAATAAAATCAATCCAATCAAAGACTCTTTGAACTCCAGTTAAATTCAACAATATGAATACTCAAATTCTAAAAACTTCATCCCCCCTTTCATCACATCCTAACTGTCATTGCTTTATTGCTTCATCACTTCATCCAAATAACTCTTTTCAAATGGCCCCTAAGCAACACTCCCCCCACAAGTCCACTCAACCAAAGAAAACATCCCCCAGGAACTCAAAATCCAACAATCCTCCCCCATCAGCTTCCAAAGGCTCAAGTCATCTCAAGAAAGCCAAGCACATCATCCTGGTAAACTGGCTCAAAATTTTTTCCAACTACAATTCTTGGTTTGGATCCAACAATGAAACATGAGTTGGCCAACCTCCATCATCTAAGGTTAATGTTTATCTCCTGATTTAAAATGAACTCAAGAATAAAACCAAAGGTAGGCTGGATCTTTCATCCAAACAGATGCGGGAGCAATGCAAGAACTATCAAAAAAAGTACAAAAAAGCCCACTCAAGGTCAATCTCCACCTGCTTTGGTATCACCAACTCCAATAAATCCAAGGGAATCAACTTGGTGGTTGATAAGGTGGACTTTATTTGTCCTCTTTATGTTCAAATGGATGAAATCTTTGGAAAGAAGGCCAATATTACCCCTTTAGCCGCTTTTGATTCCAAACAATCAGATTCAGTTGATGCTGAGTACCTGGCTGTTGATTCTTGGCCTAGCAATGATGATCACAATGAAACCTATGAGTGTCCCCAATATGATATGGAGGAGGATATTCCAAAAGAATCAGCTCCAATCATGTCTACATCAGCATTGATAAACAATTCAAACCCTTCCTTGGAACCCTCACTTCCTTCTTTGGATTGCTCCCTTCCTGGGGTGGAAGAACTTAACAACTTGACCAACAAGGAGCAAGTTATTCCTGTATCACCACGATTGGAATTGATAAGATAGCCTGAATTTCTTGATTGCTCAAAACCAGCGGACTAGGAGACACAAGCATCATGAGAAACAGAATAAGGAAGAAAACAGAATAAAAGAAGAAGGATGAGAACAGAAGAATAGAAGACAAGAAAAGGGAATTCCTACTCCTGAAGCCAACAGATAGAGTAAGAGGGTGATGGCGTAGTTTGCAGTAGGTGATCCTGAGGACTTGAGGGTTGACTGGTTGAAGAGGTTCAAAATATGAGCTTCGAACGTAGTCGAGAGTTTGGAAGAGAGGAGCTTTACCAGGCAGGGATAGTAGAGCTAGCAAGAGTAGTTGAGGTCTTGAGTGAAGATTGAGTGCGAGGTTGAAGGCAAGTGCGAGATTGAAAGAGACTGAGATGATGAAGAAAAGATGAAAAAGCGGAAAAAGAAGAAAATGGAAAGAGAACAGAGCAGATAGAAAAATAAGGACAGAAAAGATAGATGAACCAGGAACAGAAAACCGGCAGTCCAAAAACAAAACCAGAGCCGGAGACAGTACAGTAATCAAGACTGGTCCCCAGTAGATTGACGGGGCGCGGGAGAAGAGGTGAGTGCGCGGGGGAGGAAGAGAGCGCGCGGATTGGAAAGATGGGAATCTCAACACCCCTCGTGACTGGTAAGTGGGGCAACTGAGGAAGATTCATGGGAGGACTCTGCAAAGACCTTGTTCTGTAAGCGCTTAATGGAGTTGATAGACGTGGCTTTGGTGAGTGAGTCGGCAATCATTTCTTCTGTTGAGATTAGAATGAGGTTGAACATGGAGAGATTGAATTCTTCTCGTAGTCCTTTTGTTTTGAAGTCAATGTGGCGTGATTTAGAGTGTGAGCCAAATTTCTTTATTTTATCCTCTAAGCCTTTATTATCAATGTGGATCAGCAGCTTTAAGTTGGAGAAGCATTACATTTCACTGACAAGATGCACAATCCATTTTAATTCCAAATAGCAGTCAAGGAGTGCATTCAAATTGGATTCTGTTGAAGAGTAGGTGATGTTCCTCTGTCTTGATGAATTCCAAACAATAGGGCTGCCATAATGGAAAATGGTGTATCCTGTTTGAGATTTTCAAAAGATTGGATTGTCACCCCATGTGGCGTCGCTGTAGCTGGAGATCATCTTTTGGGAAGGATCAAATTTGATAATTAATTTGAGCTGTTTAGTAGTTTTCAGGTATTTCCATACTTTTTGCAATTCTCTCCAGTGAGTCATGCCGGGCTTGGTGTTGTACCTTTCAAGGCTAGATACGGCAAAAGAGATATCAGGACGAGTGTACTGAGATAAGTGATTGAGGAGTCCTACGGCGGAGCAATATTTGATATTTAGTCGGCAGAATTCAGAGTGGTCCTTGTCTGTTGCAGGTTTGAGATGCAAATTCTGAGTTGGCGGCGAGTTTGTATCCTTACAATCAGCAATTCCTAGTTCTTCCAATCCCCGTTCTATGTGTTTTGGTTGACTTAGGAGGATAGTGTCTCCTTCAAACTACATAAGCATACCAAGGATTGTGTTTGGTGGATGGCACGAGGAATTAGGAAATCTGTTCAAGAACTCGTCAGCAAATGAGTTTGACCTTCCAACATGAATAAGGTCGTTGACATGGAAGTACAAGATTTCTTGAGTATCAGCGTTGAGGTAGAGGCAAGGATTGCTCGTTGACTCGTGGAATCCTTGAGATTTGATCCAAGTTGTCAGTGTTCTGTACCAGTTCTTAGGAGACTGTCCGAGACCATATAGTGATTTCTTTAGTTTCAGGTAGGGTGCCTTTCTGTGTGATCCTTTGGGAGTTTTGATTATCACCGTTTCATTCAAGGGGGCATGGAGAAATGCCCCTTTCACATTGAACTGGGTGAATTTCATCTTATTTTTCAGGCCATAGAGGAGAGCAAGTTGTAGTGAGCCGAGTTTACCGGTAGGTGCCCAGGTTTCTTCAAAGTCCACGCCATGGATCTGATTGAAGCCCTGGACGCACAACCTAGCTTTATATTTCACGGGTTCACCGTGGCAGTTTTCTTTGACCTTGAGTACCCACGTTGTGTTAAGGACATTATTTGGTTTATCGTGGTAGTCCTCCCAAACTTCCTGATATTTGATGGAATTCAATTCATCTTCAGAAGTGTTCTTCCACTTTGGCCATTCCAGGAATTTGCGAGCTGCTTGGTAAGATGGTGGTTCCTAGTAGTGATGGAACCCATACCTCTGGGGCTTTTGAGTCTCTTGTCTGGGCCGGGTATTGAGATTGGAGGTGATTGGTTTTGGTGCACTAGGGGGATTTTGGGAGGAGCAGAAGGAGATGTGGGAGGCTCTGTGTCTTTAGGGTCCGAATTTGAATCTGATGAATCTGGATCATTTTCCCTGGTCAGATACTGCTTTTCCTTCGAGGAGAAGTCGGAGTCATTGGAGTTTAGATTGGACTGCGAAAAGATGTCTAGGCCCTGGGATTTGAGGAGAGGGAATTTGTTGAATTGAGACTTGAGAAATCTGGCATGTTTAGTTTCTACGATACTGTCTAGAGAGTTGAGGATGAGGCATGAGTGGAAGGTGGGATTGAAACAATCAGGATGCCCTCTAGTCCTTTTTTATCAAATTTTCTGCCTTTCTGGACGGGATTTGCAAGGTATATTACAGCGGAACCTACGGGTTTCAGGTAGTTAGCAGGGAGACTCTTACCAAACATGAGTTCCCAGGGAGACAGGTGTTTACCTTCTCTCGGGATTTGGTTTAGCATAAAGCAACAACTTCTTGTTAAAATGTGCCAATAATTTTGGGGAGCCGCCATGAAGAGAACGTAGCGCGGGCTGATTCAATAATTGTCCTATTTGCTCTTTCTGCTTTTCCATTGTGCTGTGAGTGGTAGGGTTCTGAGGTTTGTAGCTTGATATGTTTGTTTTTAGCGAAATTCTTGACTTTTGAATTGGTGAATTTGGTTCCCTTGTCTGAGAATATTGCAGATGGGTAATATCCTAATCGTTTGTATTCAGTTTCAAGTATCTCGATGATGGTTTCAGGGGTTTCGTCCTTAGAGCCAAGTGGGAATGCTGCAAGTTAGCCTGAGAAGTTGTCAACAAGAGTAAGGATGTAGTGATTTCCAGCTTTGGATTGAGGTTTAATGGGGCCAATCAAGTCTAGGTGTATTCGCTCCAGAGGTTCCGCGGCAAGAGATGATACGTTTGGGAATGGTGATCTTGTGATTTTACTTCTCACACAACTATTGCATTGGAATTTGGTGAGCTTTTTGTTGGTGAATAGATCTTTTAAAAGAGGTTTCAGGGAGGAGACTGATGCGTGACCGTACATTTTGTGTATGTCCATTAACAAGAGTAATTGTTTCTGCGACAAAGTGGAGGGTTGATTCAATAAGTTCACTACTTGGCCCTGGCCCGCAGTTCAAGGTTTCTCTATGACAAACAGATTGTCGCGGATTAGACCTTTGAGGACAACTTGGTATTCTTGGGTGACTGAGAAGCTGTCTTGTTTTTGAGTGAGAGAACAACCTTTCTGGGCCAGAAGTCCAGGACTGATGAGATTAACAACAATATTGGGGACGTATACACAGCCTTCAAGAGGAACAATTGAGTCCTTCCATTCTAGTCAGACAGTTCCTGTACCTCAAACTTTAAGACTTGCCTTGAGTTTTCCAGTCTTGATCTCCTCTAGTTCTTCTTTGAGATTGATCAATGAGAAGAATTTCAAATCATTGAAGATGTGTACGTTTGCTCCGGAGTCCAGTATCAGATTAGGTGTACTATCCAAGTTGATCCAGAGCGTCAGTAGTGCGTGGTAGTTGATTGTAGGGTTCCTCTTGGTTTTATTCTTCCATTCGTTTTGTTGTTTGATCCACCTTTCTGGAGAGACTTGAGGATGTAGGTGAAAACATGATGATTCAGGGTGAGGAGCATTGGGGTTGTGGTACCCCTCTTTACATTTGATCTTGTATTTCTTTTCATCTTTGTTAGATCTTGCTTTAGTTGATACTAGAGAGAGATTGGTAGAGGATTTGTTTGTATTAGTCTGCGCCATTCTTTTTTTATTGTATTGGATAAGATGGTTAAAGACCACATCAAATGTCAGAGATTTTTCCACATGCATAATTTGCTGCTTGAGATTCTCAAGGATCGGCGGAAATTTGAAAAGTAGAAGGTAGGCAAGAATGTCCTTGGGTAGTTCTATACCTACGTCGGCCATTCGAGGGATGGATTTTCGCATCTCAGTGACAAAAACTTTGACAGCGTGTTCATTAAAGACCAAATGGAGGAAATGGTTGAAGACCCAAGCTCTGTTTGCCGTCTCAGACAATGCAAATCTTTGGGTAATTTCCGCCCATAGTAACTTAGACAAGTTTATGTTTGTCCAGTTGATGACATTTGCATGTGTTGTGCTATTGAGTTTTGAGAGTATGATTGCTCTGATTTCCCTGTCTTGTTTGACTGACATCTGGCCAGCATTTTGGATGATAGAGTCTTTGATGTCCTTGAGGTTGAACAACATTAGCATTTTATCCGGCCATATCAAATAATTTTCTTTGTTTAGGGGAGGTATTGCGTCAACTGAGGCTTTGAGGGCCATCTGATGGAAATAATTGGCGGCTCCAGCTGGTTTGTTCATTGTTTGTAGGTTAGGTCTTTGTCTTTGGCTTTTAACCGTGATAAGATAGCCTGAATTTCTTTATGGCTCAAAACCAGCGGACTAGGAGACACAAGCATCATGAGAAACAGAATAAGGAAGAAAACAGAATAAAAGAAGAAGGATGAGAACAGAAGAATAGAAGACAAGAAAAGGGAAGTCCTACGCCTGAAGCCAACAGATAGAGTAAGAGGGTGATGGCGTAGTTTGCGGTAGGTGATCCTGAGGACTTGAGGGTTGACTGGTTGAAGAGGTTCAAAAGATGAGCTTGGAACGTAGTCAAGGGTTTGGAAGAGAGGAGCTTTACCAGGCAGGGATAGTAGAGCTAGCGAGATTAGTTGAGGTCTTGAGTGAAGATTGAGTGCAAGGTTGAAGGCAAGTGCGAGATTGAAAGAGACTGAGATGATGAAGAAAAGATGAAAAAGTGGAAAAAGAAGAAAATGGAAAGAGAACAGAGCAGATAGAAAAATAAGGACAGAAAAGATAGATGAACCAGGAACAGAAAACCGGTGGTCTGAAAAGAAAACCAGAGCCGGAGACAGTACAGTAATCAAAACCGGTCCCCGGTAGATTGACAGGGCGTGGGAGAAGAGGTGAGTGCACGGGGGAGGAAGAGAGTGCGCGGATCGGAAAGATGGGAATCTCAACAGGAATCATCTGCTCAAGTAAGGAACCAAGTTCTTTTCTCTTCTGTGTGGTTAATACTGACTTATTTAGATTTTAAAAAAACAGGCTCATCAGTTCATGAATGGCAAAATACTCAAGCCAATGGGGCTTCCCACATCCCCTTCCAATGATAGAAATGATGTTCCCACACAAACCTCCTCTGCAAAGGGAAAGCAAAATTCCTCAAATTCCATTAACCTCAACCCTCATAGCCATCAAAAGAGGAGAAACACTTCAAATTTTTCTGGCTTTGAGGATCTCATGGAGAATCAAGATTCAATTAAGTTCATTAATTGATTGTACTTGCTTTAAAAATCAAGGTGATTCCTATTCCCCTCCAAAAAACAGTGAAATCACAAATAGAATTCAAAAAACTTCAATTTGAAAAGAAGAAGTGGGATTTTCAAAAGTGGAAAGATGAGAGTTTGGCTCATCAAAACAAGTTGGATGGTGAGTGGAAAATAAAATATGCCAAGTTTTAGTTTCAAAAAGAGGAAAAAGAGAAGGATTGAGAGCAAGAAAAACTCAAAAAGGAGAGGGAAAGGCTAGCCACAGAAAAAAAAGATAGGCTATTGGTAGCCATGGAATGTATTGGTAGCACTAGAACTGTGGGTGAAATCAAGGAAATTATTCAATTGCTTTGTTTGTAGATATATTTACTTTAATAAAAATTTTAAAAAAATAAAAACAAAAAAAATATTTTTGATTGCAACAACGTTTTAGAGTATTTTTAACACCACTAATGAACAAATGTTTTTTTATTTTTATTTATATTTTTTTCCCAAGATATATTTTTCCACCTGCAAAGTCCTTGCTAGTTTTTTGAGTTGTTCTATTCATTTGCATGTACATGGCCATCCTAGTATGGGTGGCAGTATCCACTTCAGGAAAAGTACAGTTTTTTTACTTGTTTGCTGCCCAAACAATTTTCAAAATAACCTTTTGATTGAAATCAATTCCAAAACCCAAGTCTGGGAACACACATTGGCCACCAGATACTTGAGATTCATTCTTGTTGTCAATAAGTGGTCCATTTGATTTTTTGGTTGGGACCACAAGTAAAAAGGAATAGTCAAAGACATCACCTTGGTCAATATGGGGCAAGTTGTAGAAGGATTCTGAGGTGAAGGTGATGTGATGTGAGAATTAAAAAGCAGTAAGGCAAGATCCCAGTTCCAATGAGGAGAAGGAAGGGATGCTGTTGTCCATCATAGCTTCAGGGTTAGAATTGAACGCAATTTTGGCTAATTTTTGAACCATTTGACCTAATATTTGAGAGACCTTGTCAGACCTAAGGTTCAAAAAATAATACTCTTTAGGGGAGGATTTGACAGCATATTTCTTCAAACATTGTCCAAATATTTCAGAAGCGTCCATCAATTTTTGCCATCCAATTGCCCAAATTTTCCCACCCCAAAATCTTGAGGGACCAACAGTGTTGACAAACTTTTTGGATTGGTGAAGGAATGTTGTTACTGAGTTGATGTCCTTCTTCTCTTGCTCAGAGAGTTCATTCAAAGGGACAAATTTGATTATGGCAACCATAGCCTCATGATAAAATTTATCTCGAACATATACTTTTTCAGAGCTGAAGAAATGGAACAGTTTGATCTTCTATTTGGCCTGTTCCAACTCTTCAGGGGTGGGTTTTTGACTTTTCTTGACAATGCATGGATAAAGGTTCAAGGGACTTAGCTTGCGTGAAGACCAAACAACCTTTTCATCAATTTTTTCCTCAGTCACTTCCAATGCAATTTCCAAATCCTGCATTTGAGTTCTCCTTCTCTGGCAAGCCCTTTTCTTCCCACTTCTCTGTATGTTTTTCAAACTATCTCCTTCCATCTTTTTCCCTCCCAACCGTATACTTTGATTGGGGTGAGAATTAAGATGGAAATCCATTAGTTGTAACATTTTGAGTTTGGTGGGTGAAGAATGGGCCATAAAGAAAGGGGGTTTAAAGGGGTGGAATGTGCAATTGCATTGCATTGAATCAAAAAAACGGTCATTAGTCTTTTATAAACCAGTTAGATGATCAACAAACGTAGAAAATAACAAAATCAATACCAGAAATTCTCCTCCCTAAAAAACAAATATATATATATACATATATATAAAAAATCATGAGTCTGGTATAAACCACTTAGATGATCAAACAACATAGAAAATAACAAGAACATTACCCTTAATTTCCTGCCAAAAAACAATTTCAGTCAACTTCTCAAGAACTGGGAGGAGGAGGAGGAGCTGAAGGGGGGGCATGTCACCAGTTGGTCAATCAATTGATTAATTGACCGGCAAGATCAATTTTTGCCGGTTGACCAATTGATTAATTGCTTGCTGGTCAATCGATCAATTGATTGGTCAACCGGCAAGCAATTGATCAATTGGTCAACTGGAAAGTGATCAATTGATTGCTTGAAGGTCAACCAATCAATTGAACAGCAAGAAAAAATTGCTTTCAAATTGATCAGGGGCAGGGAGAGGAGGCGGAGGGGCTCACCTCGATGGACTAAATAATGGATCAAGGGGGGACCTAAAGGTTGAATGATCAAAGGATCAGCAACTGGTGAGGGGAAGGAAGAGGAAGAGGGGGGAGGGGGCTTACCAGTGTTAAGAGGAGGGGAGGCAGTGAGTGAGGTGAGGTGAGGTGGAGGTGGTTGGTGAGGTGGAGGTGATGGTGAGGTGGTGGCAATGGGGAGGTGGTGGTGATGGGTGAGGTGGTGGTTGTGGGTGAGGAGGAGGAAGTTTACCATTGAAGGTGGACCAGTGGTTTGGTGTGGTGAGGTGGTTTGGAAGTTTTGGTTTTTGTCTTTTTTTTTTCTAAGTCCACCAAAAAAAAAAAAAAAAGGGAGTCAGCCTAGGATTCTTGGTTAAACAACCACAACCAAAAAAATTTTGTGATTTTATTTTTAACCTATTTAGAAACCCAATGCTACTCATCAAAGTGAGCAAGTGTGAGGGGTAGAATCCGCTCTCTCATTTCCAAAGATGAGGTAGAATATGAGGCTGGGATGACTTGAGGATGATCAGGAATATATTCTTCAAATATTTTTTCCCATCATCTTTGATGTTGGCAAGAAGGTTTTGAAGGATTACAAAACTGATAATCCAGTTGATGAGGAACTTCATGTCTTTGGAAGATTGGAGCTGGTTTTGCATCTCCTGTAAGCTGGCCCATCTTCCTTTCAGGATTCCTATTTCATGCTCAATCCAAACTTGTGATTGGGAAAGATGATAGTTCAAATCAGTTTCAGCTTGATCATTGGTTGAAACATTGTGGTATGCCGTAACCACATATTTCCAACTAGCATAAGCTGAATCAGCCAGAAATTATTGATCTTGGTAAAAGTATTTATCTGGTTGTTGGGAAATCCGCATCTGATTGAAAACATATGAATCATGAAAAGAACCCAGAATGCCAGCATGGAGGGATATGAAATTCTTTTTGTTATCAAAAGCAAGTTGTAGTGCCACATAGTATCTATAGAAACCAATAAAAAAATCTGGTCAGTTTATTATCAAATTTATTGGAAAGGAAATGAATCAATTGCCTTTTTTTACAATCATAATAATGGTTGCCATCTATCTTGAGATTTTGACTCAAGGGGATAGTGGTTCCACCATTAAAACCAATGCAACCAGGAAAACCTTCAGTCTCCATTACTTGAGATATCTCCTTGCATTCTTCTTTTGTTGGCCAACAAAATACCAAGAAATGGAAAGATAGGATAGCAATCATGAATCTTTTGGTGTATAAGTCAATGGATGCATAACTGACCAAGAATAGATTTTCTAATTGATAAATTGCTGCTCCATTTCCATTCAATCCCAATCTAAAAAGAGCAAAAGCCAGTTGGATAGCTGGATTTTGTTGAGGATTCCTAGAATTTTTCTGGAAGATTTGGTGGTCTTCAATCATCTCCAAACTTTGCATGAAAGAAGGCAATAAAGTTTGGAACAGTTGCTGGAAGCTTAAGTCGGGCAGTAGGTGAAGCTTTTGCCTTTCAAACATAGGTTTGTGAAGAGTGTTTCTTTGTGGAACCATGTATTTCTTTTCCAATAGAAAATTCAAAGCTAACCAATTTGATTCCAAATTGGAGTCTGAATGGAAGTCAAATAATAAAAAAAGTTCAGTCAGTTTTTTTGCATTTTCAACTTGCTGCCAGGAAGTTTGATCAGAAATTTTGATAAAGATGGTGATGTGATAATGATTGGATTTGTGTGAAGAAATGGAGATCTGAAGTGGTGGAGATTTAAAGCAATGGAGATGTGAAGTGATGGAGATGTGAAGCAATGGAGATTTGAAGCAATGGAGATGTGAAGCAATGGAGATGAGATGTGTGTCATGAGTATTTATTTGATGAGTTGGAGGTGTGGATGGGTGTTTTGCATGCCATGGATGGTGGATGGATGAAATGGGGGGTTTGATGTTTGAAACCCGCCATTTTGAAATACACCAGTTAGGGGGTATGTGTATTTCAGAAACCGGCCATTAAAAATGGTGGTTCTCTAATGGGGGTTTTGCTAACTTTGATACACCCTATTGGTTGGCTTTACCAGCAAAGCTTTTTAATTTTTACCAGGGAAGAGGTTAAATAAGTAATTAATTCAGGAGCATTGGTGAAAATTATTTTAAAATATTACAAAAGAAGGGAATTCCAGAACCAAAAAAAAAAAAGAAGAAATTAGCATGAAAATTTTAAATCAATATTTTTTTTAAATCCATTCATTTCTTTGGAAGAAAAAAAATATCAAAATTTACAAAATTTATCAATTCAATCACAGAAATTTTCTGTTTTTTTTTTTTTTTTTTTTAATTTTCTCATAAACTTGGCTTCCAATTCCAACTTTCCTTAAACCCCAATTTTCAAATGGGTCCCACAAATCTGAAAATTTTTTTGTTGTATGTGAGCATCTTGGATGCAAATTAAAAAATTTTATCAAGGTAATTTGGAAAAATGAATCCTCCTTTGAAGTTTCAAAGAAAACCCAGAAATTCAATTTCTGATGAATATCTAATTTAATATTCAATAAAGATTTCATTTTCCACACATTCTAGAGTTAAAAAGAAAAAATGATGATATGAGGTACTTTTATCTAATAAATAACCTCTCCAATTTCTTTCATTTCACCAAAAAGAATGAAAAAAAAAAACAATCAAAATTTTTTATGATGGTACTTGGGTACCATGGCTTTCAAGAATCAGACATGAAAATTCAATGCTAACCAAACATGCTTCTCAATTTTATAAGGAATGAAATTCCAAAAACTTAAAATATGAAGAAGGAATAAAACATTCATGATCTTAAAAAAAAGGGAGAATTCCAAAAAAAATTGAATATTTGATATAAAATGAAAATAAATATCCAATTATTTTACAAACTGATCAAGTTTAATAAGATGTTTAATTACCACCAGAGTTCCTGGGATAATCTTCAAAAGCAGAAAATTATCCATCATTTTAAAAGAGCGCCTCAAAAAATCAAGGTTGTTTTAAAATCTTGTGATGGGTAAAATTTCTCCTGGAAACTTTATATTTTTTTATTCCATTATACTTTCTATTTTAATCCCTTCAAAATTTATGCCAACCATAAAAAATATGCAATGGTCCAATTTTTTTTTTTTATCAATTCTAAATAGGGTAAATTTTATAGAAATCTCAGGCCCACAATTTCTTTCAATTTTTTTTTTTAAACATTTTTTTAAAATAATAAAATCAATCTGAATTCAAATATAATATATGAACTTAAATCATCATTAAATTTTGACTTTTTTAATTTTTTAAAAAAATAAAATGTTATTTCTTTTCTATTTATGGAAAACAAAATTCAACCAAGCCTACCCATATATGGTGTGTAAAGTGCATCTGGGCGCCTGTCCAAATTTGACTTGGCATTCACCCAGCAGGACTTGGATAGGCGCCCAGAGGGCTTGATTGGGTCCGGCTTGTGGGGGTAAAAAATTGGCATACAACCAAGCTCCCCTTGAAACCAATCAAAGCTGGTTGCACTAAAACAACCAGCCTCCCTCCCTGCAACTTTCAACAGTTTTTTTTTGAAAAAGATTTTCTTGTATTTGGCAGGTCAAGGCACCCAGCTTTGATCAGCGCCAAGATAAACTTGGCAAGGCACCAGACCAATTTGGCCTGGGGCCAAGTCAACCTTGACTGGGAACCAAGAAGGCTTTTTTAGGCGCCAAAAAATCTTTTCTAGGTGCCACATGCACTTTAGCTAATTTTTGAAAAACTTTGGTTGGCGCCCAAACAGGATTTACATACCATATATATGTCATTAAGTTTGCAGTTGTAATCAAATATTTATTAATTTAATTTTGTTTTTACCTTTTCAGAACATCTTCAACCCCCCAATCACATAAGTCTTTCAACAAGTGAGGCAGAAATAAGGTGTAAGGTGGAGCTTGGATCTATCCTTTTGTTTTTTGTATGGTTTTCTGTAGGAATATTCTTTTGGGATCTTCTCTGTGTGGGGTTACAGGAATTAATTTTTATTTCAAAATAATTCTGCTTTGCATGGGAACTTATAAGAGGCTATAGATGTTCTAGGAGGTTTAGGCACTGCACCCAGGATTGCTTTTTTTAAAAAAAAAATTTTCAAGGCACAAGCAGGATTTTCACTAGAGGAAATTTTTGAGTTTACAGATGTGTCACTGAACATTCACTCACTTGAACAGAACTCAACATGCAAGTGATGTAATAAGGCATCTAGGATTGGAGATAACAAACCCACTAGAACTGTGACTACTTAGCATTGTATGAAGAGGTCACTATACTGTAATAATCAAGAGGAAAGATGAAGGGAAGCTACTAGGATTCAAGATAAATATTTCACTAGATCTATAGCTAAAAAGTACAGCATAAAGAACACACTAGACATGAACACTCAAGAAAAAAAATTGATTGATGAATATAAAGCTGAAACTAATAAGATTGCACTCTAGCTTGAGGCAACATTTGTTTCACACTATAATTCCAAAAAAAATAAAGTCAACAAATAATCATGAAAAATTATTTATGAATTGCAAATTTGAGTTAAGAATATGAATAAAATTTTTCCAATCAGTAATTAAAACATTGATGATGATACCCCAGGTAACTACAGACTGCCAGGAGTAGTAAGAGAGTGGGGGTAGTGCCAATGGGTGACCATACATAAGTTTTGTACCAAAAATTAATCTTTTCCATAATTTGTTTTTAAATTACTATGCCTTTGTATTTATTTTTATTGATTTTCCCATTTAAAAAATCTTCTATCAATCATTTCAATCAATAAACACTAATTGAAAGCAATTTTTTCCTAGTTTAGAAAGTTCTGAATGGTAGCATTCTGACCAAAATCATAAAAATTTCAGGTTTCTTCTGGCTAAACACTCAATTGCTTGAATAATTCCTTGAAATTTCCAACTTGAAAAAAAATAATGGTCTTAAAGGATTCAAACTCAAATCAAAAACAGAAAAATGCACAAAAAAATCATTTTTTTCCTTTGTGAGACATTCTACTTGTCAGATGGTGTTTCTCAATTTCTGGGGGAGAAATAATCAATTATTCAATCCTTTGTCCTGTTTGAAGGTGAGATGTTTTTAGAATAAAGGGATTGGGCCATGAAACTCACACTTTCCTTGTAATTAAAGATTGATGTATGAGTACTTAAAGGCATGATTGGAGAAGGTGATTGATAAAAAAATTTCATGTCTCAACTTGTAGGAGGACATGAAGAAAGGCTAAAGCACTAGAATATCTGGATTTATTGTGAATAAGGGAAGATGAAATTTTATTTGATGGGCCCACCTTCAACCTGTTTCCCTTTTTCATTCAGCTGATGGGTGTAGGACTGTAGGTTTTGATGCCTTCCCCAAGCCCGCTGCATTGGCCATTGGGTACGGGTAGCCTTGGTGGCTGGGCTGTAGAGATGAATTATTCAAAAATTGATAGTATGCATTCCCCCAAGTGCACATATCCTGGCACAGGATATCTCCCATATATATACCCTAAATACATGAGTCTTCTAGAACCTACTATGCGTTTCTGTGATTCTCATCTTGATAGTATTTTGTTTTGGAACGTTCTAGTCATATCCTATACCCATATTCTCAATATTCACCCCCACAATTCATCCCCAAATATGGATGAATTTTGAGATCCAGAGAAAAGCAGAAGAAAGAGGAGATTCACAAAAAAAATAAATTAGAAAACAGTAAAAGAATAGAAAAAAATAAAAATAAAATAAAAAACAGAAGAAAACAAAGAAGCAAAGAGTTGGTCCAAGTGGTAGGAGATCACAAAAAACATAAAACAAAATGTGAGGCAAGAGACAAGAAAATACAGAAAAGAAACAGCAACAGAAGTCCATGTAATTAATCTTGGCTAGTGCTTTTGTGAGGATTTTGGCCAGTTTCTCAGCGCCTTTGATCCATTTTTATTTAAGGCTTCCTTGTTGCAGGTTCTGGTTTACAAAATGTAAGTACCTATCAATGTGCCGTGTGCACTTCATACTTGCCCAATCAATTGTAATCTTGACTGAAGCTTGATTTCCTGACAGGAGGATTGGTTGCAGGGTTTCTTTGAATAGCCTATTGACCATGTTTGAGATCCACAGGGCTTCAATGGCAACATAGCCAAGCGCCATGTATTCTGCTTGGCATGTGAATTTTGCTACACATTCTTGTTTTTTAGAACCTCAATGTATGGTTACTCCCCAAAGGACACATAAGAATCCGTGAGAAGACTTTGCACCTTCACCTCCCCAATTTGCTTCCACAAAAATTTGGAATGCATTGTCCGCCATTGGTTTAATTTTGAGCTTGAGGTGTCTGGTATGATGAACATACCAGATGAGGCAACACAGAGCATCCCAGTGTGTCTTTTCCAGATTGAGCGCATATTGAGCTAAAAAGTTGACTGCAAACATTATATTGGGTCGCTTTCCCTGCGCTAGGTACAGTAGAATTCCAATGTTATGTAGGTAGGCACTTTCCGTCTTTATGGAATGGTTGGAGAGAAATTCTGTATTGATAAGCGGGGTGTCTGCCATGAGTGAAAATTCTTCTGTATTGGATTTTCTATCAATCAGTTCCGGCTGACTTGATTCAAACCCCCCTTCATCTGCCGTTATCTGTATCCCAAAAATGGATGAAAGTTGAGCGTGATCACATTGTTAAGTTGGTCCCTTAGGCTTTCAAGGAGATCTTTTTTTTCTGAAGTCAATATCCAATTGTCCACATGTATCCACAGGAATGTGCATCCCTTCTCACCATCCAAATAGTAGGTTCTTTGGTCATTGTGGTTTGGCTTGAATCCAATCACCTCTAAACTTTCCTGCAGGTGAATCAACCAGCATTGGCCAGCTTGCTTTGATCCATACAGACATTTCTTTAGCCATAGAAACTTCCTGCTAAGGCATTTTAATCCCCTTTTTGGTTTTATTTATATTTATTCTGTTATGTTGCTATGTAGAAATGATGTTTTGATGTCAAAAGATTTAGTTGGCAAGCTGTGATTGGTGGCCATTTCCAGTACAAGTTGTAGTGCGGGAAAAGTTGGATTTGGTTCAAATGTTTCTTCAAAGGTGATGCCCTTGATTTTTTTGAATCCTTGTTCCACTAGCTGGGCTTTCTTCCTAATCAAATGGCCATCCAGGCCATGTTTGGTTGTGAGAACATACTTTGAGCCCAGGATTTTGACTGGTCATCTGGTGAATTGGTGTACTTGACTATGCCCATAGTCCATAGCAGTTTGTTTTCCTTGTCAATTGCCTCAATCCATCCAGCGCTATTGTTAGAGTTTGTCAGCCTCCTGAATGCAAAGATCCTTGCTATCCTTTAGCTCCTAGAGGTGATAGAATAAATAATATATATATTATTCAATAAATGCAGAAACAATCCATAAAATATTTGGATAAAGCTTATTGCAAAATTGATTGGTTTGGATATGGTTTATTGTTATAAATCAATATAAATAAATTGATTATGAAATATTTTAATAGAGGGGCCTAATTATATTGGGGATATTTAACACCTCTCCTCAGGGAAGTCAGTATGAAAACACGTAGGTCTGGTTACTTTGGAACCTTTAATTTATATTCTTAAAGGATATATTTCCCAAAGATAATATGTAGATAAAATACACGGTGGAGTGGCAGGGATTTGTAACCAATCTGCCACGACAGAGAAAAGATAATAAGACTAACTGGTATATTATTAAATTCTTTTGATACCTTTTTGGGATGTGCACTGATTGGTTAAACCTGTATACTGGGGTTATAAGGTTGTTCAGAAGTTTAAATTGATAAAAAGGGTTGGGGACGGAGTTTATTAATCAGACTAAAGCCATAAATCACTTATTTATCTCTTATAAGTATTTGATTAACTTGGCATGGTGTCTGGATGTAAATATAACTGGGTCTCTGGGTATCAATATCCTCAAAAGAGCTCTTTATTTATAGCTTTTTGAGTCCCAATAGTGTCCTTCTGAGGTATACAGGGGCTCAAAGGGACACACACTGAGGCTAGCAGGGTAACCAGTGGTAGCCTGTCACGTTTTCTTGGTGCTTTAGCACGGGTAGCATCTAATTCCACAGGCATGGGAATTATTCTACTTTATAATTGATTTTTGGACGTGTGAATAACACTAATCTGTCCATTTTTATTTATTATTGAATTAATTATCCTTAGTAAATGTTCCCAGTAAGTTAATAATTATTTTAATAGAAATTCCTACGGATAGTCTGATGTCAGGTGAGTTCTCATTATGTATTAATTAATTGGATTAAAGGCATGATATTGACTTTACTCCTTATTTTTGAATTTTGGTTGTTTTAATAAAGTAATTACTTAAAAATATAGGTCATGGGTGTTCATGTAACATATTTACATAATTAGGTTTCTTAGTATTTCACAAAAATTTTTATGTCTAGAAGTTCTCATAATAGTATATTAAATTATTTTAATATATTTTTAGAAGTAGTCATTATCTTATTTTTGACATTTTTGGTACTTTGCATTATATTTAATAAAAAATATGTATAAAGGTTATTTAGGTATTTTTATATAAGTTTATCTATTTTTAGACTATCTACTATCCACAGGATTATTTATTACATATATAGAATGTTCCCGTGTAGGTTGTAGCATGTTTATGCGGTACCTAGGTTTCTCAGGCTGCCTGTCACTTTGTCAACCTGTAGTCCCACAGCTGCGTACTTGTCAGAGGCCCAGGGCTGCGTACAAGGCTTTGACAGGGTGCCAGTGCTGTAGCTCAGCCGCGCGCGGGTGTATTGGCTGCTGCGGCTGCGTGCGGGAATTGTGACAGAACACATTTCCGTCTGTAACTCCTAAAATATACACAACACCTCAATTCTTACTGAATTTTGAGTGTGAAACCTATATGTGACAATACATGTGAAATATTTTATTTTCCAAAAAGTTCAATAGTGGTGCCGTGGTATTTTGGTCTTTCTTTCCTTAATTATTTAAAAATATAAGGAGTTGGATTTCAAGGGTGGGGTCAGTGAGTGACCCTACCTAATTTTGGGTGGAGAATCCATTTTTTGCAATAATGTTCATGGTTTTCCTACTCCTTCTTAGGTTAATTTTATTATTATTATTTTATGTTATTTCTGTTACTTTTGAAGCTTGCTCTGCAATAGTAGCAAGCTGAAATTCCCCCACTCCAAGATATGGCCATATCTGAAAAAATATCTAGAGCATGTTGTGAAAAAATTAATTCCATGTGTGTTTCAGTTCCTTTTTCTGGCTCTGTAGTTTGTAAGATGTATTGGTCCATCATTTATATTATTCTTTGGTAACAATTCATCTTTGTCTGCAGATTCTCCTTTGTATCTTACTAAGTATAGTCTAATATATTTTCCTTGCACTCTCTCTTTCTTGTCTCTCAATATCCTTCTGAATTTCCCTTTTTCTTTCACAGGGTCAGGTTCTATTGGGATCATTGCTGGAGGGAGCTTGCTACCTTCTCTTTGTTGAAAGTGTTTTACTAGGCTAACAGTAAATACTGGGTGTTTTCTTGATAATTCTTCACTCAAGATTACTTCTACGGCATTTTTTCCATGCATCTATTTGATAAAAAATTGTCCAACAAAGGCTGGTTTAAGCTTTCTTTTACCTGCTAAATTTTTGAAGTTGGCAGTTGATATCAAGATCTGATCTCCTGTTTTAAAGTCAGGTTCTCTATGAGATTTGTCCCAACTTTGTTTGTTGTATTCTACTGCTTCTTCTACACATTTTTGAGCATGGTTATTTGCCAGATCTATTATTTTCTTAAAGTCAAGAGATGTTGGATGAATGGTGGCTAAGTTATAGTTTAAGTTATTCCTAGGGAGTTTTGGAATACATCATCCTTCTAGTATATAAGGGGCTTCTTTGTTAGTAGAATGTTTACTGCTGTTATAAGCCATCTCTAGATCTGGGAGTAGCCTTACCCAATCATGGCAATAACCATCTGAGTTTTTGTATTCTAGACCAAAGCTACAGAACCTCCTTAACATATCTTCTAGGTTCTGTATCATTCTTTCAGCTAATCCATCAGTTTGGCGATGGTATGCTGTAGAAAATGCTAGAGTAGTACCCAGTATATCATGTAGATTCCTCCAAAACTCAGAGGTGAATTTGGGGTCTCTGTCACTGATTATAATTTTGGGTATACCAACATCAGCTATGATCCTATTCCAAAATAGTAGGGTTAAATCCATAGCACTATCTTCTTTGTGGTTAGGTAAGAATTTTGCCTTCTTAGAGTATTCATCAACTATAACCAGGACAGAGTTATATGAATGAGTACCTCCAGGGGGGAGGCCAGTGACAAAATTCATATTAATGATTTCCCATCTAGTTTTGGGTTCAGAGATCTTCTTTAGGAGTCCAAAATTTTTGCCAGTAGTTTTATTAGATTTTTGGCAAGTCTCACAGCTAGTAACATACTTAATAGTTA
The DNA here is from genome assembly GCA_025617555.3 of Puccinia polysora. Lineage (NCBI taxonomy): Eukaryota > Fungi > Basidiomycota > Pucciniomycetes > Pucciniales > Pucciniaceae > Puccinia > Puccinia polysora. The sequence goes on along the minus strand of CM062642.1, from coordinate 28,049,803 downwards.
TTTCTTTCCAGTATATCCACCAAGCAGTTTGTTTTACTTTCTCCAAGGTTCTTTCAGTGGATAGATGCCCTTATGAACAGTTGTCATGGAATTCCTGGAGTATGTGTTGTATATGTTCTTTGTTGTTTAGTACCAATACACTGGAATGTTGGTGTCTGTAGTAAAGTAGACCATCCCAAAATTTAAACCTTCCTGCTTTATAAGGTTTAAGTAATGAAGCAGGTAAACTATTTATCACGGCTGCTTCTGGGGATTCACATTCCATAATGGTAATCAGCAGCTTGATGTCAGAGGAGTAGTTGTCCCTCACTAGATTGAAGAAAGCAGTATCCTATTCACATAAGTGGATCCACATGATTGGAGCATCTAATGCAAAAAGATTTATTTTCAAGATAGTAAAGATATCTTGATCCTCAGGGTCATATTCTGGATTGCTAGATTCATTAGGAAAAGCATTCCTACTTAGAATATCAGCATTCTGGTGCTTAGCTCCATCTTTATGCACTATAGTCATCTGTTCTCTATACTGTTGTATAGAAATTTGCCATCTGAGAATTTTTCTGCTGGGGGACTTCATGTTCATGAGAGTTCTTACAGCATTACAGTCCATGATCACTTGGAAAGTGGTGCCTTCTAAGTAATAGTGTAGCTTTTCTAAAGCCCATACTAGAGACAAGCATTCCACCTGACTGGCTCCATATCTCTTTTCTGTATCTTTGATCTGTCTAGATATGAAGAGCACTGGTTTCTCAACTGGTTTGTCTCCTTCTATTCTTTCTTGATTTAGAGCAGCTCCTAACCCTTCCATACAAGCGTCAATGTAAAGCTCAAAGGCTTTGGAGTAATCTGGTTGAATGAGTAGAGGAGTAGAGGTCATAGCTATTTTTAGTTCCTCATATTTTTTCAATCTCTCATGTGTCATTTCAAAGAGAGTGTTATTGTTGCATATTTCATACAGAATTTTAGTTAGCATAGAAAACTTTGGGATGTACTGTCTGTAGTAACTGCAAAAACTAATGAAAGAAAGTAACTCTGTTTTATTTTGAGGCATGGGTCTGTTCATGAAAGCGGCTATCTTATTTTGATCAGCAGCTAGAAGTAGACCAGAGACTATATGTCCTAGAGCTTTCAATTCTCCATAACCAAAGTTGCATTTCTTCATGGATACTTTTAATCCTTCTTTGGAGATAGTTTGGAGTACTAATCTTACTTGGTTTATATGAGTATCCCAATCATCAGAATATATGATAACATCATCTATATATACCATCATCCACCCTTTTCTGATGTAAGCACCTAGAAATGTATCCATTGTTCTCTGGAAGTGTGATGGAGCGTTCTTTATACAAAAGGGCATCCTAAGATATTCATATATTCCCAAATGACAGATTATCCTCATGAACTATCTACTTTCAGGGATTATAGCTATCTGGTGGAAACCTTTAAGCATATCCATAGTAGTGATATATTTGGCCTTGGCCAGGTTATGTAGAGCATGATCAATCCGGGGTATAGGATAGTAATCTGCCTGAGTGTAATTATTGAGCATTCTGAAGTCTCCTACAATTCTTGACTTGTCATTATGCCAAGCTATGATTACAGGTGTGGTAACATCTACCTGCTCATTGTGCCCTACTTTCCTTAATACTTTTAAGTCTATCAGTTCTTGGATATGTTCTTCAAGAGGTATTCTAGACTTAGGAATAGAGGGATAAGCTGGTCTTCTTAAGTTTGGAGGATAAGGAGACTTAATAGTCAATGTTAATACCATTTCATGTCCTTTGATATCACCAATGGGGTGATCTTTAGTACAAAAAGCATTTTGGTTCTCAAAGCAGACTGTCAATATATCTTTCTTCTGTTCCTCAGAAATTTTCATATTTAGAGCTGCTTGAGAGAAGTATTATTGATTAAATTCTTCTAAATTCTTTTGATAAGTGGAAGAGGGGAAGTTAGATTTGATGGTGCATATCTTAAACTTCTTGTTCCAATTAACACCCACTGTAAAGTATCTCCCTTTACTCTGGAACACATCTATACCATATAGACATAAAGCATCATTCCCTATTATCAGGTAGTCACAGAAAAACATTGAGCAATACCACAAATTCCACTTTTATTCTCAAAGATCCTTTAGTATGGGGTAATATTATGGGGGCAGTCCATACTCCAATAGCATTCATGGTAGAGTTTAAAGAGCTAAACTTGGTTTTTGGGACAGGCAGAAGGTTTTCTTTCCAATTGGGATCCCATTTGTTTAGGAATTTAGTACAGACACATGAGCAGAAAGCTCCACTATCCAGTAATAACCTTATAGGTCTGTCTTTATACAATCCTGTTGCATAGCAAGTGTGACCAGTATTATAACTCTTACCACTCATAGGTTTAACTGTTAATGGTTTAACATCTGTGATATTTCTAGGAATTATGTTAGGATCCCATTGTTGGGGAAAACTAGAGTCCCCATGGATTTTATTGATTTCTATAGGAGTGCCTATATCTCCTTCTCTAACATTAACAGGGTTGGTCAGGATCAATTCACATTCAGAAAAGGATCCTTCAGTATCAGCTATATCTTCATAGTTCTGATTACCTTCAACCTCCTGCTCTCCTTCCAAGACTGCTATCTTTCTTTTTGTTAATGGGAAGCCTTGTCTCATATTCCCTGTGTTTTTATAATTCCAACAAGTTTCAGGCATTCTCTCTTTATCCCTGTTATCATTAGGTTTCTTATTGTCAGAGATATTTATCACAAGGGGTTGTTCTCTAGTTTTTTTAATGTTGAAGTTCTCTTTAGGTCTAGAAGGAATGTTCTTGTCTAACCCATTCATGTCTATGACTTCTTCTAACACATTGATTAGAGTTGGTAAGTCAGCATCCATACTCATGCTGCATCTGACACTATGGTTAAGATTTCCAGGACACAAGTTGAGCAGTCTTTCACTTACTTCCTCTTTATCAGCATCTGGATAGAAGAAATCTAGTCTTCTCTTCTTTTCCAAGCACCATTTGTGAGGCTTATCCTTGGAGGGATCAAATGAGGAATTTTTGAAATTTTTCATAATTTTTGTTTTCCACATTCTAGAACCAAATTGTTCTTTAATTAGAAGTTTCCAAGAACTTCATGGTAAGGATCCCACTTCCTCTCTTTTACTAATAAAACAGTCTAAAGCTACTCCTTCAAATAGTCTGGGCAACCTGACTACAGCTATAGCTTCAGGTAGTTCATAAGAGTTAATGGTGTAGTCAATAAATTTAATGAAATTTATATGATTATACTCTCCTTCACTGGAGAACTTAGGCCATTCAGAAATTGAGGGTAAAGGTTTGAGGGCTTTTTCCATTTCAGGGGTAGGAATAGGCCTCAATGTTTCACTTCTATGCATTCCTAGTAAGGGTGGTGCATAAGGAGTAGTTGTTTGTCTGGGAGGTTTTGGTTCCTCTGTGGTACTCCCCAAGGGGTTGGTCAGACGTACTTTTAAGTCTCTAAGATCATTCTTGATCTGATTAAGTTGCAGGTCCACTTTATTATTAAGCAGATCTAATTTCTCACTAAGGGACAGAATGGAGCTGTTAGTAGTATTTACCAATTCTTCTTTTAATGGTTGAAAAGACATAATAAAATCTTCTTAGTGTTGGAATTCTATTGTTTCTGCTCATACTTAAGTTCATTTTCTTTCATCAAAAAACAAAATATTTAAATTAAATAAAATTACTACACATTCTAGTGCGCTTAAGAGATGCAGGACAAGAAGGATCAAGAAGCCTCTGACATGCTATTCATTAAGATTGTTCTTATTTAAGCTCAGTATCCTCAGGTCAAGACATCCATGAAGTGCCTTTCTTTCCATTATTTGTATCTAGACTAGGAGGATTAACAACCCTCTTAGATGATTATGAGGGATTGCTAGTATTTATCATTAAACTCAAGAGGCAGAGAAGACCCAAGAGGCTTGTAGACCCAGTGGCTTAAGACCCAGTTAGTTTTCTGTGACTATACTGATTTTCTTTATCTTCTCTGCTAGTTATGATTTTGGTTAAGACTTTATCCTGTTGTTCTATTCATTTTCTAGTCATTTATGCATACTGTCTCTGATCAGCACAACCACTGTTTGGCCCTGTCAAGAATCAGGAAGTTGTATGTATATAAGAACTCCTAAAGACTAAGAAATAAACACCATCCGTTCTTACTTACTTTGAACCTGAGTGCCCCATCTGACTCCAGGATCCGCTTCTCTTGACGTCACAAGATTCCTCCTCATCCTCTCCTTCTATTTCAACCGGAACATTTGCTCAAAATTCTAACACTTAGATACCTGATAACATATTCTCAATTGTTTGAGTCTGTCTAATTTTACCTTAATTAATTTTCTCCAATAACTGTTCTTTATGCTCTTTAATATCTTCCATTCCTACAGTTTTTGTTTGGTTATTAATTAATTGCCCACTACTGAGGTTAACTTATCCATTTGGGGGTAAACACTGTCCAAATTTCCACAAACAATGTTGAAATTATGGCGCATATCATTAGAAAAGGAAGCAATTACATCAGAGGTTGGTTTATAAAAGTTACTGGGTTCAGAATTAGAGGCTAATTGTTGTACACCTTTTTCCACTTTTGAGATAAGGATATTATCTGATCCCAATCCTTCTTTCCCTTTGGCTTTGGATGGGAAGAAGATCTCCTCTTTCCTGATCCTTTGCCTTTTAGTTGGGCTCATTGATCCCAAGGATTCCACTTATCTATGTAGTATTCTACCTCTTTCCTTGGAATCATTTTCTGAAGAGCTATCTGGGTAGCTTTTTACTGGGAGATTATCTTTTTCATAGATACCATGTCCTCCTTGGCTTGGGCTCCTTTGAACTCTTCCCAATATTTCACGTGCTCTCTGACTAAGTCTTTGATCCTGGCTTCCTTGGCCAGATTCTGCTGGGGTGGCTGCGGGGAATCTTCTTGTAATGGAGGGGGGCTTAATTATACTACCTTCTCTGGTTCTAGGTTGCAGGAGGGCAACAGTACTTGGGGCTGTTCCCTGTCCACCAAAATTTGATTCATGGGTTCCAGTCCCCTCATGGTTGTCATTATTAGTGGTCTCATGGTTACTGGGGACTCCTGGCAAAGATCCATAGGAGGGAATTCTCCCTGAGGCTCTTGTGTTACGTTTATTCATATTGAATAAAATTTTGATAAGTATTTTTCTAAAGAAAAATCTTTAAAAACATGTTTATTTAAAACTCACTTAAGTTGATATTCAAAGGTATCAGAACTTTATTGGGATTAAATTGGTCCTTAATAGGTAATCCTAAGGGGTCTTAGTGTGTTCCAATGAGGTCTTCACCTGCCAAATCAATATTTTCAGGGCGTCCAGAGATATCTGGGACTTCTTCATCCAATTAATCAGTTTCAGTGGCGGTGTTTTCTGGTATAGGAGGGTTCACTTATGGTAAAAGGATATTTTATTGGTCAATAAAATATATTGATATTATTTTAATAAAAATAATATGGTAATACAAGTTTTATACTTACTTTTATACTTTAAAAATTAATCTATATGGTATTTCTTCCAAGCTTTATATTTCCTTAATAGGGCCTAGAAGTTGATACGCCTCTCAAGATCTTCTTGTTCAAGGAGTTTATCTAAGTGTTTACGTGCAGAAGAGATATTAAGTTGCTCAGCTTGAGTTAAATCTTCCCAACCAGTTGGTTTAAAATTTTCAATATATTCTTCTTTTTTTATCTTTAAAAGATTTGAATAATAGATTATAAATTACACATTGGTTTTTAAATCCACTGCAAAAGAATTTGATGATAAATCACGGTTAAAAAGTCAGATCAATTTATCTTTGATTTAATTTTTATGTGAAATGTCTGGTCCAAGGTATTAAATATAATAAAATGGAATATTTCCCGGCCAGAACCCCAATTTTCAGCCTCCTGGAGGCCAAGATTCTTGCTATCCTTTAGCTACCAGAGGTGATAGAATAAATAATAAATATATTATTCAATAAATGCATCAAAAATCCATAAAATATTTTGATAAAGCTTATTGCAAGGTTAATTGGTTAGGATATGGTTTTTTTGTTATAAATCAAGATAAATAAATTGATCATTAAATATTTTAATAGAGGGGCCAAAATTATATTGGGGATATTTAACACCTCTCTTCAGGGAATTCAGTATGAAAACACATAAGTCTGGTTACTTTGGAACCTTTAATTTATATTCTTAAAGGATATATTGCCAAAGATAATATGTATATAAAATACACAGTGGATTGGCAGGGCTTTTTAACCAAGCTTCCACAACAGAGAAAGGATAATAAGACTCACTGGTATATTATTAAATCCTTTGCGTACCTGTTTGGGACATGCACTGATGGGTTAAACCTGTATACTGGGGTTATAAGGTTTTTCAGCAGTTTAAATTGATAAAAAGGGTTGGGGACAGAGTTTATGAATCAGAATAAAGCCATAAATCACTTATTTATCTCTTATAAGTATTTGATTACCTTGGCAGGGTGTCTGGAGTAAATATAACTGGGTCTCTGGGTATCAATATCCTCAAAAGAGCTCTTCATTTATAGCTTTTTGAGTCCCAATAGTGTCCTTCTGAGGGATACAGGGGCTCAAAGGGATGAACACTGAGGCTAGCAGGGTAACCAGTGTTAGCTTGTCACGTGTTCTTGGTTCTGTAGCATGGGTAGCATCTAATTCAACAGTGTATGGGAATTATTCTACTTTATAATTGATGTTTGGACGTGTGAATAACACTAATCTGTCCATTTTTATTTATTATTTAATTAATTATCCTTATCAAATTTTCCCAGTAAGTTAATAATTATTTTAATAGAAATTTTTACGGATATTCTGATTTCAGGTGAGTTCTCATTATGTATTAATTAATTGGAGTAAAGTCATGATGATGATTTTCCTCCTTATTTTCAAATTTCAGTTGTTTTACTAAAATAATTACTTAAAAATATAAGTCATGGGTATTCATTTAATATTTTTACATCATTAGTTTCCTTAGTATTTCAGAAAAATATTGATGTCTAGAAGTTCTCATAATAGTATATTAAATCATTTTAATATATTTTTAGAAGTAGTCATTATCTTATTTTTGACATTTTTGGTACTTTGAATTATATTTAATAAAAATATGTATAAAGGTTATTTAGGTATTTTTATATAAGTTTATCTATTTTTAGACTATCTACCATCCACAGGAACATTTATTACATATGTAGAATGTTCCCGTGTAGGTTGTAGCATTTTTACACGGTACCTAGGTTTCTCAGGCCGCCTGTCACTTTGTCAACCTGTAGTCCTGCGGCTGCATACTTTTCAGAGGCCCAGGGCTGCGTACAAGGCTTTGAAAGGGTGAAAGTGCTGTAGCTCAGCCGCGCGCAGGTGTATTGGCTGCTGCGGCTGCATGCGTGAAGTGTGACAGAACACATTTCTGTCTGTAACTCCTAAAATATACACAAAACCTCAATTCTGACTGAATTTTAGGTGTGAAACCTATACGTGACAATACATGTGGAATATTTTATTTTCCAAAAATTTCAATAGTGGTGCCATGGTATTTTGGTCTTTCTTTCCTTAATTATTTAAAAATATAAGGAGTTGGATTTCAAGGATGGGGTCAGTGAGTGACCCTAGTTAATTTTCGGTGTAGAATCCATTTTTGCAATAATATTCATGGTTTTTTCAATCCTTCTTAGGTTGACTTTATTATTATTATTTTATGTTATTTCTGTTACTTTTGCAGCTTTCTCTGAAATAGTAGCAAGCTGACAGAGTTGAGGGTCTTGTCTACAGTTGGGTTATTGATGTTGTGAGTCACTTTTTTTTGGAGAATGCAGACTAGTGAGTCTTTAGTTTCCAGTCCATTTCCAAGTGTTAAGTCTCCAAGATGAGATGCTTCTAAACTGTGGACCGTGGTGCCTAATTTTGGGCAAAACATGATGGAGATAGCTTGTGTGATTTTGCTTGTGTCCCAATTGTAGAAGAGACAGCCCTTTGAGTCTGGGAAAACTCCAATGTGTTAGAGTTGCTTTGCATAGGGAACCAGTTGCTTCAGGTGAGTGTGGTTGTATCCATAAGATGGACAACCAAAAATTTGGAGCATTGCAAGAAAAGGGTGTTTATAAGTGGCTATATTGATAGGAGTCTTTGTAGCCCCTAAGTGAACCAAGCGGTTTAAAATTTAGGCCACATGTTTAAAAGCACAAGTCCACAGGTTTACTGGAAAATTCAAGGCATGGATAATGGTACAAGGCATCTCTGTGAGCATCTTGTTTAGTCATTCTATTTCCCCATTTTAATGGTGTTTGTGCGGGATAGTGGTTTTGCAAACAATTACCTTGCTATCTAAGAAATCCAATAGTAGTTTTGGGCGGACAAACTCAAATGCATTATCAGTCCTGAATTGCCTGACTTGGTAGGGACAAAATACAATGAACCTTTTGATCCAATAAATAATTTCAGCTGGGGCCTCAGACCTCATGCATAGGTTTACTGCCAAAATCATTCCAGACGCAAGTTCAACTATTTTCAGGATGAACCTGCTGCAATCAACGCCTTCCCTGAACAGGCCAACAACATCAGCTGCCACCACATCCCCTGGCAGTCTACAGATGTCTCTTGATTCAAAATCAGGTAGCATATGTGTGGCCTTCATGAGAAAGCATGATTTGCAATGTCCCACATCATTGGTTGGGACCAGGGGTATGTCTACCACATCATTCTTCTTAGTTTTCTTTAAAATTCTCAAAGATAGATGACCAATCAGATCACGGATGGAGTAAGCACCAGATTTCATTGCATTCACACAGGGGGTAGTAGTAGCAGTCATGGGGATAAATAATCAATTGCGTAATTCAAACAAGGGGAAGTTACAGCCATTTTGCTTAAGGGTGTATTTATTACCATCAAATTTTACTGTTCCATCCATCTTGGAGAAGCGCCCAATTGCTATTATTTTTCCTTGAAATTTTGGACAAAACAGTACATTATTGAAATGTAGTTGGCCATACGTAGTTTGGATGATGATTTCACCAAATTGTGTTATGGTAAACTTGTCTTAGAAAGTAACCAACAGCATTACATTATTAGATTTCAGAGATGTGAATAGACTGAAATTATTGGTGATGGAGTCAGTTGCCCCTAAGTCCAATCGGACAGAGTTTTCCTCATTTTAGTTGCTGCTGATGGAGGCAACTTGAGGAATTGGGGCTGCCTTGAAGGCAGGATGTGAGATGGAGGATTGCTTCATGCAAACATATCAATTGTTAATTCTGGGGTCCTTGACAGCGGGGAGGTTTGCTTTCTTCTTTGGGAAGTCAATGGCCCAGTGGCTGCACGGTTGTCTAAAGGTAGCCAGGTTCTTGCCTACTTGTTGCTTCTATTCATTTCAGTAGATGGCTCATCTCCACTGTTACCCCTTTGTCTGTTGTGGTGTTGTATTTATAACCTTATATTGGGAACTGTGTTACAGGATGCGCTCTCAGCAGTTGGGTAGGTCAGGCTCAGCATTTTGTGTGGGTTGGGCCCACTCCAGGCAGGGTTGGCTTGCAACCTGCTTGGACGGAGCGGACCAAGTAATCAAGCCAACCCAACCAAGTTTGTGGGCGGCAATTTTGGAAAGCAGGAGTGGGGCAATTGCGGGGTTATACGCAATGGGGAGGCCCCCACAAGCATAGGCGCAGAAAAATCCATGGATTACAGGATCCGCAGATGGATAAACACGGGGGGCTCTAAGTAGGACGCAGAGGAGGGCCGCACCATGAGAAGGACAAACCAGACATGTGTAATGGTGGAAGGGTTTGGACGGATTGGGTGGTACATTTTGGGCTAGGGTTCTGGGTTCTAGGGTTCCTTTCTTAATTCTGTTTTTGGGCTTTCAGTTGTGCTTTTACTTAGGTTAGGGTTCAGAGGGAGTACTCAAAACCTCACTCTGAAATCTTGGTTGTAGGATTATCACATCACATCTGAGCATCAAATAATCAGGGAAGGATTGAAGGGCAGGAATATACAACATCATTTTCTTTATTCATCTTTTTCTTGTAACTATCTCTTTTTTTCAAAACTCATAAGCACTTGACCTCCTTACAGACGCTTGAACCAATAACTTCCAAACTTGAGGACAACTTAGGGGAGTATCTGTCTCTTGTTTCCACATTGTAGGAGTCACCCCCACCAGCAGGCCTTGTACATTGAGTCAAATAGCTGAGGAGGGTGCTAGAAGGGATGTTGGTCTGCAAAGCACTGTGTCAAGAGATGAGTTTGAGAATGTCTTTAGATGAAATGCAGGTCCTTTTATTGATGGCAATCCTGCTTTCCAGAGGGTTGGCTATCTCTTGGAAATTGTTTTGTGCATTGAAGTGAAGTACAAAGGAAAGTAATTTGTCAACAGTGAACACACCAATGTGTTGCTCAATTGTTTGGAGGCATAGCTTCAGTTCATTATAAGTTTCATTTGGGTTCACAGTGACATCTGCTGCCTGGAACAATTTATTCAATTTCATCATGAGATATGACCATGAAACTGTTTCAAAGTGCTCTTTCAAAATTTGGATAGCTTCCCTTCCTGGCTTTGCCACCACAAAAGGCAAGAGTGAGGGTTCAATACTGTACTCAATAATTGTACCCTTGATTTTTGCTTGGCTGGCGCTTTCTTCAGCTTGGTCTTAAAAGCATTAATCCATTTCATAAAATAGAATTTGGATCTTGAGTTTGAGCTCCTGGGCCCAATCAGGGAAGTTTGAACCATCTGCAAGCAATTTGGGGTGTAAGACCTTCCCCACTTGCTCATAGTGGACCATGGTTTGTGCCACTGAGTCATGATTTGGTGCCAAGTTTTGGGCCTTGAGGGCCGCAAGTACAGTTGCAAGGTCATTTGGAGACAAGGGGCCGGATTCCTTCTTGGGTTTGCGTACTGAGCCTTTGGAGGTTGATGTTGTGGGGGTCAATTCACCAGAAGATTCTTAGGATGCCATGTTTTTTGTGTTGTTCAATTGTGTGGTGCAGTCCTGCCAAGAGCATCTGCCCTTGTCTCTAAAAGATCCTTGACAACTTTGACAAGTTTTCAAGGAGCGCAAGGGTGGATAACTTTCAAAACCCAATTTTTCACCCTTTTTGCAATAAATTTGGCCTGTGCAACAGTAATTGAGAAGTTAGGGATCAGGAACCACCATCATTGCTTCCGCAAATCCCCACTCAATAAGGATTGGGTCTGCCCCCGCAAAATCCAATCCCACCCTATCTTCATATTTGTTGCTCTCAACACCATCAATGCAATCCCATTACCAAGAATTTTCTAACACAAAAACAACACCAACCACCTCATCAATTAGCAAAAATAAAACCAATATTGCCATCAAGACGTGACCAACCATCCCAAAGCAGAAAATCAAAAACCCAATGTCAAAACATGACATCAAAAAGCTCCCAAAATGCCAAACATGTCCTTTTTCAGCAAAATGACCTTCTGGACCTTGAAGAAGAAAAATAAATCCTTTCTCTCCTATTAAGTGATGATGAAGCAGAAAAAACTGATGATGAAGATCAAAGAAAGAAGGAAATAGCTCTTTGTGATTGGTTGGCAGGCTATAAGCAGCTCATCAAGGACTATTTTGGCCATCATCCAACTTACAACTCAAAATTATTTGAGAGAAGATTAAGGATGAGAAAGAACATATTTGCAATAATCTTAGAAGATATTAAAAAAAACAACAGCTTCTGGATCATGAAGGCCATAAGTTTCCTTTCATTATTCTCTTCTTCTTTTTTCAAGCTAATGATGTTTTGAATTTTGATTGTATGTTGGATTAGAATTGTTGTGGCCAGATGGGCCTTTCTCCTCATAAAAAGCTTACCTCTGCAATCCATCAGTCAGCATATGGAAGTAGTGCTGATAGCACTGATGAATATGTCAGAATTGGAGAAACAAGCACCTTGAGAACATTGAAGCACTCCATAAATGATGTGTTTGAGCTCTATGAGTGTGAGTATCTGAGGCTTCCAAAACCAGAAGAATTTAAGACCATCTTGAATGAATATGAGGAAAGAGGCTTCCCAGGATGTATTGGCTCAATTGATGGAATGCACTGGGAATGGAAGAATTTTCCAAAAGGGTGGGAGGTTCAATTCAAATGCAAGGAAAAGAAAACAGCAAGGAAAAGAAACCAACCATGATTCTAGAATCAGTAGCAAGTAAAAACCTAAGAATCTGGCATTTTTTCTTTGAATTTCCTGGTGCACTTAATGATATCAATGTACTCCACAGAACGCATATTTTTTGATAAATTGTTATCAGGTATTTATTTTGAAATCAAACCATGATTTGATATTTATATTTTTCATCAAACTGATTCAATCCTTTTTTCTTTGATACTTTTTTGAATAATTAATGTCAGCCTGCTACTTAGCACAGAGCAACCTGACAAAGCAACAACAATAATAATATTAACAAAATAAAAAGGAACAAAGATAAATGAATAAATAAAATTATTATAAAATGAAGGAGTAGGAAATCCATAAATATTATTGCAGAAATGGATTCCCCACCCAAAATAAGGTAGGGTCACTCACTGACCCCACCCTTGAATTATTACTCCTTATATTTTTTAATTAATTTAATACAAAATGGTAAATGACCACGGCACCAGTATGGCACCTTTTAGCCATTTTAATATTTCACATGATATGTCATGTATAGGTTTCACACCTAAATTTCATTCAAAATCCAGGTGTTGTGTGTAGTTTAGGAGTTACACGGGAAATTGTGTTTTGTCACAATTCCCGCACGCAGCCCCGCGTCCCTACAGCGTTGGACTCCTGCGTATGCCAACTCCCGCACGCAGCCCCGCGTCCCTACAGCGCTGAACTCCCGCGCAACTGAATTCCCGCGCAGGTAATCCTGTGACCTAGTCAAGCGCGCAGCGGTACAGTCCCCCGCGCGCATCTGAGCAGCGGATCAGTCCCCACGCGCATTTGAATGAACTGATCCCCGCGCCTCCTATGACATCCAGGTACCGCTCAGAGAAGCTACAATACAGTAGGATTTACACTACATATGTAAAGCTACTACACGAGCATAGATTATGGTTCAAAAACCTTAAAAATCAATTAAAATTAGTTATTAACTAATTTCTAGTATTTTTTATTAATTAAATAAAGATCCAGACTCACCACGAAATAAGTTGATCAGAACCTTCAAAGACCACGAAACTACATAAGGAGTGGTCGTAAAAATTATTAAAAATTACATACAGGATCAGCAGAAGATGGAGAATCAATAAACATCCACGTCTGCTCACTTTGGACCAGTACTTACTGTACAAATTGAGGATCAGTGCAGGATCAGCAAAATGACTAATCTATTGATTAACAGATCCTGCAGCTAAAAAGGAGCTGTTCCTTGACAGATCTAAGGCCAGAAGGCTGACAGCACCTTGAGGACGTGCCAATCTTGCCCTGATTGCCCCCCTAGCCTCAGCCCATGGCTAGTACTCCTTCTAGAGGTCCTCAAGCACCCAAAAAGAATATTTAAACAGGCTCTTTTTGCCCTTCTGTTTCCAATCAGTTAATCAGTTATCAGGAATTATTTATTATCAATCAGACACAGTGTCATTGTTAATCAAGTGCTTATATGAAGATAAGAAAGTGATTTATGACTTAGTCTGTAGTAGTATTATTTACCTTTATTAACCAATCAACCATTGAAGTTTAGTCAAGCAATCAACCCCATCTGCTCTGAAAACCTTCCAATTATTCCAGGATTTTCGTGGTCAAGTGCTCAGAGTGAGTGTTTCCCTTCCTGTCTAGGCCACTCGTGCTGTTAAGCCCGGTCATTAGTGGAATAATTCCTTTCTAAGGCACCCATATTTATTCCAAGGTTCTTAAACTGCCTAAGGAGGCCCCTTGAAGAGAGGTTGCTAGTCTGTAAAGATCCCCAGTAGTATAATACTGTGGCCCCTCTTTATATATTATATTTAAAATATTTATAACCAAACCAAATAAACCTTGCACTTGCTCTTACCATACCATTATTGGAGCTTTAAAGTGTTTATTCTTTGGAATATTATTGCTCCAAGTTCTTTTATCACTCTCTGTAGCTAAAGGACTGCAAGGTTCCTGGTATCAGAGAGCTGACAATTAAGATGCACAAGACCATATGAAGTTCACAATAAATGGACATGAATACAATCAAGGATATTATCTTGCTGATGGAATATAGCCCTCTTGGTAAACTCTTGTGAAAACTATATCTCACCCCCAAGATGATGAAAGCAAAATTTATGCTAAACTCCAGGAAGCAGATAGAGGAGATATTGAAAGAGCCTTTGGAGTGTTGCAAGCAAGATTGGGAATCATCAACCAGCCATGTTGTTTTGTGGGATATTGAAGTAGTAAAAAACTTATGAAATGCTGTTTTATTCTTGTCAACATGATAGTTGAAGATTGATCACCTGATGATGAGTTCACCCAAAATTTAAACTCTAGTGCCCAAATAGTTCTCAATCATTTTGATACTCAAATCACTCACACTTTATCTGATTATATACAAAGAAATGCCAATATTTGTAATTCTGTATTCAATCCGCAACTTAGAGAATATTTTAAAGTACACAATTTCTTTTCCAAAGGAATGAGTAATTAGAATCATTGGTTTAATCAGTAAAATGTAAATGGAAAACTTTCCTATTTGATGTTACATTATTTCAATCAAATTCAATAAAATTTGTTTTTTTCCTAGGATATTATTTATCATTTTTTATTCATTGTGGATTGGTGAACAAAAAAAAATAAGAAAAATAAGAAAAATAAATTGGTAAAAAAGTAAATGAATGAATCAATGGACAAATAAATAAAACGAATAAAGAAAAAAATAAAAGAAATAAAGAAATAAAGAAAAAATATAAATAAATAAATAAATCAATCAATCAATCAATAAATAAATAAATATATATATATATATATAAATAAATAAAATATAAATAAATAAAATATAAATAAATAAAATATAAATAAATAAAATATAAATAAATAAAATATAAATAAATAAAATATAAATAAATAAAATATAAATAAATAAAATATAAATAAATAAAATATAAATAAATAAAATATAAATAAATAAAATATAAATAAATAAAATATAAATAAATAAAATATAAATAAATAAAATATAAATAAATAAAATATAAATAAATAAAATATAAATAAATAAAATATAAATAAATAAAATATAAATAAATAAAATATAAATAAATAAAATATAAATAAATAAAATATAAATAAATAAAATATAAATAAATAAAATATAAATAAATAAAAATCAAAATCAAAATTTGCAACCCTACACAACCCGTTCACACCCCAAAATGGGTTGCATGATGTGCTTCCCATCAAAGTCTTGCTAGAAACTGTCTGAAAACCATTTATGTTTATATAAAAACTGAAATCCATACTTCTTTGGAGAAAAATCAATGGCTATTTATTCAAAAAAGTCTCCAATTTTGTATTCATTAAACTTGAAAATCCTTATCATTCTATTCTGATTGTCAAATTTTTTGAAATGATTATTTGCATTGACTTTCATGTATTTCACCCAGAAACCATTATTTCACCCATAATTTTTTTTTTAAAAAAAAAATTCAACATTTTGATTTCATAAAAAAACAGTTGTATTGTTTTTATTTCATAAAAAAACCATTCTATCATTTTTATTTCATAAAAAAAACCATTGTATCATTTTTATTCCATAAAAAAAAAATAGCAGCAAGATTTTTTTTTCACAATGAAAAATGAAATAAAATGGGCAAAAAATGTCTTTATTTCATTATAATGATAAAAAAAAAAGGAAAAATACAATTACATTTTTTTTTTTTTAAAAAAAAAAAAAAAAAAAGAACAATAATGTAGCAAAAAAAGATTTTTCAGATAAAATAGATTCAGTGTTTTCAACTTTTTCTCAGCCATTTATCTTTGATTTCTCTCTTCATTTTTTTTAAAACCTCCATGCTCTCTGGGTCATCAGCAGTGACATCAGAGTTGAACAAAAGTTTGAAGTCATTCATTTGTACTTGATTTTTCTTATATTCTTGTTCAATTTCAAGCTTTTTGTTTTCAACCTTCAATTTTTATTTTTCAATAGTTACCTGTGCCTGTTGAACATCCAGATGCTTGCATTTGACTTTGATGGTTTCTCTTGATAGGTCAATTCTCTTTTGGAGCAATTGGTTGTTTTCATTGGCCATGTCAATGTGTTCCTTGGCAAGGCTATTGAGTTCAGCAATATGTTTATATTTTTTGTCTTGACTTAGCAACATCTTGGATAATAGGAACCTCTTGCTTGCCTTTGATCCAGCAGTCCTGGGGGTTGGGATGGCCACCAATGGAGGGGGAGACAAAATTTGAGTTGAGTTGTCCCCCTTGGAAAGCAAGTCAAATGCATGGAGGGTTGGGGGATCCTTCTTTTCAAGTTGCCATTTTGGTCCCCATCAAAGCTTCTCCCAAGCAGCCATGGATTTGAAGGCTGAGTTAGTTTGGTCTTGGTAGAGGGTAAGGGCTGCTCTCATCCAGTCATTGGGTGAGCTCCCACTTGGAGGGTTCCATTTGATCAAATGGTAGAGAGCACTGAGCTTGAGGGTTGCTGTGTTGAGACCTGCCCATCTGAAAAGAAAAGGCTATGTCAGTGCCGGGAAAAAAAGAAGGAAAAAAAAAGAAAGAAAGATAAAGAGTGCGGATTTGATTGTAGTCACAATAGTGAAAAGTGGAATGGAGGTTGAAGTTTCCTTTGATCTTCTTGAAGAAAATCTATGCAGACTGAGCTGCTGTGAATTTGGGTTGCTTGCTGATGTGGAGCCAGGATATTGCCAATTGTTCTTCTTCCTGTGGCAGCCAATTTAGGGATTGTTCTTTTTTTCATTATCATTTTGTTGAGACATGTTTGGAGGTGAATTTGAGTCAATTGGATGGGGTAAAGGGAGAAGGTTAGCTGATCAAATAGGATGAAAGATGGGGGGGGAGGTCCAAGCAATCTGGAGACATCAATGAGAGTGATGAAAGGAAGGGGGTGGCGGCTGTTGGAAGGGTTGGGTGGGCAGAGATGACAGAAAGGAGGGGGCAGAGATATTGATGAAGGAATGGAAAGGAGGGGGGAGATATCAACTGGAGGAGTGGGGACGGTTGGATCCTTGAATGGGGGGGGTATGTGAAGAGTGGAGTTATGGAGGGGGAGGGCCGGGGGGAGAAAAGTTTGAGTGGGGCTCAACAGGATTTTGCTTGTCGAGCCTTGACAAGGATCCACAAATTTAAGGATCCTTGTCAAGGATTTTGTCCAGTGGACAACTATCGAGCCCTATCAAGCGCACGATGGTGGCCCGATCGGGTAAATCCTTGATAAGTTCGCTTATCTAGACGGTGGTAGATGCTCTAAGGGCGACCAGATCGTGTAGATCCGTCTCCCGTCGGTTTGATATAAAAGTATGACAGTTTTTATCTTGCTCAGTTGGTAGTGCGTAAAGTGCAGTGGTGTTCGGTCAATGTAAATTCAGCATGTGGGTGCGCAGGCTCATAACCTGTAGAGAGGAATTAGTCGAAAGTTGATGGTATGCATTCCCTCAAGTGGACATATTCTGGCACAGAATATCTCCCATATATATACCCTAAATACATGAGTTTTCTAGAACCTACTACGTGTTTCCGTGATTCTTATCTTGATAGTATGTTGTTGTGGAATGTTCTAGTCATATCTTATACCCATATTATTCTCAATGTGGGCCTTGGGACGGACCGGTCCGCCAGCAGGGATGACGATGACGGGGAGCAGGAAGTTCGACCGAAGGAAATTCAGAAGGAACGAAGAAGAGAAGCAAGACGGTCGAGAGGAGATCGAGGAAAGAAGGAACTTAGGATGAAACTAAGATGGAGCGGTAGAACTATCTCACTCCTCGCGAAACGATGGCATCCAACCATCTCAAGCCTTCGATCACTTCCCTCACGATTAACCACCCATCCCAGATTCACGCAGCTCGATCACAGATCGCAACCTCTTCATCTGGGAGTCAGGCGGAATGATTATCGACCGATTTCTCAAGATCTTCCATCCTTGACTCATAAAACGCCCTACTCATCTTCAGGGCCCGAGATATCTTCATCCACGTCTGCGTTCAACATTTCGTGAGTAAGCGAAGAAATCCGGCAACCATGCAAGCACATTCATCCCGTAGCTAAGGAGTTAAACTTACGGTTTGATTAATGCATTTTTTTTATAAATATAATAATCCTAATATTGATTGGCCTCCATTGAAACTTGAAATTTAGGGAGCTGACCATCCAAGAGTACCATCAAATATCTGATGAAACTCTCCACGAATTGACGGATCTATTGGAAGGACTGGTGGAATCCGATCATCCCCAAGTAATCGGTTGGGATGTAGATTATTCGGTGGGTAATATTCCTTCGTCAGATTCATATTTTTTTTTTTTTTTTTTTTTTTTTTTTTAAAAAAAAAAAGAACGCCTTGAAGTTTATTTTATCTTCTTACCTTTGATTTTCTTCCGAATCGATTCACCTGAGATCTCGTGATTGACAATTTTTTCTCAGAGTGGTGTCATGAATTTCTCGATGAGTGATCATGGAACCTACGTTATAAATAAACAGCCTCCGAACAAACAAATCTGGTTATCCTCACCCTTTTCGTAGGCCGATATCATTCATTCCATCTCAAGTCGATCAAAGCCAACAAGTTCATCCTCATACCTTCTTTCTTTCCGGGTCATTAGGGGTCCCAAACGATTTGATTACGACAAGGATCGCGGATGTTGGTTCTACAGTCGAGATGGTAGTCAGCTGATCGAATTGATGCGCAGAGAAGTCGACGGCGTTTTGGGTGACAACTACTTTTCCAAATTATTGTCCTCATAACGCATTTCAACGACCCCTTGGATTCGAAGCATGTTTGGGACAAACTGGTCATGTGATCCCAACTTGAAAACCGAGAAGGACGCTGCGTTAAAACCCTACTGCCAGGTTCAAACGTTGAAGTATGGTAACGAACGCTACATCACCTCACGAAGACTTGGGGAAGAGCAAGCACTCGGAAATTGATCTAGTATCTAAAAATTCTAATTGGTAGTAAGCTCTTATCCAACGCAAGGTACTAGGTTTCGCAGATGATTGCACTCCCCCCAAAGTGAAATAGACTCATCAATATGTAATAATCCAAATCAACGTATTGAATCTGACCCTCTTGCCATTTTGGAATGCGGTGCATAGTGGCCTCAAGTTTCCACAGAAAATTACATGTTCTAATCAGTTAATTCATCTTTTGTTATCAACAATAAAAAAACCTTGACAAGTATAGATAGATCATTACTCGGATCCTCAAAAGTGCTTGTTCGAGAGTTGCCCGTCGACGAATTCCCAGCTAATGCATGTCCCTTGAAATTAGGACAAACAAACCCAGAAAGTCCGTTTCTATGGTTCAGAAAGCAAAATTGGACGCTGTAGAAATATTGTGATCTTATCCAGATCAACGAGGGAGAGGTGCGAGTTTGCGAAATCAAACGGTAATCCGTTTATTACGAGGGTTGAAGTGAAATGATTAAGATTAGTTTTCAAGCCCAACAAATGTGATCAGGGACCAGAAAATCGAATCAATGAACATGATAAAAAGTGTTGAATTGATGGATTGATTTGATTATTTACATGAAAACCTTTTATATCAGTGCCTAGTACACAGTCGTCTCCCTGATTGTTTCTCTTCTCCTAATTCAACCGCCTGTTGAGGTGTTTGTCAGTGCCATCAAGCATACTATGGATTTCAAGAAAACTCTCAAATTTTTGTAAATCTTGTTTGCTTTTTTAATTTGTTTGTTTTGTCCTATTTTTAATTTATTCATTTTTTGGTCCTATTTTATCTTGATTTTGTCTTTTAATTTTCTTTGTCCTCAGGTTGATGGAAAGCGGTCAGTCATTCAGAATAATCTATCCTCTTTTTTTTCTTTGACTTAACCTATTTTTTTTACAGTAATTTGTCTGCCTTTTGATTTTGGAGGACAAGGAGTGGTGAAGCAAGACCTGCTTGTGATAAAAAGTGCAAAAGATACATAAATTGCACACTTTGAAGCCACAAGAAAAAAAAAAATACTCCTAACTTAATTTAAAATATCAAGATCAAACCAAAACAGGCTATTTTTGGAGAGTACTAGAAAATTCTTTGACTGCCAAATTTGTCCCTTACGGGTGATGGATGCCCATTGGAAAGGATCATACTTATTTTGTTTCTTGTGCCATGCCTTTGTCTGACCTATGAAATAGACTATCCAGGAATATTTATTAAGTTTGATTTCCTTTTAACTTCAAGTTGATCATTAATTGTGACATCTTGGGTTGGTTGACTTACTTATAGCTTACTCATATCCAGTGATATTGGTTTCTAATGTCAGCATCCTGCCTCTTGAGATTTGGTCCAAAAGGCTATCATGCTTTCATGGTCATTACTAATGAGGAATGGAAAAAAATTGAATTTGTCAAATTCTCATAGACCCAACATGCAAATTATTTAACTTCTTTGACTTTAGTCTTGGTTTTCAACCAGTCTCATTATTGACCTCTTATTTAAAATGATCAAACAAAACCAAAAGCTCTGAGACTTGAACTGATTTTATAGATTAATTATCTTTATCCAATCTGTTCAATTAATCAGTTAGGGCCCATTCCATTGCAGTCTTCTACAACTGAGAGCATCAACAAGAATTTTGATAATGTGGAAAAATTAGTCTCTGAACCATAGTTTGAAATATGAAATATTGTGTGTAATCCAAAAATTCTGTATTCATAATCCACTCCAAATGACATTGTAGGTGGCCCAGGATATATTCAAACCTTCAAGATTCATAAATCAAAAACTTTTTTTTCAAAATAATAATAATAATCATAATTGGCATGAATTTTTCCAAAACAAATGGAAAATTCATGCCTTTGTGAATTTTGTTGCACCCAATGAAGAAATCAAAATCTTAATTCAATTGAATTAATCTGCACATAACTTCCTCATTTGAATGATGGTTTCCCCAAAAATCCCATCTGGTGGAAGTTCTGATAACCTTTTGAATTGTGTTTTCATGCCTTTTCTGGAGAAGAAGTTTTTGGCCCCCCTCCTCTAACAATTATGAAGGGGTGGGAGGGGGGGCAACCTCCTTCCTTCTAAGAATTTAAGGGAGGGAAGTGTTTAAAAATTGAATATTCATCAAAAATTAGTTACATAGGAATAGAAAATGAAAAAATGAAACTGTTTCAAAGGAAAAATTCAATAAAATAAAAGATTGATAAGAAATTGATGAAAATTTCATTTGAGGCTTCTTCAAAAAAAAAATTGAAGAATATAAAAATTAAGGCAAAATTATTAAAAAAACCATCAAATATTGATGAAATTTTGGATCAAATCTGATTCAAATAAGTCTCAAAGATGAATAAAAAATAATCAATTTAATTAATAAAAATTAAATGAAATTCCATGGAGCTTTCATTTGAAACTCCTGGAAAGAAGCTCCAATAAGAAGATAAAATGCTCAAATAATCAATTCAACTTTAATCAAAATATTTTTCCAAGCTCATTCAAACTTAATTCACATGTAAATAAAGATGACTATAAAACCAATCAAGGCCCAGCATAAAATTGAGTATTCAAAATCACCCCACCCATTCCCTCCTTCCAAAAAATGCATGAGCTTAGAAAATAAACTCTTGGAATGCCTTTTGAAGGTTGAGAGGAGTTCCTGGGGTGGGATAAACACCTTTCAAGACATTTATGTGTGCCTTAAGAGGCCTTTACAATTTAATTGATGCTTTGGGGGCTAAAATAAGGCCCCCAGAGCCCCTGTGGAGTCTGTTGGGGGTGGAAGCCTTTGTATAATTCAATAATTTAAATCACTTGAGTCAATGGTACATGTAAAATTACAATAAATATCATATTTTTTTCATTTTTTTTAAAAAAAATTCTGTAGTGTAATAAAAAGTAAAAGAATGATAATAATCTAATTTCTGTAAATAAGAGTATTTCCAGTTTAATATAAGTAACTTTGTACCAAACATACAAAAACATTGAAAAACACTAAATATGCCTACCTAATTTGGGGGATTCAAATATTTCCAAAAATATCATCAGTTTCAGAAATAATCCTAAAAAATATGAAAAAAAAACTAGTTCTTTGAAGATAGTTCAGCAATTCTGATGAAATTTAAATACCTTTTGAGCAGAAATACAAAAAAAAAATAATGAAATACTACATATATCTATTTCATGATGATAATTTAAACAATTTAAATATTTTAGCAAAAGATTCATCAAGTAAAAAATAAAATTATTATATATGAAAAATAAATTTCTTTGGATAATGATAGATTTTTTCCAGTGGAATGTGAATACTGTATAATAAACAAACATTGGATTTTTTTTTGAACCTGACCTCAAAGTTGATTTCCTTGCAAAGAAAAATGTTATTAACTGTATTTTTACATGTCAAATTAACTTAAGTGATTCCCATCATTGAATTATTGAAAATATTTTACCCCAGGAACCCCACAGGTGGTCTGGGTGCCTTATTTCAGCCCCCCAAGGCCTCAATGAATGTTGATAGGCCTTTGGTGGCCCAAATTTCCTCAAAAGGTGTGTTATCCTGACCCAGGCACTCCTTTAAAGCTCAAAAAGCAATGCTAAAACTAAATTTTCTATATTTGTGCATTTTTTGTATTGGCATCAATTTCAAATGTTTAAATGCCTTCCTGGGGTGGGAAAACATTCCAGAAAGCATGAATTTAGTAAAAAAGAAAATACTAAAATCATGCCTTTCTTTGAAGGAGGGTGTGGAGTTAGTAATTTTGAAATTTTGAATTTAACCAGGCTCATCAATCAAAATCAATCAAGAAAAAAATCCATGGAAACTAAATTTTGACCAGCTTTGAAGCATAAACCAAAATCATGAAAATTAGTAAAAACTTAAAAATCAGTGGATTTAGAGCTACTCCAAAGCAGAATAAAGTATAATTAAAATACTCATGATAATTCAATTTAAAATTGATTTGAAGCTTCTAGAACACAGCCTTGAAGAAGAAGAATGATTAAAAAATCAATAAGTAAAAATCTTAAACATAAATAGGAAACAAATTTGAAGCAGAAAATATCATTAAAATATTTAAAACCTAATTCTGGCTTTTCAAAGAAACAACTAAAGGTTAAAAAGAATATCAGGAAAGTTTATAGAAAAATCAATAAATAAAAATAGTTAAAAAAATACAAACAATTGCCTTTTAGAAGAATTCAAAATAAAGAAATAAAAAATAAAAACAGATTGAAAATTGATATAAATTTAATTTGAAGCCTTTTTGAAGAAACTTAAATTTAAATAAGAAACAAAGATCAAATCAATTATTAAGGAATATAAGATTTAGAAAATCTGCCACAAGAAACCTGCCATTTATTTCTAACAAACCCTTGATTTCTGATGAAAGTTTTATCAAATGCACATACCCTGTAACAAATGTATTTTGAATGGAATTTTTAATAGAAAAGGTTGTTTTTCTGAAAAAGGAATACACCATTCATGCACCTTCATCCATAAAAACAAAACAAAAAAAAGCCACCCCTCCACAAAATCAAGTCAATCCACAAGAATCATCCATATAAAACAGAATAATTAAACCCTCAAATCATGAACCTCATCACTTCAAACCAAAAATATCACCATAGATCAATAATCTCTTCACTCCAAGGCTTTCCAAACCAAACTGCAGAAAGCAATTTTAAAATACAATCAAGCAAACTGAAATTTTGTTACCATTTGAATCTGATTCCAAATATTATTTGTGATGGGAAAATGTTAAATTTGAAACCCTACGCAACTTTTTCACAACCCAAATTAGGTTGGGTGGCATGGTTTGCAACCAATTTCAGTTGTGAACGGCCGCTCCCAACTCATTTCAGTTGTGGATGGCTGCTCACAACCCATTTTAGCCTTGAAAGGCCAACCACAACTCCAAAATGGGTTGTGAACGGCCGTTCACAACCCATTTTCAGTGAGCAAAAAAAAATAAATAAATAAAATAAAATAAAGAGCAATGATAAATTCACGACTCATTTGAGCCATGTGGAATGGCAACACAACTACATTGGAGCTGTGTGGCCTACATCCTGACCACATTTGATTCATGTGGGGCCCTACACGGCTGTAATGTAGTTGTGTTGCCGTGCCACACAACTAAAAGTCTTGTGGGCCAAATATATATATATATATAATAATACTAATAAACTCAATAAAAATAAAATAAAAACAGAAATCACCCTAAAAATTGAAATATTGATTTTTTGGTTAACAAAAAACAAAAAAAATAAGATATAAAAAAAAATAAATAAAAATAAATAAATATAATAAAAAACAAAAAAAACTGAAGAAAAACAACCAAAAAAAATATAATTGACTAGCCCTCAAGTAAAAACACCAAAAATAAAAGTTCAACTTGTGACTAGCCCTTAAGTAAAAGTTCCAAAAAATACAAGTTTTTTGTCCAGCCCTAAAGTAAAAACTCCAAAAAAAAGAAGTTCAACTTGTGCCAAGCTGATCCCATCACAAGAAGTAAAAATACTCCTTATGATGGGATAATCCCAACACAAGTTGAACTGACTTACCATTAAAATCTCATTCAATACACTCATCATAATGATTTTAATTCAAAACACTCAACATAATGATGTTCAAAATTTGATAACCCTTTATATTAATAGAATTACAAGATAAGCATCAGAACACAAACCCAAATGATGAAATTAATCTATAAGTTAGAATGCAACTCAAGTTGATCTTTGAGGTGATCAACCCAACAAGCTGCTTTTTGGGAAATCATGGAATGTGGTTTGGAAACTATGGGTGGGATTGGAATCACATCTCCCTGAATTACAAGCTGAACCCAATGGTTATTGTTAACAAAGCTAATGAATATAGGATCTGATTGTTTTATTTAAACCCATTTTCATATGTGTATAAGTACAACATGAATCCAATGAAATGAAACATATTGGTCTTCCATAATTATCTGCTATTATTTGAACCATTTACAACTTTGAAAGCCATTTTGATGATGGAATCTTTTCATTGATATCAACAAGATCAATTCTTTTTTCTATCTTTTCAACTTCTTTAATGCTCCCAAGGATCTTAGAATAGCACCCCTTATTTTTCCTCAATGTTTCAACCAATTCCTTTTTTACAATAAACAATCCATTCTCATCATAACCAAGTGATTTAGTAATGAATCTAAATCCACAATTTCCATCACCAACTGGATCCCAAAACTCACTCAAGAACTTATGAAAGTTTTCAGGTATTTGATTGAGTTTATTCACTTCCTACAAATAAAAAGTATTTAGCAAAAATTATAATCTCATTAAAGGAATCAACACTCACCAAAGATGAGCTTCTGTTTGACTCCTATATTGTGTCTGCTTCATCCTTTGAAAGGGAATCTGATTCCAACAGCACCAAACCCAATGAAATTTCAGTCTCTTCCACTGAACTATGGAATTCAGATGAAGAGCCATCCTTGCAATACAGAAATAATTAGCCCATTCTTTTATTAAAACATAAAAATTAACATTTCTTAAAATCAATAACTTAATATCTTTGGTATTTCTGATCCCCTTTTAAGTGTTTCTTCAGTCTCATTCTCTGAGCTATGAGATTCAGATGAAGAGCCATCCTTGCATGTCAGAAATCATTTTCCCATCAGTTCATTAAACCCAAAAAATGAACCTTTCACAAAAGAAAAGACTTACAATATTTTGTCTTTTCTTCCTTGGTGCCCTTCTAATTCTCTTTTCCCGCTCAAGTTACTTTACAACATTTTCAAATTGAGAAGGATCTCCCTGGGTATCTGTCAATTTTGGACTGCCTCTGCGTGATTGA
Organism: Puccinia polysora; assembly: GCA_025617555.3. Taxonomy (NCBI): domain Eukaryota; kingdom Fungi; phylum Basidiomycota; class Pucciniomycetes; order Pucciniales; family Pucciniaceae; genus Puccinia; species Puccinia polysora. The sequence continues at coordinate 28,023,832 of CM062642.1, read as the reverse complement.
AAGAATTTAGGTTCAAGTCTTGGCTTTGATCAATAATTTATTGTCTCCTTCATCAAGCGCTACAAAAGCCCGCAATAATCTTGTTCAGGATGAGCCAAGATCATTGCATTGAGCTTCTCATTTAATTGAGAATTTTTGAGCAGTTCATCAACATTTAACTTTAAAAATTCAAAAGGATCAAATATTATTCAAGTAGGAATCATCATTCCAAAAGCATTAATCACAAAGTGATTTGAAAAATCCAACAATCCAACTTAAACTAACTTACAGAACTAGAACTGCAAGGGTCATAATCCAACCTCCACTGAGGATGAACACCCTCAGGAAAAATGGATCTTCTTGACACTAGCAGGTCACCTATTTGGTGGGAACAGGGAAAACCCATATTCATCAAGTATGACTTGGTGCACACTTCCCCATCATGGTTGCGCTTTAATCTCTCTAATTGATCCACAACAAGTTTGATTGCCTTTAAAGACACCTTTTATCCCAATGGTAACATTACAGTAGGAAGAACTATTCCATTTTTTATTCAAGAGTTTTAAAGGGCTGCCTGAACCAATTTAATTTGATTGGACACCTTTCCCTTTAGGGTTTTCCAAGCATCCAACATGTTTTGCAAAGAATTTTCAAGGAATCATTTGAGGGTAGTATGAGCCCCTTCAACCCAAGACATTTTTTTGTTTCCAAATTCAGGTTTTTTGCAAGTCCAAGCTGTTGAAAACTTCTCTTTGATGTGGAAAATATTATGAAATATATACTTGAGTACATCCTCACTGTCATTCAAGAAACACTTTATACAAGTCATAATGTAAGCAACCCAAAACTAGGAAGGTTAACAGTAGAGGCTGGAATTTGGCACTTAATATAAGTTCTGCATCATTTACCTCTGCCTCCTCCTTGGTTTTTGAGGCCCCATAATTAGCCCACAGAGAAATCAAGCTTTGTCACCCTTCAACATCATTATTAAAGCTCAATTTACAGTTTGGTTGTATGTTTTTAGACAAGTGTTGTTGATAGCACTGTCTTGTTGAATCAGGTAAAATTTGTTCTAGAGAATGGATCAAAGCTTTTTCAAGGTCCATCACAAAGACTTTGGGAAGTCTCTCAGGATCATAAGCCAACTACTTTAGTGCATTGACAGACCAACTTTAGAGCTCAAAAATTTCCCTTGTTATAAAAACAAGAGCTTTTGTGAAATTTTTCTGGTTGGCTGTAATTCCTACAACATGCAATAGGGGGATGTTTTACTTGTTTTTTTTATAAGTACAATCCATGATAGCTATATGATAGAATTTCTTGCAAAGCTTTAATTGTCAGCTTGCTACTATGTACAGAGCAACCTGTCATAGCAACACAAACTATAAAAAATGAGAATATCTAACTTAAAAAAAGAAGGAGTGAGAAATCCATAAATATTGTTACAGAAATGGATTCCTCACCAAAAATTAGGTAAGTTCACTCACTGAACCCACCCTTGAAATCCAAGTCCTTACATTTTTAAAATAATTAAAAAGAAAATTACTAAAAATTACAACACCAGTATGGCACCTTTTTGCCATTTTAACATTTCACACGTGTTTTCACGTGTAGGTTTTACACCTAAAATTCACTCAGAATTGAGGTGTTGTGTATATTTTAGGAGTTACACGCGGAAATGTGTTATGTCACAATTCCCGCACGCAGACCCGCATCATTACATACCCCTATGTACTCATAGTAGCAGTTTCCCGTGTACTAGAGACCCGCGCGCAGCTAATTCTGAAACGCACGCAGCGGATCCCACCCTGCGTGCATCTGAACTGACTGATCCCTGCATCTGGATCCGTTGCGACTAATCTGACAACCAGGTACTGCTCAAAAGAGCTACAACCTAATTAGGGCTTCATGGAATATTTAACAAGTTGACATATGCATTAGTAATAATCTAGAAAGATCAAAACTTAATTAAAATTAATAAAACTTAAGTTTAGAACATTTTTTAATAATAAATTAAAGATCAAGGATTACCACGTAAATCATTGACTCTGATCTTTGAAGACCATAAAACACTACAAGGAGTTTTCATAAAAATTATTAAACATTATCTACGTAATCAGCAAATGATGGAAAATCAGTAAACGTCCACATCTTTTCACTTCAAAGCAATACTAATAGTACAAATGCAGGATGAGTGCATAATGATCAAATTTACGCCATAATAGATTAACAGATCCTGTGGCTAAAATAGTACAGAAATCCAGCAGATCTAAGGTCAGCTGATTAACAGAACCAATTGGAAGTTCAAATCTTGCTCTGACTGGCTTGCCAGCCTCAGAAAATGAGAAGAACTCTCTCTACGCGCCCTGAGAAGCTCAAAATCACCCCAAAAATGTATTTATACAGACCTCTTTGGATCCATTATTCCATTTTCAGTTTACCAGGAATTATTATTATCAATCAGACACCGTGTCATTGTTAGTCAAGTGCTTATGAAGAGTTTGAGTAAGTGATTTATGACCAATTCTGTAGTATTATTATTTATTTCTTAAAACCAATCAACCCTTGAAGTTTAGTCAGGCAATCCACCCCATCTGCTCTGAAAACCTTCCTATTATTGCAGGATTTTCATGGTAAAGTGCTCAGAGTGAGTGTTTCCCTTCCTGTCTAGGCCAGTGTGCTGTTATGCCTGGCCATTAGTGGAATAAGCCCTTTCTAAGGCACCCATCTTCATTCCAAGGTTCTTAAACTGCCTAAGGAGGCCCCTTGAAGAGAGGTTGCTTTGTCTGTAAAGACCCCCTGTAGTATAATACTGTGGCCCCTCTTTTATATACATATTGAAAACCTTTTATTACCAAACCAATTAAACCTTGCAACTGCTCTTATTATATTATTCATTTGAGCCTCTAAGCGTTTATTTTTGGAATAATTGATATTATTATTATTCCAGTATTTTTATCACTCTCTGTAGCTAAAGGACTGCAAGGTTCCTGGTATCAGAGAGCTGATATTAATGAATCTGGGTGAGCCAAGAATAGGACCTCCAAGTGACCCTCCCCACTGAATTTCACTCAATGAACCCAACCTGAATTACCAAGTTGTTCAAAGAGGACCTCCATAACACTTTTTACCTTCAGTTCTTCAAGCACTACCCTACACTTAGTGTTATAGATTTTTTGGTAATCAAGATATTTGCCACCATTTATCTTGCTAAATTTTCTTTTGAGTTGAATTTTATTGAGCCCATCTTTCATTCTTTCTTTTAGATTGTCTAAGGCTACCCCAAAGATTCTTCTCAGGTAAGGATGCACTGAGGGGTGTGGAGATGGTTCATGGTCATGTTGATCATTTCTGTAGGTGATTTTCCACAAGGGCTCTGCTATTGTGTGGCTTGCAGGGATTCCAAAATTCCAGCCAACCCTCCTTGTGTGAGTTTTTCTTGACCGTCTGGTGAGCAATTGCCCAGAGTACAAACCATGTGTATCACAGGCTAAATCCACATATTTATCATGCTTTGATTTGAAAACTGTTAAAGTGTAACCATGCCTCATTGCCCATGTTTGACAATAGTATTGTACCTCTTCCCTAGTAGTAAAAGCTCTCACAGGAGGTGGGGAAAGTGGGTCTGTCATAGTTACATATTCATAGCTACATAGTCATAGTTACATAGTAATAATTCATTTTCCATCAAATTAAGTAAGGCAAAGACCAGAGTAACATAAAATGTTACTCACCACCTGAGGTCATGTCTAAATGTGAATTTTCTTTTCCTCAATTGTCACCCTCAATGAGGATGCAATTGGGGCTTCCAATGTTTCATTACCCAAATACTCTTTTTCCTCAGCTTTTTTCATGGCACTATCAATGTAGTCCTTCAACCCAGAAATGTTACAAAAAGGAGGGCTTGCCAATGTTCCCATAATGCAAAAAAAAAATTGAAATGCTACGTCAGTATTCAATCCAACTTTCAATTGAACAACTGCCAAGTTTTCTCCCTTTTGAGTTGAGAAAGATCAATTTTGTGGGATGTTTTTTTGAAGTTTCCTTTAGTTTAACTTTAATTTCACTTGAATTTCACTCAATTTCACTTTATTTCCCTTCAATTTCACTTTATTTTCACTTTATGATTGCTAGGTGTGGTACAACAGTCCCACATAGTATGGGCTGATCACCAATTAGGGTTGATGGAACCCAAATGTGGTCCAGGGGGTGCCAAAAATTTTGGCACAACCCTCCAGGGGGTTGTTTACCGCCAGCCACGCATCAAAAGCGCCGTAAAGGGGGTTACACAGCCCAAAGATGCTGTTTACAGGGGGTGTACATCCCCCTGGGGGTTGCATGGGTTTGAGAAAACCCCTTGGAGGTGTGTAGACGCGTGTTTTGGCCCGCAAATGCACTTTGGAAGTGTTTATGAGCCCCTGTGCGTCCATTGGGCTGTGTAGGGCCTCACACCACTCCCATATGAATGGGAGTTTTGAATTTATCATTTCCCTAAAACAAAGGCCAATTTTAAATTTGCAACCTCACAACGCCCATTCACTACCAAAAACGGGTTTCATGGCACAATTCCTGACCCATTTTGGATTGGGAATGGCCATTTGCAACCTATTTGAGTTGAAAATGGCCATTCACGACTCCAGTGGGTTTTGAATGGCCATTTGCGACTCAGGTGGGTTGTGAATGGCCGTTTGTTACCCAATCTGGGTTGCAAACCGCGCCACACAACCCATTTTGGGTAGTGAATGGAAAAAAAATCAATTATTTATTTTATTTTATTTATATATGTATATTCTATTTATATTTTTATTTCTAATTTAATTTCATTAATTAATTTATTTCTAATATATTTATTTATCTTTTTATTCATTTCATTTCATTTAAATTTATTTATTCAAATTTCTTTAAATTTAATTAATCAATTAATTTTTTATTTATTTATTTGTTTCATTTTATTTTTTATAGTTTTTTATATTTTTTTTAAAAATTCACATTTTTAATTTGATGGATTAAATTTGTTTTTTATCTTTTTTTATTAAATTAAAACAAAGAACTAAGATAACAAAAAGTAAAAAAAAATTGCAAATATATATATATATATATATATATATATATATATATATATATATATATCCATTTGCAACTCAGATGGGTTGCAAATGACCATTTGCGACTCAGATGGGTCACAAACGGTGTTTTGCGCCCATTTGCAACCCCAGGGTTGCAAATTTAACATTAGCCAAAATAAAATACAAGAAATTAAAAATAAAATGAAATAAAATAGTTTAAAAATTGAACAAACAAAAATGAAACAAAACAAAGGCCAATGTTGAATTTGCAACCCTGTGGTTGCAAATGGTTGTATTATAGGCATACATATATATATGTATATTGACTTTTTTCTTACTTTTTTTTATCTATTATTTCTTTCTTTGATTTCAATAAAAAAATAAATTAAATATAAATTAATAAATTAAATTAAAAATATAATAATAAAATATATATATATGAATAAAATAAAATAAATAAATTAGTAAAAAATAAATTAATTTATTAAATTGAAGATATAAATATAAATAAATATAAATAAATATAAATAAATATAAATAAATATAAATAAATAAATTAAAATTACATGAAGTAAAAAAAAATATATATAATAAATTAATTAATTAAATTAAAAATAAAGATATAAAAATTATATATATAGGGCATTATTTTTCTCACACATCCAACCCTTTATTTCACGCATTTGACGTTGGCGTGCAGTTGCGCCCCTTTGGCATTTCAGGCAAAGATACTTTATTCCACACAACTTTCAAGAATTATTTTTTTGAAATTCTTACTGCGCAGCCACGTAGCAGGGGTTCTTAAACCCCTAAAAAAATGTTTAGTAATTTTGGATCCATTACAACCCCTTCACAAATGCAATCAAAAAATGAAAAAATTCCGTAAAAACAAATTTTTACATGGGTTTTTGGTTCATCATTTTGGCTATTTTCATTTTTTTTTTTTGGTTATTTCAGCTGATATATATTTCAACCAAAATTCATAGAGTCTTCAAACATTTTTTTCTAATATTTTTTGGATGTATCCTTTCACCTTAAAAAATTCCTTCAAAAAACACAAAAAATCAAAAAAATCAAATTTCTCTTTGGACATTTGAATCCTTTTAATTTCCTTTTTATTTCATTTTTTTTGGTTAATTAAAGCTATTAAAAAGTTAAAAAACCTTTAAAGAGCATAAAATCCTTTTTTTAAGATTTTTTGGATGTATTATTTCACCTTGAAAAATTCCTTCAAAAAAGCAAAAAATTCAAAAAATTCAATTTTCTCATTTGACTTTTGGATCCTTATGTTTGCAATTTTAAATTATTTTTTTGTTTTTAAAGCTTTGAGGATTGTGAAAAAAAATATTAAAGAGCTTTTTAATTTTTTTTTCAGGATTTTTGGATGTCATTTTTGACCTTTAAAAATTCCATCAAAAAACCAAAAAATTCAAAAAATTCACTTTTCTCACTGTATTTTTGAATCCTTTTTTTGGCCTATATAATTGTTTTTTGGGTGATTCAAGCTTTCAGAATTTTGAATTTTAAAAGAAAAAACAGTTCATTAATACTTTTTGAAGATGATCTGAATTCTTGCATACACCTTACAAGCTTCCTTCAAAAAATTAAAAATGAAGAACAAATATGGATGCAAATATTAAAATTGATTTCAATATGATTGGTTTTATTTTTCTACTTGATTTTTGTGGAGGGAAAAAAAACTCATTACCAACATCCGCATTTCTCCAAACAATGGTTTTTCAAGATTTTGAATGAATTTGTCACAAAGCTTTTCCAAGGTGGATCTAACCTGGGAGCTGGCCAATGATCATACTTGAACTTGAATGAGAATAAAGTTTTGGATTCTTCTAAAATAATGAAGAAAATAGGAGAATTTTTGGAATTTGGAGTGGGATGGGAATTCAGAGGAAGATAAGTGCAAGGCATTAAAGAAGAAAACAGAACCACCGGAAACTTATATGTTTCAGCCAGAAGGAAACCATGGCATGGAAATTTCATCCACATATTTATGGGAGCTGGGCCATAAAGGTGGTTCAGTTGCCTTCTTGCTTCTTGCAAAGTTTCACCCCAGATATCACGCAGTAATCTTGTGTCCTTGAATATTGGGTTTGAATCAAGCTCTTTCAAAATTTCTTTCCTGAATTAAATCCAGTCTTCTGAGATCATCCCCAAGAAAATGGCTGATTATCTAAAGCCACAGTTCCCATACCCTATGGCATCTTCAACATGGGAGATATGTGGAATGGCTCTTTGTGGGGAAATTGAATCTTTTTATTGGAACTAAAACCAAAAATCAGAATTCTTTTATAACAGAAAATATGGAATAAAGATAATACTCACTTCTTCAACTGATACTTGGTCAAATATTCCAGAAGAAGAATAAGGTAATGTGCAGGAAACCTAGAGGAAAAAACCAAAAGAAATCAGAAAAAATTAAAAAATGAGAAGATTCCAAATTTACTCACTTTCTCACTGATTGTTGGGGCTGCGAATACCTTCCCCCCAAGAGGATGGTAAGGAGCATCACCATCTTCATTGGATACATTTAGTCTCTTGATTCTTGTCCCAGGATTGTATTCAGGAGAAGCAACTTGCTTATTCACAATGGTTCCGGACCTCTGATAAAGGTTTGAATGAAAAAATCAATGAAAAATAATATCCAGAAAATTATCTAAAAATAAAAAAAAAGAAAGCTCACCATCTTAATTAAATCCACATCTTGCAGCTCTTCATCTGATTAATATTCCCCTTCATCAAAATTTGGCACCTCTTCATCTTTAGAATATTCCTCTTCAGTCAGAAATTCACTCTATGGTAAAAAAATGACAAGGAATCATTAAAAAAAACAACTTATTGCAGAAAAAATAAGTATATTTATAAAATTAACTCTTCCTCTAATTACTCTGTATTTTTTACCTTCCCCTTCCCTTGGATGGCCTTGCACCTTCTTTAAACCTGAACACATAAGAAAAAAAATTAATTATGAATTTTGATATATTTTTTTGTCAAAAAAATTGGTGACTGACCTTCAAATTTGCTATGAATTTCTTCTTTGGCCTTCCTCTCCTCTTGGGTTCTTCTAAATATTCAAAACCAGATGGATCTCTTTTGCTTGAGGACTGAGAGATCTTCTTGAAATTACTGGCTGCTCCTTTGGTTCTTCCTCTAACTTTGGATCTTTGAGTGGAATTTGGATCTTCAATCAGGTTAAGTTGATATCTTCCCCTGTACAGCTTCATGCTTTCACCCAAATAATATAGCTGTTCTCCAAGTGGCAACTTGCTGAATGCTTCAAAAGTTTTAGTGAAATATAGGTTTTCATTACTGTCTTTGATTTGAAATTCAAGTTTTGCTGAATCTCCAGTTGATTCAGGGTTCACAGTTAACTGGAGAAAGGAAAATAAAAATCAATCAGGACATTATTTGTTTGAGCTTGAATCCCCCCCCCCCCAAAAAAAGAGAAAAACTTACTGAGATGGGAGCTTTGACATGCCATTGAGGATGAAAATCATCAAGTTGGAAGAGTTCACCCTTTCTGCTGGCCAATTTGACTTTGTGAACACATGGTATACCAATGTAAGAAGAGTAATCACAGTTGTTGCAATTGGTGGAAGAATTGGGAACTTGATGAGATGAATGAATGAGTTTGAGGGCAAAGTGGCTGATCTTTCCAGAAAGATGATCCACACAGTGAGGCAAACCAATGAGATGCTTGAATTCTTGCTGAGAGGCTTCAATGGCTCTCTCATGGGTTTGGATGGTGATGGAACTGTAATTTTTTTGAACTACATTATAGAAAGAGCCAATAGAAGAATTGATGAATCTTTTAATGTAGGAGTGAAAACCTTCTATTATTGATGTACTTGTGTTTCCAAAGTGAAAGTATTTGTTGTTAAAATACGTATGCACTTACGCCTGTGCTACATTGTGGTAGACCAAACCTGTCCTATAGCCATCAGACTCACTTTTTTAGTGTAACAACAGCTCAAACCCTCAAAGTAGCCTCAGAAATGAATTCTATATCACAAATAACCTATAGTCACTCAGCCAAAGTACCCCTCTATCTCTCATGGATTAGAAGATACAGCCCAAGAACCCTTCAACTATGGCAAACTCATACCCAACCAGGTGTCACAGCTCTGTGGAAGGCATAAAGACATACCTTTCAAACCCTCAAGTACATACCAGTAACAGTTTACCCTCAACACCAGAACCATACACCAACCCTGTCACCTCACTCAGAATACAGCATACAGACACAGGAGGTAGTGCAGCATGCCAGATCCAGTCACCTCATCCAGCATTCCAGATCCAGTCACCTCATCCAGAAAACAGCATACAGACACAGGAGGCAGTGCAGCATGCCAGATCCAGTCACCTCATCCAGAATACAGTATACAGATCCAGGAGGCAGTGCAACCAGTCCAGATCCAGCCACCTCAGCCAGAATACAGCAATGCAGATACAGGAGGCAGTGCAGCATGTCAGATCTGGTCACCTGAACCAAACATGCAGCAAATACACATACAAGAGGCTGTGCAGAATTATACAGGAGCAATATAGGCAGGAGCAAGTCAAACCAGTCTCAAGCAAGAACCAAACAAACATGCAGCAAATACACATTCAAGAGGCTGTGCAGAAGTATACAGGAGCAATATATGTAGGAGGAAGTGGAACCAGCCTTAACCAGAACCAAACAAACCAACAGTATTTCATAGCAATACATGTAGGTAGAATCAAGTAGCACTGAATAAAATAACAGTAAAAGACAGCAAAATATCTTATCTGAACTACACAGCAATCTATGCAAGGCTGTGCATGCATGAAACCCCTGTACAAGCTTTTCCCAACCAGCAGAAATGCCTCATGTAACTGTACAAGATTTTTCCAACCAGCAGAAATGCCTCATGTAACTGTACAAGATTTTTCCAACCAGCATGAATGCCTCATGTAACTGTATCTCACTGTTCCTTACCAGAACAGGGAGAACCCTCAGGGGCAGCCTTGAGCACCCCTGGGGGCAGGATTTGTCTATTTAAGGAGGGCCTCTCTGCCCTATCCAAGTTGTATCACCATCCCCCACAAATCTTTATCCCATCTCATGCCATCTGGCCTAGTTATCACCCATCCCTACTCACCCAATCAACCCATCTATCTGTGGTACCTACCCAGAAAAAATATTAGTAGTGAATCAATTATAAAAGGAAAACAAGAAATCAGAAACCAAGTTATTACCAATCTTTAACCAAATTAAACCACCCACCAGGTGCTTGAATAAGGGTTCTTCTGTGACCTAAATATTCAGCACCATATTAAAGAAACCCCACCCATTAGTTAATAAATAACCCTTACAAAGAAAGAGAGAACAACAAAAAGAAACTACCAACCTTCCCTCTGCCCAGCCCCCTGTGGGTAAACCCATCCTTGGGTCCTCTCCTGAACCAGCCCTTTGATAAAACCTTGGACCCTTTAATATTTGGGTATTGGTTAAGATCAAACATATCTGATCAATAAATTAAACAATAGTCCAATACATCTGGTCTATTCTTCAACAAACCCTACCAATAACAATGAATAACTAATCTAGGTCTGATCTGAGACCTATATTAAGTCTCAAAGAAACCAGTCATTAATTTAAATAAATTATTGTGCAGACTTACTATAGTACTAGAAGGGCAGGCAATTCAAAAACACTCTTATTATATACTAATAGTCCAAAGGAGTAGAAGTAATACTAAATTCCCCTTCAAGGACTGCCAGCAAGCTATTTGCTACTTTATTTATATAATCCCACAGGAGTCTCTACAACGTATAAGTGTAATCCAAAGGGGATGCACATATGGGCTTCTCCTGCCCATTTGACACTCACACGGACCATACGGGCCTTTTTGGATGTCACTGATTTGGGGAAACTGGCCTCAAAACGTGTGAAACAGGCTCATTGGTACACAGGCCCGGCGGGGGATATGGCCAAATACAGCCAGATGGGCTTTTATGGGCATAATTGGGCCCAAGGTTTATTTTGGACATACTGGGCCAGACGGGCTGGCCCGCCAAAGTGTGTTTGTCTCAGGTTTTGGGCTTGGGGCGGCCCTTTGGGGCCACTTGTATTCCTTGGTTTGGCCCATGCGGGGCTGTTTCCGCGGCCAAGGGGTCCCACGCCGTGCAACGCCACACAGGCCCGGCCTATTGCAAATGATGGCCACTGCCGCAGGAGCAAGGGCCAGCGTCCCCAGCTCCCTTTCCCTCCCCTCGCTTGCCATTGCAAGGGGGAGGGGGTGGCTGGCTGGGTTGAACCAGCCAGCAACCAACCGCAACAAGGCGGTTGGTCAGGGAAGGGGGATTTCATCACCCCCTTGCCCAAAGGATGACAAGGCCCGCCGCAAGGAGAGCAACCGGTGGTGGGGGGGATCTGATCACCCCTCCACCATTGAAGCAAAGCAGAGACCAGGGGCGCTCTCCCCCCCCCCCCTTTACCAAGGGGGAGGAGCAATGGGGCTGAGGGGATTTGACTACCCCCCAGCCCACTTCCATTGACAACGCCCTGGGGGTATTGACCCCCAGGGCCCCTGGTAGGGGGAATTGACCACTCCCTCCAGGGATCTGAGAGAAAGAGGGGGGGGGACAGCATTTCCGCTGGTCACACCCCCCCATGTGAGTCTGAGACCAGACCCAGTTGTGTCCTGGGTCCCACCTGGCCATTTGTATGGCCAGGAGTTGGTTGCATGAGGCAACCAGCCAGTGTGTGTGGCAATAGGACCGGTTTTAACAGAAAACTGGCCCATGGATTGAAAAGCACAGGGGCTGGTTCAGACCCATTGAGGTGGAAACACCAGAAACAACCGGAATAGGCTGGTTGTAAGGGTACAGAGACTGATGCCATTTGGGCTGATGTAGCCCAAACCAAGTAACAAGGCCTGTAGAGCATGTAGAGCTCTTTTGGGGCGGAAAATTTGCCTTTTGGCTTGTTGTATCATGGGCTCACAAGAGGCCAATCTTTTGTACTTAAGGAGCTCTTCTCCCTGCTGTTTTCCAATCATCCATTCATCATCCAATCAAATTCATCAACAATATCATCCAACGTGTTGCCCCATTTGTGAGAGCCCATCAAGTAATTATTGACACAAGGTGTCCAGCATTTCTTTTACTTTGAATACTGCTGATTTGCCTAAGCTAATTGCTGGCCATAATTATAACATTTTTTTTCCAAATAGGAGAAAAATTTTCTTTTTAGAGGAATCAAGTTTTCAAGAAGGTAGTCAGAAGTGGGAGGATTCCAGACCAGAGAAATTTTTGTGAAGTTTTTGTGATAGCTTTATTCAGATTTTGAATAGACCAAATGATGCCATTTTTTCTGAAATAGCTTCCATTCATCTTCACTTTTAAAGTGCTTCCTGAAATGAGTTTGAATATTCTTTAAAATGTGCCAGACACAGAGAAGATGATGAGAGGAAGGGAAAACTGATTTAATTGAGCTAATAAGTGCTTGTTACTTTTCTGTCACAATCACACTAGGCTCTTTATCTTAAAATATTTCCTGAAGTTGAGTCAGGGCCCAATCATAGTTCTGTTTTTTCTCTTGAGATAAGAAACAGAATGCAAATGAGAAGCTTCTAGCAGAATTGTTTATCCCAAGAATATGCAGAAGAGGCATTCCAAATTTGTTGTTTTTATATGTACAGTCCATCATAATGAGAGTAGGGAAAAGATTGAGAAGTTTCATGGAATTGGGTTGTGAAATAAATAATAAAGCAATTTGACCATCCACATTGTTAATTTTGTAGTAAAAAGAAGAATTCCCAAGTTCCAGTATGAGTTCTTCCACAGAAGTTTTGCCATCAAGGGATTTTTTTTGTATTTGGGATATTTTGTTGTAAATTTTAGGGAGATTTTTATGGATAGGTGATGATGAGTTTTGTATAATAGAGTTGAGAATTTTTAAAGGGGGAACTCCTGCTTTGGATAAATTTTCAAACAACTCCTTTTGCTCCCTTGGATTTTTCTTTGGATGGGATGAGTAAAAGGATCAATGGAAGGTAAATGGTTGTTCTCTGGACATATAACTGTAACCACCCAAAAACCCAATCTTTTTGAAAAATTCCCTGGTAAACTGAAAGGACAATTGGTCTCTCTTGTTTTTTTTTTTTTTTTTTTTTTTTAATTTGGAGGTATCTTTGCTTGTTTTATATTCCTCAGATTTATCACATTGGTAAGTGTAGGCCAGATTCTTGCAATTTGATACTCTGGTAGATATGGAATATCCATGGGAATTTTCCCATTATTGGATAGCCTCAACCAGCTCCTCCTTTTGATTATATGATATCTCAGGAGGAGGGGCCAGAGGAGTTGAATCAAGAGTTTTATCATCTGAATAAGGAGCAAGATTATTTGAATCACTAGTTTGATTAAATTAGATAATGGAGGATGAGCCTGGTGAAACATTTGAAACAGTTATGAAAAGTGGGTGGATGTTTTCTTGAGCCATTGGAAAAAGAGATTTTCTTGTTTGGAATTATCTGGAGTGTTGAGTTGTTTTGATGAGTGGTTGGTGGTGTGGTGTGAAAAGGTGTGGTGTGGTGTGGTGTTGTGTTGTGTGGTTTTATTTGGTGTGGTGATGTGTTGTGTGGTGTGGTATTGTGTGGTATGGTGTGGTATGGTGTGGTGTGGTATGGTGTGGTGGTGGCGGGTGATTGGAGGGTGGAAAAGGTCAAGGGGGTTGTTTATGAGATAATTTTGGCGCTCCAAGATGAGTCGTGGTCAAAGGAAAGAAAATTCAGTAATATTGAATATATGCATGTGAAGGGCTTAAAGAAGAATGAATTTTTCAAATTTTTTGGTTTTTTGATGGAATTTTTAAAGGTCAAAAATGACATCCAAAAATCCTGAAACTAAATTTAAAAAGCTCTTGAATAGTTGTTTTACAATTCTCAAAGCTTGAAACACCAAAAAAAATAAGTCAAAATGGCAAAAATAAGGATCCAAAAGTCAAATGAGAAAATTGAATTTTTTGAATTTTTTGCTTTTTTGAAGGAATTTTTTAAGGTGAAATAATAAATCCAAAAAATCTGGGAAAAAATTTTTAATTCTCTTTAAATTTTGTTTTAACTTTTTGATAGCTTGAATTACCCAAAAAAATGAAATAAAAAGGAAAATAAAAGGATTCAAATGTCCAAAGAGAGATTTGATTTCTTTGATTTTTTGTGTTTTTTGAAGGAATTTTTTAAGGTGAAAGGATACATCCAAAAAATATGAAACAAATATTAGAAGAATATTTCAAGGTTGTCAAAATTTATGGCAGCTGAAATAACCAAATAAAAAAACAATAAAAATAGCCCAAATGATGATCCAGAAACCCATGCAAAAATTTGTTTTTACAGAATTTTTTCATTTTTTGATTTCATTTTTGAAGGGGTTCTAATTGCTCCAAAATTACCCAAGATTTTGGTTTGGGGTTTAAGAACCCCTGCTTGGGGCTGCGCAGTCAGAATTCACAAAAAATGAATTCTTGAAATTTGCATGAAATAAATTATTTTTGCATGAAATACCACAGGGGCACGACTGCGCGCCAACATCAAAATGCGTGAAATAAAGGGTTGGATGCATGAGAAAAATAATTCCCTCTATATATGAAATAAATATATTATACAAATTTTTTCTTTTTATTTTTTTTTTTGCCATTCAGAACCCAAAATGGGTTGCAAATTGTGCCACACAACCCCTTTTAGGTAGTGAATTGGGTTTGCAAGGTTGCAAATTAAACATTGCCCCAAAACAAAAAAAAAAAAAAAGCGCCAAAAAAAGAAAAAAAATTAACAAATTGGAAAAAAAATTAAATGGAAATTCTACAAAATTTCACCACTATGGGGCCATGAGTGCAAAGCCCATATAAATAAACAATGAAAAAGTATATGGACCAGCCCTAAAGTAAAAAAACCACAAATTAAATAAACAATGAAAGTCTATGAACCAGCCCAAAAGTAAAAATGCCAAAAAATACAAGGTCAACTTGTGTCAAGCTAATCCAATGAGGTGGACTTGTATCCATCCAGCTCACCTTAATGGACTAGCCCTACAATAAAATCACAAAAAAAGGCTTCTATGAAGTCCACCTTAATGGACAGGCCCTAAAGTAAAAACACCAAAAAAAAAGTCAGGTTCAAGTTGTGTTAAGCTGATCCCATCAAAAGGATTAAAAATAATCCTTATGATAGTATCAGCCCAACACAAGTTGAACTGAATTACCCATAAAATATCATTCAAAACACTAAAAATAATATGTTAACTCAAAAACTCATCATAATGATGCTCAAAATTTTATAACACTTTATATTAATAAAATTACAAGATCAGCATCAGAGCCCAAACCCAAATTATGAAATTAAAATGATTTTTATAACTTAGAATACAACTTAAGTTGATCTTTTAGATGATCAACCAAAACAGAAGCCTTTTTAGAAGTCAAAGAAGCAGGTTTTGAAACAATGGGAAGGGTTGGAATCATTTCTCTCTCAATTACAAGATGAACCCAGTGATTATTGTTGAAAAAGAAAATGAAGATAGAATCTGATTTTTCTTTTAAACCCATTTCCATAGGAGAATAAGTACAACATGAATCCCATGAAATGAAGAATATTGGTCTTCCATAAGTATCAGCTATTAATTGGTCCATGTCAAGCTTTGAAAGCCATTTTGAAGAGGGAATCTTTTTATTTATGTCATTAACATCAAGTCTTTTTTCTATCTTTTCAATGTATTTGATGTCACCAAGGATCTTAGAATAGCATGTATTATTTTCCCTCAATTTTTCAATCATTTCCTTTTGTACTTTAAATCATCCATACTCATCATAACCAAGTGATCTTGTAATTAATATAAATCCACAATTCCCATCACCAACAGGATCCCAAACCTCCCCCAAGAACTTTTGTAAGTTCTCAGGTATTTTATTGAGGTATTTCACTTTTGGTTCCTAAAATCAAAATTTACTTGGCCAAAATTCTAATATCATTAAATAAATTGATACTCACCAAAGGTGAGCTTCTGCTTGACTCCTCCATTCCTTCTCCTTCCTTGTAAAAGGATTCTGATTCAAAATGAAGGGACCCTAATTAACTTTCAGTATCTTCCTCTGAACTATGAAATTCAGATGAAGAGCTTTCCTTGCACTACAGAAATCATTTTCCCATAAGTTCATTAAACCATGAAAATGAACACTCAAAATAAAAGACTTACTATATTTGGTCTTTTTGGTTCCCTTTTCACCCTCTCAAGTTCCATTTCAACATGTTCAAATTTTGAAATTTCACAACAAGTAGCTTTCAATTTTGATTGAACATGGCTGGACCATAAGACCTTTGGCTCAAGCCTTGGCTTGGAAATAAAAGTAGCTGTACAATCAACCATGGAATTTGAAATATCCAATCTAACTTTTTGAGTTTTTCCCATAAGCATGGAATTCAACTTGTTGAAACATTGATATTTGAAAAGCACTGGATCTGTTTCATTCTTTCAAAAATAAAAACAATAACTAATCTTTCAATCATATAATTGCTTTTAATCCTATAATTTTTGTCAATCCTATAATTTTTAAACTTCAAAAAACCCAAAAAGACAACTCCCTTCACTGGAAGGGTAATTTTCTAACCTCCACTGAGAATCAAAATCCTCAGGCACAATGGATCCTCTTGATGCTAGTATTTTACCTAAAATGTGGGAACACACCAAGTTCATTGTTTTTGAATAAGACTTTGAGCACACCTGTCCATCATGGTTGTTCTTTAAATTCTAAAATTTTTTGCCAATTATTTTAATTGCCTCAATTGACAATTTGTAACCCAAAGGTAAATGTTCTTTTGGAAAAACTGTTCCTAACTTTATTTGAGAGTTTTTAAGTGAAGCATGCACTTATTGAATTTGGCTTTCAATGGTTCCTTTGAGGTGTTTCCACACATCCAAAATTTTCCCCAAAGATCCAGAAAGTAATTGTTTGAAAGCAGCATGGGCCCCTTCTACACAAGAGGTTGTTTTATTTCCAAATTCTGGGTTGAAAAAATTCAATGCCATTACAAATTTCTCTTTGATAGGGAAAGTGTTCTTTTGCATATACTTGAGCACATCCTCAAATTCTTTCAAGAAACACTTTATTAAAGTTTCGAAATAAAGATTCCCGGCAGAGATGAACAGAAGAAGCAATAAATTGGCCTACTCTGAGTCTTGTTGATAGTGAAAATGTTCTTTTCAATATACTAAAGCACATCCTCACAGTCTTTCAAGAAAAACTGTAGTTTCAACATAAACATTTCCAGAAGAGATGAACAGAAGAAACAATAAATTTGCCTCTTCTGAGTTCTGCATCATTGATTTCTGCCTCACCCTTGGCTTTAGAGGCCACATAATTTTCCCACAGAGTCATAAAAATTTCCCATCCTGCATCTTCATTAATGAAGTGAACTTTTAAATTTTCTTGAATATTTTTAGAAAAGTGCCAAGAGAACAACTTTCTGGATGAATCAGGGAAACTATTTTCAATTGAACAAATCAGAGCTTTTTCATGGTCTGTCACAAAGACTTTTAGAAGCCTCTTGAATCATAAGCCAACTCCTTTAGTGCATTCAATTCCCAACTGTAGAACTCAAATGTTTCTTTTTTTTGAAAAACAAAAGCCTTTTTAAAGGTTTTCCTGTTGGCTGTCATTCCTACAACATGCAATAGAGGTATGTTTTACATTTTGGTTTATAAGTACAATCCAACAAAACAATATGATGGTGATTTTTTAAAAGTTTTATAGACTCAGGATGAGCCAAGGAAAGGGCCTCTAAGTCACCCTCTCCACAAAATTTTGAACTGGAAACCCAATGGGTTTCCTGGAGCATTTCAAATAGAACACCCATAATACCTTTTCCATTCAGTTCTGCTATCTTTAACTTCTGCTTAGTTTTATAGATTGTTCTATCATAAATGTATTATCCGCCATCAATCTTTCTCAATTTAATTTTAGGTTGGACCGTATTGAGCCCATCTTTCATGCCTTCTTTCAGTTGATCCAAGGCTTGACCAGCAATTATCCTCAGTTGAGGATGAACTGAGAGATTTTCAGATGGTTGATGATTTTTTTGGCCATTTCTAATGGAGAGATGTCATGTTGAATCTTCTAATGTAAAACTTGCATGGATCATGAATTGACACCCAAACTTCCTTGTGGGAGTTTTCCTTTGCCATTTGGTGAGGTAAAGCCCCTCATATACTCCAATTATGTTGCATGCTAGATCAACATATTTATCCTTTTTTTCATTGAATTTTGTCACTGCGTAGCCATGCATGGCTGCCCATTTTTGAAAATAAATCCAGGCTTCTTTCCTACTAGGAAAGTCTCTCATGGGAGGAGGTTCAAGGGGTTCTGGCACCTCTTATTTAAATTAGTATTTTTCAAGCCAAATCATTCTCAGTAAAATGGCATATTAAATGTGACCCACCACCTGTAGTCAATTCCAGTTGTGAAGAAACATCTTTTTCCTCAATTTCAATCTTAGATGAGGATGCAATTTGGGCTTCCAATGTTTTCTTTTCCAAATCCCTAGATTTTACCAAAGCTTTGTTAACAACACTTTTAATTAATTCCTTTAATTCAGCCATGTTTAAACCAGGAGGGCTTGGGCTTGCCACTGTTCCCATAAAAAAATGAAATTCAACGTAAATTTAGTATTCAATTCAATTTTAAATTCAACAACTCCAAAGTTTGCTCACTTTTGGGTTGATAAAAATAAAATTATATGACAAGCAAGTGATGTGTACAATTTTCAACAAGTCTTTTTTTTGCCAATAAGAAGAATGCAGTTTCCAATTTCCTTGTGTGGTCCAATAATAGTCCCACATAGTATGCCACATCCCCAAATGTTGTTTGATGGCACTCAAATGTGGTCCAGGGGTGCCTAGGTACCCCCATTCCCCCCTCAAATGGCCCATTTTGCCCCAAAGGGCCAGGAAAACAGGCTCAACCCCTGCTCACAACTTGTGCATCCCTGGGGGGGTTGTAACCCCCAGTTTCCACCCTTTCAGAGTTCAAATCTCCAATTTCAACTTGAAACAGGTTGCAAATGGGGATGGGCAAGTTGTGAGAAACTTTGCTCACTCCTTGTTGAGTTGTGATTTGCCATTCACAACGCATATGGGTTGGGAATGGTGATTTACATCTGTTTGCAACCCCTGGGTTGTGAATTTAGCATTTCCATTTGGGATGCTACAGGTTATGCTTGAGTTCTCTATTTTAAAGGCAAGGATTGATCCCCAGAATAAAGAAGGTGAAAAATCCCATTTTCAAAATGCAAAAACTTCATATCCTCCATGGCTTAAGCTTCCTCCAAGTATCTCAAACATGTTTGGAAGCATTCATGAAATCTTTGAAGATAATTGAAAACTGAAATGTTTTTCAGAAAGAATTTTGTAAATATCAACAAAATCCTTATATCTGAATATCATTTTTTCTGTGTAGCTAGGCTCAAATGAGAACATAGAAGGAAAATTTTGAAATTGGTTATGGAAAATTCCCTCCATATACCCAAATATTTATTTCTTCTAACTTGGTATTTTGAACCTTAGAACCTTTCTGTCCAAGTAAGGAACATTGGAAGTATGTCTCTCAGATTTGGAGACAGAATTATTCCCAGGTTTCATTTTATTTCTTTAGGGTAAAACCATCCCCTCAATTCAGGAACAAAAAAATTATTGCAACCACTATTTTAGTTGTGATAAAAGGAAATTCATTCTTTTATTCACAATTCTTTTGTACAAGACACTGACAAAACATGTTTCATTTCAGTGAGATACCCTGTTTTCATTAAAACCTTTTTTTGATAAAAAAAAATTCCCTTCCTTATGGTCTTTTAAAGGTCCAATATTCAAAGAGAATT
The DNA here is from genome assembly GCA_025617555.3 of Puccinia polysora. Lineage (NCBI taxonomy): Eukaryota > Fungi > Basidiomycota > Pucciniomycetes > Pucciniales > Pucciniaceae > Puccinia > Puccinia polysora. Next base: position 28,003,881 of record CM062642.1, on the reverse strand, counting down.
TGATTTTTAGCTACCTTGGTTGATAGGGATAATATATATAAATTAATTTAGATTAAGGGATTTGGTTTTTTTGTCTTATTGCTTGTTTTTGTAATTTTTATTTTTGATTTTAACACATAAAAATCAGAGGCCATAGTGTAAATGGGGGCTTTTAGTTATCCTATTGGGACTTTTTATTACCAAATCAATATTTCCAGATATTAATGTTTAGTCTATTTTAATGTCTAATGTTTTTGATGAAGGATTAAGGGTGATTCTTGCTGTATTTTTATTCAAAAGGCTTTTCACAGGAGGTTTAAAGGTTGTAAAAGTTTATTCAGTTTGGGATTTCACTTATTGATATTATTTACTTAAAAATTCCTAATTTCACAAAAACAATTTTTCTTAATTTTGATAACCACAACCAAATCTATTTTTCCTTTTCTTTTTTTTTACTTAATTTTTAATTTTTCATTATATGGGTTTTGGGTTTATTGACCTAGATATTGTGTATTTTGGGGTTTTGGGGGTGCTTTCTTGGAGTCTTGGGGTCCCTTTGGTTCTTTAGAGTTTGGTGCTGCATTGGTCCCCTTTTTACCCTGGTTTTGATGGTCTTAGGGAATATCTTTTTCAACCTGTGGTTGAAAATCTTGGGGTTGATGGTTAGCACCAGTTCATTTTTTGGGTCTTTTTTTCTTTTTTTTTTGCTTTCTTGATTTATTTCCAGAATTCTTTGGCCAATGATAAAGGGGGTTTGGTTAATTTAGCAGTCAGTTATCTGAACTTGGGCTATATTTGAAATTTTCAAGCTAATAATTATTTAATCATCTTGGGCTTCTGTTTTCAAATTTTTTATCTATTATCTTTGGGTTAAATTTTTATTGTTATTAGGAAGGTTGCTCTGCTACATTGGAAAGCTGAAATTTTTTCCAGGCTCATTTCATGATTCATATTTTTTTAATTTGATGTGGATTATGAAAGAACTTCAGATTTTCTTTCATCAAGATTGATACCTCCTAGACAACTCATCTTATGCCAGTTAATATGTGGTTCCAGCACACTGGAATATTTCTCCTCATTATAAATATAAAACAGATTTGCACTATCATCTAGCCAAATCAATATTTCAACCTTAAAATGCTACAGGATTCCTGAAATTAAGATGGGCAAGCTAATATATGTGGAACTAGCTCCAGAATTCCAAAGGCATGATATATCCAGAAACTGGATCATATTTTGTGTTATTCTTCATAATTTATTAACAAAATTGAAGATGCATGGGATTAAATATTTCAATATGGTATTCCTGATTCTCCTTCAGCCATTCTAGGCTCATCTAATCCTTAATATTTTTCTATTAAAGATAGATTTCTACCTCTTACTCTAGCTTAATTTTGTTCATTATTCTTCATTTTTACACTGGTTCAACAATAAAAAACACTTCATAAATTTGACACCCTTTTTTGGGCACCCTCCATCTCATTGATTTCTGCTACAGTTCACTATCAAAAAATCTCCAGTTCATCTTCTTCACCCAAAATTCACATCAAACCCCAAATCACAACCTCACATAATAATCCACAAGGGAAAATCACCAGCACAACTACTTGAATCCTCCTCACCACCACCTCAAACCCAAAATCACAACCCATCCTCAAAATAAAACTCCAAAAAATCACCTCTTCAAAAGCTCAATTAACATATTCAACCCCTTTGATTGCTCAATACCTCATCCAAGTTTTACCCCATTTTCATCATTCAAGAAAAAAAAAACCTCTTTTCAATATACCCTTTTTTGAGGAACCCATAAGCACCCTTCCAGACTCTTTCTACCCTTATTTACAGTGGTAAAACAAAAATAATGGGACTGATTGACCTAAAACAATCAAATTGTTTTCAGGAATGGGTTTCAAGCTGAATCCTTTGCTAAAAAAACAATTATATTCTTTATTTCAAGGGTATAGATATTCCAAATCTGTACTTTACTTGAAACACAATCAAAATTTCAAAAATATCAAACAATAAGTTTGTTAAAAAATTCTTAAAAGGAACAAAACAATCAAAAAAATGCTGATTGAAAAAAAAAATTTGTGCCATCAATATCTTTTCTTCTTTATGAGGGTGTGAGTGAATATTTAAAGGAATTTTTTCATGAAAGAAACATTAATATTGAGAGTTGGTAAAAAAATCCCAATCCAATGTTGATTGATGTTGATTTTTCAGTGCCTTGGTAATATGGTGATGATAAATTTGAGAGAGGTAGGTTGGAATTCATGGAAACCAATACAAAAATTTTCATTAAAGATTTTTATGCATCTGATTTTCATATTTCTCTTTTTTTCTGCTTTGAGGTTCCTTGAGCTTCTTGAGGTTATATTTTTCTGAGGTTAAATTGGATTTGGGGTGATTAAAATTGTTCAAAAATTGATTCTGACCGGTGTAATTAAACCATTCTTGAATAGTTTAATCATCTTAAACTTCCAAATCAACCAATTTTCCAAAGAAGAATACATTTCAAAACAAGGACAAAAAATTCAGATTCAAAGATAAAGGATAAAGTTTAAAAAATATTACTTACCTTTTTATTCGGTACTCAGGCATTGATATAAAAAAACAAATACAGAGGCAATGTGGTGATTGGTCAACTGGAGTGGGAGCCCAAAGATGGTTTGATCAACACAAAAATCAATACACCCTGTTCTTCATCTAAATTATTTAAATTACTTGATTTTGGCTACTTTTCCAAACAATCCCATGAATTTTGGCAATCTGCTGTAAATCCCACCAAGAACCACTGAGGCCCCAGTAAGTTTTTCTCTCAAATCTCCCTTGTAATTTATTTGAAATTTATTAGTGGAAACATGATCTTGAGCTCAAAAATTCCCTGGAATCATCATAAACTTCAATAGATCAATTTAAAAATAACAATTACAGCAAAAAAGATATTGAAATAAAATGAACCATTCAGAAACTCCCAATTCTAACCTTGATTCCATTCACTCTAGATTCCTTGTTTTCAAGCTAAATTTCAGATTTCATGTCCCTGAACCAATACCTTTCTACCTCTCTGCCTATCTTTCTAAATACATCCCAATGTCAACTGGATCTCAAGATTTCATTCTAATATCATCCCAATAATCTATTTCTAAAGCAATTTCAATTGGAACCAATCAACCTACACCTTATTCTCATCCCTACATTAATTTTTTCAATTTCCATAACACACATCATCTTTGTCCCCCTCCTTAAAAGCTCATTTCTGTTCTCCAAATTAAAATTCTATGCTTCTCTTTTCCTTATCCCATCTTATGTATATTTCCCCCACACTTAACCATTCTTTCTCTTATTATCATAATACTATGCCATCTGGATATTTTGCCCATACAACCAAATTCCAAAAAAATTCTCCCAATGAAATTTTTAGTGGTAGTTTTTCCCCATCACCCTCCCATAATACATCATAACTGGGCCCAAAAACCAGCGACATTTGGAGGAATATAACCCTCTTCAATGAATTTTCCTTCCCAAGTTATCCTGTGATTCCTTCTCCTAAATCCATCAAGATCTATTCTTGATAGAAGATTATCCATGTGCCATTGACCAGATTCAATATGTATATCTCATATCTCTTTATTAGTTATTTAAACTCTGTTTCAAAATTTTTATGTTTTTAAAACTAAAAAAATCAAACTAAAACAGAACAATAAGCCATTTCTTAACTTAATACAGCATTATCAGTAGATTTTCCCTCAAATTATACCCAAGTATTATAAAGAGTAGAGCAACACCTTATACATTAAAGATAAAATTTACCTGAAATGAAATTAATGATGCGCAAAGGAGGCTTCCTTAAAAAATTAATATCACACCTTTTATTGTAATATAAACTTTACAATTAAAAAGCACCTTCCACTCAAACTTGGAGTCAATTATTTGATTATTTGCAGATATTGATAGTAAATTTGATTTCCCTGTTAAATCTTTCTCTTTATATTAAGTCAAGTGGGCTTTCTAACTCTTTCAATATTTTAAAATGAATAATAACTGATAAATAAATGAGGAAGGGCCAATAGTTTCAAGACACCCCCTCCCCCTCTTTTATATGGAAAGGAGCCATTAGTGGACAAAATGGATCATAATGGGAGTGAAATTATCTCCCCTTTTTTCACTCAAAGTCTCAAAAAACCCATTGGATCATCCTCATTGATAAAAATGAACATAATCTTTTGGGTGGATACACAATCTATAGTTCCAATTTATATCAAAAAATCATGGGTAATGTTAAATTCACAGCTCATTGAGCCGTGTACATGGCTCTGTACACAGCATTTATTATGTATTATTTATTATTTATTATTTATTATTTATTATTTATTATTTATTATTTATTATTTATTATTTATTATTCATTATTTATTATTCATTATTTATTATTTATTATTTATTATTTATTATTTATTATGATTTATTATGATTTATTATTATTTATTATTTATTATTATTTAATATTTATTATTTATTATATATAATTTATTATTTGTTATTATTTATTATTATTTATTATTTATTATTATTTATTATTTATTATTATTTATTATTTATTATTTATTATTTATTATTTATTATTTATTATTTATTATTTATTATTTATTATTTATTATATATTATATATTATTTATTATTTATTATATATTATATATTATATATTATATATTATATATTATATATTATATATTATATATTATATATTATATATTATATATTATATATTATATATTATATATTATATATTATATATTATATATTATATATTATATATTATATATTATATATTATATATTATATATTATATATTATATATTATATATTATATATTATATATTATATATTATATATTATATATTATATATTATATATTATATATTATATATTATATATTATATATTATATATTATATATTATATATTATATATTATTTATTATTCATTACTTATTATTTATTGGAGGCTACACAACTTGATTTTAGTTGTTTAGCCTGCTTTAAAACTCAAATAGGACGTGTAGCATGCCACACAGCCCATTTTAGGCGTTTAGCATGCCACACGGTCCATTTGAGCTGTGTAGCATGCCACACGGCTCATCTGAGTTGTGTAGGGTGCCACACGGCCCATTGAGACGTGTACATGGCTCTGTAGCCATGAATTTAACATTACCCTAAACAATAAATAATAAATAATAAATAATAAATAATAAATAATAAATAATAAATAATAAATAATAAATAATAAATAATAAATAATAAATAATAAATAATAAATAATAAATAATAAATAATAAATAATAAATAATAAATAATAAATAATAAATAATAAATAATAAATAATAAATAATAAATAATAAATAATAAATAATAAATAATAAATAATAAATAATAAATAATAAATAATAAATAATAAATAATAAATAATAAATAATAAATAATAAATAATAAATAATAAATAATAAATAATAAATAATAAATAATAAATAATAAATAATAAATAATAAATAATAAATAATAAATAATAAATAATAAATAATAAATAATAAATAATAAATAATAAATAATAAATAATAAATAATAAATAATAAATAATAAATAATAAATAATAAATAATAAATAATAAATAATAAATAATAAATAATAAATAATAAATAATAAATAATAAATAATAAATAATAAATAATAAATAATAAATAATAAATAATAAATAATAAATAATAAATAATAAATAATAAATAATAAATAATAAATAATAAATAATAAATAATAAATAATAAATAATAAATAATAAATAATAAATAATAAATAATAAATAATAAATAATAAATAATAAATAATAAATAATAAATAATAAATAATAAATAATAAATAATAAATAATAAATAATAAATAATAAATAATAAATAATAAATAATAAATAATAAATAATAAATAATAAATAATAAATAATAAATAATAAATAATAAATAATAAATAATAAATAATAAATAATAAATAATAAATAATAAATAATAAATAATAAATAATAAATAATAAATAATAAATAATAAATAATAAATAATAAATAATAAATAATAAATAATAAATAATAAATAATAAATAATAAATAATAAATAATAAATAATAAATAATAAATAATAAATAATAAATAATAAATAATAAATAATAAATAATAAATAATAAATAATAAATAATAAATAATAAATAATAAATAATAAATAATAAATAATAAATAATAAATAATAAATAATAAATAATAAATAATAAATAATAAATAATAAATAATAAATAATAAATAATAAATAATAAATAATAAATAATAAATCATAAATCATAAATCATAAACTATAAATTATAAATAATATGAAGTAGTCTATGGGCCCCCGCGCTTTCAGGAGCCCTACATGACTTCCACAGGCCATATGGGGCCCTACATGGCTCCCACACAACCGGAGAAGTGAATTTGACATCACTCAAAAATAAATTAAATAATGATAGGACTTAGCAATCAGTCAGAAAAAAGTTTCTGAAGCCTGAGAGAATTTATCAAATAACATAAAAATTCCTTCACATATGTATTTGTATGTATTGATCCACTGAGTTTGCGTATCTTGGAATCAATCATACAAATAAAAATATGTCTACTTTTGGAAATCATCCTAAAATTATTTTTCCCTCAAATGAAGTCAAATTTTCTCTTTAAGGGTGCAAGTTCAAATCATTTTTAACTTATAATTTGTTTATATTAACAACACAAAAATTTAAAAAATCCAAACCATAAGTTAAATTTTATACAATTTATCTTTACTAAGGACTGTGGATTATGAAATAATTTATTTTTTAATAATCAAATCATTCTGGTTATCCATACTTGATTAATTTGAAAGAATATGTGTCTTCACAAATTTTATGGAATGTTCAGTCCTTTTTGGATAGGGCCACCCAATGAAAATCCCCACCCCCCTCAAAAACAAAAAACTTTCATGTCACCAAAGTTAAAATGGCTCAGAATTGCCCCAAAAGAAATTTAATGAACCATTCTTATATTTTGCATATACATCACATTATTTCAATAACTAGGGGTTGTTTACAGTTCAAAATTTATTAAAATGTTTATTTATTGTCAATAATCCCATGAGAAGCAGCATGCAATTACATCCATGGCAGCAGCCTCAGATTCTTGAACACAGGAATACCAACCTCAAATTTTTGCGCACCACTGGATCAATCTCAAATTTCTTCATGCATCAAATCAGATTGTATGAGGAATTTTTCACAACCCACCTGCAGTCAGACAGCTTTTTATAAGACCTTTCAAAAGTGCAGTAGTGAATAAACCATAAAAAAATTGAAAAAATCATTTCAGTTAAATAGGAAAACCATGCATATTCACTATCAATTTCCATTGATCAGAAGTTTCAAAAAAATGAGGAATAGCTAAAAGCACTGAAAAGACATTTGGAATTCCCTCAAAATATGATTTGAAATTCTTCCAAAATTATGGAATAGTTAGAAATTGCATCTAAAGCAAATTCTTGAAAAGTTTAAATGAATCCTTCAACTTCTAAATGACAGAATTATTCATTAAAATATCCCCAAAATTAATAAATTTAACCAAATAGTGAAATAACTACATCTTCTCCCTTCATTCACACCATAAAACTTCTCAAGGACAAATTTTCCCTAAAAATACTGCACATTGATTGCATTCAATATCATATTTTATGACATTGGACAGGTCCATCTAGCCCACAGCACCAAGAATTACTTATGTATCATTCCTTACTTGACTACTAGCCACAATCTACAAGACTCAACTTTTCAACTAGCCAGAAAACCATGCAATAAATTATCCAGCAATTTTAAGGAGAAAAATGATTTATTTGTGCGTTTTATCTGAACCTTTAGTTGCCATTTTCATCAACCCAACCCAACTTGAAACTGTGGTAATTCTTTCAATTAAACCTACCAGGCTTCAAAAATCATATTTGATTTTTTATTTCAAGTAACTTGGCTGTCAAATTTCACCAATTGAGTTATCACACTTTTTTTTGGCTGCTTTTACACCCAGGCCCATACCTACCCCATATTTTACTTAACAATCTTCCCTCTTCATTTTAAAAACATCCCAAATTTCTCAAATGAATGGATTATTCCTTAATTATTACCCAAAAATATTTGTTAAAGATCCCAATAAATACCTTCTGCATTTCTATCAATATCTCATAAATGAATTTTCATTAATTATAAATCTGCCTTGGTTCCAAACCATCACCTTTCACTAGCTTTATCCATATTGTTACAGATAATTTCTGCACATTTTGGATATTAACATATACTCATGCACCTATCACCTCTAGTAGTTAAAGTTTTAAAAGGTCCTTGGAATGTTGGATTCTGAAACACATTTTTCTAGCACCATAATCCTCATTATGTTGGCATGTATTTTGATTTTCCCAGTTATTCCAAGCCGTCTGATTTGAAAGGTTTTGGGAATATTCGATTTCAGATTAAATTCAACAAGACCCCACTCATCCTCTATCCTTGGTTCAACTGAATTCCTCCTTTGATAGTCAGATTAGTACCAGATAAAAACTCCCTCTGATAAGGATCATAAACAAAATTGAACTTGCAGCTGTAGCTCCACCATTTTTGGATCCCATATCATCATAAAGGTGCCCCAATACATCCAATATCCTCTCTCATTGCCTCAATTTCAATTCAAATTGGCCTAATTCTTACAGGAAGTCAGATCAAGGTCTGCTATTAACCAGTGAGTGAGTAGGTTTACCAAATGACTGATATACTGGAAAATATCTTGACACATAAATATTGGTCCTCATACTATTTCTGTCAGCTTTTTATGTAATCAAATGTTTATTCTATGCTTTTCAGAAAACTACTGTTGCATATATTTTAGCCCATGTTGGGTAGGGTCACCCACTGAACCAAACCTTGAATTCTTATTCCTTTTCTTGATTCCTTTTTATTTGAGGTAGCATGGCTCAAAAAATTTAAACTCACATTTCAAATTTATACCATGTATATTTAACATGAAAAAAAATGAACTCAAAAACTAAGTGTTTTGTATGGTTTGGGATTCATTGAAAAAAAAAATTATAAAAATTTGTGTGTGCACCTACACAAAACAGCTCAAATTAACTGCAGAAGTGAGAAGTGTCTCACAAAGCACAAAAAACTTCATCCTATCTTTTCCATTGCCTTTATGGAGTCAGAAAGCTGTGCACAGGCCCTGACACACAGATCAGGTACTTTACACTACAAAAATCATGAGAAAGCTCTACCAGGGGTATTCTACACAATATTTGGGACAAACATGCATCTTTAATCTTCATATTAAACTCTCAAAGTTTTTAAAAAAATTCAAAGCATAGCTTAAATGAACCAAAAAGACAAGTGTCAACCCCTTGAAACCAGCATTTGAAATAGTTCACAAAACCACAAAATTACAAAATGACTGGTTTTCAAAGGTAATTTTCAGCATTTATACATGCTTCCTTCCCCTTTTGCATACCATGAATCCTTCAGCAGGATTATGAACAAACCTGAAGCACAATGAATAACAGAATAAAAACATGTGCTAGCTCATAATCAAAGAAATCAAGCATCTACCAAATGCATGTCTCCTTCAAATTAACACTCATTAATTTTAGAAAGTTTCATGAAAGTTTCATGTGCTAAGGATACCAAGCATACCCAGCCAAGAATAACCCTGGTTCAATGCCTGACTGCAGTGATAGCCTCAGTGCACAGTGTGGTTCTCAGAACCTATCCTCTAGAAATCAGAATGATTTTTTCTACTTAAATCCATACTCCTAATCTACTTAACCTCATAAACAGAACCTTCAAGCCTCAGAAACCCTTTCAGTCACAAGGACCACCTGAAAAATTCATCTCAGTCAAAAGATATCTCACTTTCCAAAATTTGTTTTACCAATCACCAACCCTCCCAAAACTGGAGCAGAAAGGCACATATCAAAGAAATAACAAATACATAACCATTAAAAAATTTATACAAGCACCATCTCCCCTGTCATTGTTACATGTTGCCCCAAGAACCATCTCAGCACCCAAAATTCTATTGCCCAAATGGCACAACCCATGCAGTAACAAGCACTTTTAGTCTATAATTTGAACATCAAAAGGCCTTTGAAGCATTCTCAGAGATGAGCAACCAATGAATTGGCCACTAATCCAACCATAAAAGTTGTACAATTTTAACCACCAAGGAGTGGATGGAGGTGGGATGGAGTGAGACCAAACAGGCATCTAAAAGAATTCCAAGGCCAAAGAGGTTGTTTGAATTTCAGGGTAGGTGGTTCACAGCTAGGTTGAAGATTGAGATGGAGAATGATTGGAGGGGAGATGACACTGGGACAAGTTCAATGCCAGACTTGTTAGACTTTGAAAGTGTATGGTGCAAGATTTTATGAGATTGACTAACTGAGAAGACTTTAAAAATCTGGAAAAAAGTATGGTGCTTGAAAGGAGGACAGGTGTGTAGGTACCTTGGTTTTTTTTAAAAAAAATCCAACCTGAAGAAATTCTGTCTACAGTCAAGTCAAGGTTGTGCATGAGAGATGGGATGGAAGACCTGGGTATTTAGAAAATGAAATTTAATTGAGCTTGTGATTGGATATGAGCAGTTAAGTCATCCAAGCATGCCAAGTGAGTGTCATGATGATCTGAAGATGATGAGCAAGACTCAATTAAAGTAATCACAAAGTTTCAAGTTCATCAGGATGGATTGAAAGTAAAAGTTTAAGGTCCCTGCTTTATAGAGAACTATGCTGATGATGGCTTCTAGCACTTAGAGTCATCAGGGCACCCACCACTTACACTCAGTCTCTTTCTCTTTCTTTTTCTTTTTTTTTGGGGGGGGGGCAGTTCCGACACTGAATTTTATGTGTGAGATCACAATCAGTCCTCACCATGTTACTCAACAAAACCAAAACAAAAATCCAGATGTTTGCTCACAAGTTGCAATTCTTTGATAAACCTGTCAAAAGTGCTGCCTTAGATTGGGTGTTCTCCCAACACTCTAGTGAAACCATTGTCTTTTTTTTTTTGGCTTTATATTCATATTCTCATCATCAGCTCATATTCCATTTGCCTAATGATCTCTTGAACATGATGCTAAGAAAGTCATATTTCTGGTAAATTCTTGATCCCATGCCTATGTGGCCAGTTACTATTATTGTCTCTTTCATGTCTGATGTGATCCTCCTCTCTGAGCTGACTCTTGTAGTACACATATGAGTAAGTTTATGCATGATTATATTTCCTGTCAACCACAGTTGACCCCTCTGTACATACTTGGTCTATTTAAAGTCTGGGCTTGTCCTTGTGACAATTAACTGATTGCTGCTCCACCAATCACTCCAGAGTGTCACTCGAGTCCCCTCTCCTCGATGTTACAAGAAACTTTGATTAATACTATTCCATCAGGCCCTATCGCCGGTCATAAAAGTTAGCATAAAAACAACACTTCAATACCCCAGGTTGTGTGAGTCGGGAGATCCTGCACAAGGACTTTGTCCAACGAAACCTCAGACCAAGGTGAAGCAAGGCTTTCAAATCTCATAAATGGGCCAGAACAATTGGATGCTCACAATGGATAAGCGCCCGGGTTGAGTGAGATTTGAATAGATAGCCACTAAGACGGAATTGTTTTTTAATGCAGGAGGTACAAACTCCAACATGAAAGATCAACAAAATAATACTAGAGGGGGGGTATAGTTGCTTTTCTCGATAATATGCAGTTATCGAAACTGAGAAGAGGATCCGACTTAGAATCAAAGTGATAAATGAGACAATCAAGAAACATCAAACAAGGAAAAACAGAGAACAAAAGTAATCTGATGAGCCACGACAAACAGAGATTAAGCCCTGACAAAGTGAAGAGCACAATACTCAATCAAACCGTCAATTCAGGATGTTGGGGACCAGAAGAAAGAGCGAAGAGAAATAGAGCGGTATATGTGTGGAGGTAGGTATACGAGGGTCAGTAACCAAGCTTTCCAAAAATGGATAAACTCTGCTTAGGCAAAGAGCACCAATGCTGAGCCAACAGCAGAGATTCCAGCGATGCAACTCCAGACGCTGGTGGGCAGGGCAGAGGAGGCTGCACTGTTCGCAGCATTGTTAGCTGGTGAAGTGGATGCAATCGAACCGTTAGTCGGATTGGGCACGAAGGGGGATGGTCCCTTGATCTGGGCACTCGAGTTCGACCCACCAGCATTCGCAGGAGGCGCAGCAGCCGCAGGTCCTGTGTTTGTCTTATTTTGGGAGCTAGTGGGTGGGGTCGAGTTGGTTGCATCTTTGCCTGGGGTAGACGGCGGGGCAGGGACGACACCAGTGGTGACAGGGTTGGATGGGCCAGTGGGAGTGGGACTAGCAGAGGTCAAACAATCCGAGTTACTGCTCGACTGTGGAAAGGAAGGAGGGAATAAGTCAGGAATGAGCAATCAAGTCGGAAGAACATAATGGCGAGTGAATTAATTACCTGGACGGTGATAGCCTGAGAGTAGTTGATGACACCCTTTGAATCACGAATCATGAGGGTGAATGAGGTACCGGCACGAATGTTTGTATTCCAAGTCATATCAGTACCGGTCGCGGATCCAATTTGGGCCAAGGGAGCTGCGCTAGGTTGGCCTGCGGGGATGGCCTGTGAGATAGCGTTTGGGGGGAGGACGACAAATCAGCAATATGGGGGAGTGAGAGTGGTTGTCATAGTAAGAGAGAGACTGACCGAGAGCGTGTAAGGGGGGGTACCACCACTGAAGGTCAGTTGTGTGGGTAAACATTGGGCGACCGACTGCGGGGCGAAAATAAGCCGAAAGGGAGGGATGATGAAGCGTCAAGCAAGGTTTAAAGGGACAGAAGATGGAAGCGAGGAAGCCTTACTGGGGGAGTGTTAATCACCGGAGTGTCCTGCGATTGGACGGGGACAAGGTTGAGAGAGGCTAGTAGGAAGGCTAGGCGCAGAAACATGCTGGTGAAGGAAGGTGTGATGCCGGCAGGGAGAAGGATAGAGAGACGGGAGGTTAGTAGGTTGCTTGGGGTGATTCACAAGTGCAGATGGGAGGATTTTGGATATATTTCATCAGAGAGTAGGGGGACGCTTCAGACCTGGGGATGGTCTGCAAGTATATAAGTATTTAGATAGGGGATACGTAGTGTTAAGGCTGAAGGATACGAGATAGCTGATCAAAGGAGAATATGAGTGAATGGGGATGGGGTGGGAAGATTAGTTAGATCGAAGGGTCCGAGAGTGACAGGGATGATAGGTGGGTGGGGAGTTGGAGGACTTGCTGGGGCTCAGAGTGGGAGCAGTGTGAGCAGGTGAGAATAGAGAGAGTCAAGTTGGGGATGGGGGGGAACAGGACTAAGGCCGAGGGAGGAATAAGGCGCGACAGTCTTGCAGTCGAAGATGGATCCGAGAGCGAGAGGGGCAGGGGGTCTGGGATCTCAAGCGGGCCGGCGCCAGGAGGGATGTGGCGTGGACAGGGTTGAGAGTGAATGACGAGTGAGGATGGGGTGGGTATGCATGTATGTACTTATGTATGTTACATCTTTGAAGGTAAGCATGGGCCAATACAGGATGGTGGCGAACTTGTAGTGTAGTCGAGTGCTGGAGTCAGGATGCTGGTGCACATGTCAGTATAGGATGGGCTGGGATGCACCCTCCCCAGTGTCCGGACAATCGACCGATGCTTGGGGATAGGTGATCCACCACCATGATCACCTGATGAGGGACGACAAAATAAAATAAATTCGCCGCCTGAAGCCTTAGCTTCCAAGTGAGGCCAGCCCAGCCCCCACCTACACATATAATTTATGAAATACATCCAAGTGTGATTGACGGAGGGAGCGGAGTGATGGATGTCTATGATTCATCAGTCTGCTCGGCAGTAGACCGTGGCTGCCAGCAGGGGTCTAGCCTCAACCGATAGGGCTCGAGACTCATCAGAGCTTGTACTAGTGCGCCCAATCTTCAACCTAGGGCCCTGGTTGGGAGGGGGGGGGGGGAGGGGGGTGCCTTGGGGTGCCTTGATCATCGTGGATAGAGGATACAAGTTCATAATAAATATAGCTCATTCGAGCCGAGTTCGTCGAGATCATGGTAGCAAGAGAGAGACGCGTGTATCGATGGAGGGCGAGCATGACTCGATTCAAGACTGGCACTTACGCTCTACGGGTTTCGGTCAGTGAGGAGTGATTGATCAACGGAGAGGGTGACTTGCTTGAGTGGTAGGTTTGATGGCACTGACTGAGGTTGGAAGATGAGGTTGATGATTCACAGTTCGATCAAGGAATGAGGGGATGGGATGGAAGAGGTCGAGAAGGTGATGAGGTTTTAAAGCTTCAGTTGACACTCGGAGTGGTGTGAGGATGTGATGAAGTAGAATCCCTCCAAGGCCCAGATGAAACCTCACCCGAAGACGGATTGTATGTGTATCTTTCCTAGGGTTGACCGGGAGATTGAAGGTGGATGGATGAGTGGACGTGCCTATAAATTCGATTCCCTGAGACACTTCACACGATTACTTATAAAGATGCTTCTGTCCTGGCTTCGAGGCTGGAATCTGGATTGACGGGAAGAGGCGGGGGGGGGAGTGGACGGCAGGCCGGTTGATGGAATTCCGACGTGACAAATCCGTCGTCGATTTTCTCGACGACTTGAATTCCATGATTTCCATCGAGATATTGTGGCTGTGAGCTTGTGTATTGAGCCTACACGATGTTAATACAGCTGCTGGCTTAGCCTAAATTAAGCTCGATGATGCTCGAAGGATGGTGCTACCGAACCATGATCACTGATCATGAAACATGCTGAAACTGTGGGCTCGTGATAATTATCCTCTTCCGAAGCGATTGATGACAAGTCTCGATTCAATCCACCGTACAAATATACATCCGTAGGATGAATGTGGAGGACCCTGTACACCTTCGCCAACGTCGTTGAATGTGATGTACTGCGACAACGACGTCAGTGTCAGATTAAGGCAGTCCGTGATGAATACAGTCAGCCCAACCTTCACCACCACACTCATTCATCACCGCCCAGACCCCGGAGAAGCGCTCGAGTGAAATCGCCGTAAGGATGTCCCTGAACCCCATCGATCCCAGGCCGATTTCACCACCAAATTCTTTCCCTCTCATTTTCTCAAGCCCAACTACTAACAATTCTCTTTTGCCCAAAAGGCCAAGAAAGCTCCCTCAAAACCCCCCTTTCAATCCTTTTCCCTCTTCCTCTGTCAGCTTGCTACTATGTGCAGAGCAACCTGCCATAGCAACACAAAACTATAAAAAAAAGAATATCTCAATTAACAAAAGAAGGAGAGAGAAATCCATAAATATTATTAAAGAAATGGATTCCTCACCCAAAATTAGGTAGGGTCACTCACTGACCCCACCCTTGAAATCCAAGTCCTTACATTTTTAAAATAATTAAAAAGAAAAGTACTCAAAATTACGACACCAGTTATGGCACCTTTTGGCCATTCTAACATTTCACACGTGTTGTCACGTATAGGGTTTACACCTAAAATTCACTCAGAATTGAGGTGTTGCGTATATTTTAGGAGTTACACGGGGAAATGTGTTATGTCACAATTCCCGCGCGTAGCCCCGCATCATTACATACCCCTACGTACTCATGGTAGCAGTTTCCCGCGTACTAGAGACCCGCACGCAGCAGATCCTACCCCGTGCGCATCTGAACTGACTGATCCCCGCATCTGGATCTGTTGTGACTAATCTGACAACCAGGTACCACTCAAATAAGCTACAACCTAATTAGGGTTGCCTGGCATATGTAACAAGTTGACATATGCATTAGTAATGATCTAAAAGAATCAAAACTTAAATAAAATTAATAAAAATTAAGTTTAGAACATTTTTTAATAATAAATTAAAGATCAAGGATTACCACATAAATCATTGACTCTGATCTTTAAAGACCACAAAAAACTACAAGGAGTGTTGATAAAAATTATTAAAAATTATCTATGTGATCAGCAGATGATGGACAATCAGTAAATTTCCACATCTGTTCAATTTAAAGCAATACTAATAGTACAAATGCAGGATGAGTGCAGAATGATCAAATTTATGCCATAATAGATTAACAGATCCTGTGGCTAAAATAGTACAGAAATCCAGCAGATCTAAGGTCAGCTGATTAACAGAACCAAGTGGTTGTGTCAATTTTGCTCTGACTGGCTTGCCAGCCTCAGCCCATGAGCAGAACCCTCTCTATGCGCCCTGAGAAGCTCAAAATCACCCCAAAAAGGTATTTATACAGACCTCTTTGGATCCATTATTCCATCATCAGTTTACCAGGAATTATTATTATCAATCAGACACCATGTCATTGTTAGTCAAGTGCTTATGAAGAGTCTAAGCAAGTGATTTATGACCAAGTCTGTAGTATTATTATTCATTTCTTAAAACCCAATCAACCCTTGAAGTTTAGTCAGGCAATCCACCCCATCTGCTCTGAAACCCTTCCTATTATTGCAGGATTTTTGTGATAAAGTTCTCAGAGTGAGTGTTTCCCTTACTGTCTAGGCCAGTGTGCTGTTATGCCCGGCCATTAGTGGAATAAGCCTTTTCTAAGGCACCCATCTTCATTCCAAGGTTCTTAAACTGCCTAAGGAGGCCCCTTGAAGAGAGGTTACTTTGTCTGTAAAGACCCCCAGTAGTATAATACTGTGGCCCCTCTTTTATATACATATTGAAAAACTTTTATTACCAAACCAATTAAACCTTGCAACTGCTCTTATTATATTATTTATTTGAGCCTCTAAGCATTTATTTTTGGAATAATTATTATTATCATTATTCCAGTATTTTAATCCCTCCCTGTAGCTAAAGGACTGCAAGGTTACAGGTATCAGAGAGCTGACAACTGGGGGTCTGGCCAGGAAATATCCTTAAATAATTAATCTTTGATTATTTATTCCTTGGACCAGTCTATTTTTTTAAAAAAAGAAGTTAAAATACTTATAACATATATTTTTGATCCTTTGTTTCTCTAGTGGATCTTAAGACCAATGGAGAATTGATCAATTATTATTTGAACCTTCTTAAAAAGAAAAAGAAGAAAAAATTTGTAACTTTGTCCCTTTTATTATAACTCCTGAGCAACAAAAAGAGAAATTGCTTTATTATAAACAGCAGGTTATAAAGGACAAAGAACTTGAGCTTCAAAGAATTATCAATTTCAATTCTTTATTAAGGCAACATAAGGAGTGGAAAATCTATCAAAGGAAGCTTTATATTTATAAACCAAATAATGCTGAAGATAAAGAAAAATCCAAAACTAATAAAAGTAATTATTTTTCTAAAAATATCATCTTGCCACATAAAAATACAAAAAAATATTAAACTTATATTTTTGTCTTTATCCATCTCAGTGGATTTGGTTTTTGGTGATCTCATTGACCAGGACCTCCTAGAGGACGTCCCAGACAGTGTACCCTTGGACTTACCCTTGGATTTATCCCAGGATCTGATTGGAACTCACTTAGACCCCGTTGGAATACCCCCCAAGGACAGTTTTGATCCCAATCAAGTGTTGGTACCCTTGAATTTAACTTTAAGTAAATTAAAATATATATAAAAAATTATTAAAAATATAAATAAACAAAAAATATCATTTTTTACATTTTTAAGTCTTTTCTCAAAAGTTTTGACAAAAGACTTACTCATTTATTTTGGTGCTATGTACCAAAACAGGTGCAACACCCGTGCAACAGGTAGAGCCCCATTGTATGGATCTCTGCCCAGAGGAACCCGTACACACAAGGACTCCAGTTGCAAGCGCAATGAGGGGGCTCAAACCCATGACCATAGTGTCACACGGGACAACAATGGCAACAACTGCGGCCACCAACTCAACCAACAGAGCATTGGAGAACCACCCATTGCCCAAAAAGTTATCCCAGGAGGATACCAGTCCTCCTATGCCACCCCAGCTGGACTCAACCATGGAGGAAAGAGTCAAAGTGTTAGTGAAAGAGCACGTGAGCTATCGGGAACAATTCAAGTTGGCTCAGAGCCAGGAGGATCAGCCAGGTATGAGAAAAGCTATTTCTCTGGCAAAGGAATCTGAGATTTCTCTGCAAAAGTTGATCCCAAAGGAAGAAGTAGAAGGCTACGTGCAGAACTGGAATCCTTGGGATCAGTTAGCTTCCTTAAAGGGAAAGGGCCCCAAAAAGAAGAGGTCCTCAGCCCATCAGAATTTAAGGAACCCAAAGGATTGGGACAGCATAATATCTCTAGCCCATAAGTGGAAAAAGTTTTACCACAATTAGATGTAGAAGCTCTTAATAGCTTTTCTGTAAATGTGTCTCACAATTTTATGGTTATCAGCCAATGTTTTGACAAAGTTTATCAACAATTGGACAGATTGAATCTGAGTATTTTCAGAGTGATTGATACCCAGTCTCAGACTATGAGAATTGATGAGTTGGAAATACAACAAATCAAAGATAGTATAAAATCTAGTAAGTTGAACCTGATGAAACATATTGATGATAACCAATCAATTCTTCAGGAAGATATTCTTGCAACCATGAACCAGCTTAAGGAAGAAGTTAAGAAAACTAGTCCTACTCCTTCAGCTCACCTGATTAACAAAATTGATTTACTAAAAACTCAACTTGATTTGGAGTTAGGTATGATTAAGAATGATCTTAGAGATCTTAAAGTCAATTCTACTAACTCCCCAGTCATTGACCTGGAAGAAACTAGACCTGCTAGGTTCACCAGTACTCCTAGTGTTCCTCTCAGAACCATGACAACTAGGAATGAAACTTTTAGGCCCAGTCCTACTCCTAAGATAGAACAGGCTTTGAAGTTACTTCCTCCCATTACTGAATGGCCTAAATTCTCCGGAGAAGGAGAATACAACCATGTCAGTTTCATTAAATTTATTGATTATACCCTTGCTCCTCATGAACTCCCTGATACAATATTTGTGGTAAGATTTCCCAGACTATTTGAAGGAGTGGCTCTTGATTGGTTTATCAATAAAAGGGAAGAAGTTGGATCTTTATCCTGGAGTTCTTGGAAAGAATTGATCAAATTACAATTTGGTACTAGGATTTGGAAAAGAAAGATGATGAAAACTTTTGAAACCTCCCAGTTTGATCCATCCAAGGACAAACCTCATAAGTGGTGCTTAGACCAGAAAAGGAGGTTAGACTGTTTTTACCCGGATGCTGATAAAGAAGAAGTCAATGAAAGACTTCTCAACTCATGTCCCGGACAAATCAACCACAGTGTAAGGTGCAGAATGCCTATGAACTCTGATCTTTCTACCCTGATAGGTGTATTGGAATAGAATATTGATATGAATGGTCTAGATAAGAGAGTCAACAGACTTCCCAGAGAACAAAATACTAGGAATAGGGAAGAGTATACTTCCAAAACTAAGGAATCCCCTGCCACTAGTCCAGCTACCTTGGAGGTCAAGAAGACTCCAGATTCAAAGGAAAAAGTATGTTGGAACTGTAACCAAACAGGACATGTAAGACCTGATTGTCCTCTTCCTAGGAAAAGGATTAATCCTATTGAAGGAGAAGAGTATGATAATCCTGACCCCCACCTTGATGATACTGATGGATCACTTTCTGAGTGCAATTTGATGATCACTAACCCCATCAATGTTATTGAAGGAAGTATTGATTCTTCTCTAGACATAAGTTCTGTTAATGAAGATTCTAAATTACCTCAAAAATGGAATCCCAACATGAAGATCCACCACATCTCTGAGGCTAAGGCCTTGATTCTAAAACCTTCTGCCTGTAAAAGTTACACTTCAGGAAAAACATGCTACGCTACTGGTTTGATCCAGGGTTCCCCTGTTAAGTTACTCTTGGACAGTGGAGCCTTTTGCTCTTGTGTTGATTCAACATATTTGGAGAAACAAGACCCAAACTGGAAACTGAACTCATTACCCATACCTCAGGCTAAGTTAAGCAGTTTTAATTCTTCTCTTAATGCTGTTGGAGTATGGTCCTCTGATATCATACTCCCTCACTCTAAAGGATCACTTAAACTGAAAATTGAATTTTTAGTGCTCCAGAACGGAGTATGTGATTGCTTCATCCTTGGTAATGATTTTCTTTGCTTTTATGGTATAGATGTATTCCAAAGCAAGGGTAGATACTTCACCATAGGAGGAGACTGGAACAAGAAGTTTCAAATATGCCATTTCAATGCTCAAACTTCTGATTCAACTTATGAAAAACACTTAGAGAGTTTCAATCAGGAATACTTCTCTCAAGCAGCTTTGAATCCCATGCTCAATGAAGAACAAAGACGGGACATCCTACAAGTATGCTTTGAAAATCAGAATGCTTTCTGTACCAAGGATCACCCCATTGGTAACATCAAAGCACATGATATGATTCTGACTCTAACCATTAAGCCTCCTTACCCACTTAACCTCAGGAGACCTTCTTACCCTTCTAGTCCAAAACCTAGAGCTGCTCTGGAAACTCACATCCAAGAGTTAGTTGACCTACAAGTCTTAAGGAAAGTAGGACACAATGAAAAAGTAGATATCACTACTCCAATAATTATAGCTTGGAATAATGATAAGTCAAGGATGGTTGGAGATTTCAGAATGCTTAAAAACTACACCCAAGCTGATTATTATCCAATTCCAAGGATTGAACATGCTCTGCATAACCTATCAAAATCTAAGTACATCACTACCATGGACATGCTGAAAGGTTTTCACCAAATACCTATCAGCCCTGATAGCTGTAAATTCATGAGAATTATCTCTCATTTGGGAATTTATGAGTATCTAAGGATGCCTTTTGGTATAAAAAGTGCTACTTCTCATTTTCAAAGAATCATGGACACAGTTCTAGGATTGTTCATCAGACAAGGATGGATGATGGTTTACATTGATGATGTTATCATTTACTCCAATGAATGTGATACCCACCTGGATAAAGTAAGATTAGTCCTCAAAAATATCTCTGCTGTGGGATTAAAAGTATCAATCAAAAAGTGTAAATTTGGTTATGGAGAACTGCAAGCCTTAGGACACATTGTCTCTGGACTAACCTTAGCTGTTGACCAAAAAAGATAGCAGCAGTAATGAATAGGCCAATGCCTCAGAATAAAACTGAACTCCTATCATTTATTAGCTTCTGCAGATACTATAGGAAGTACTTACCAAAGTTTGCTCTCCTAACCAAGTGTTTATATGAAATTTGTAACAAAAACACCTTGTTTGAAATGACTCATGAAAGAGCTAAGAATTACGAGGAACTCAAGATGGCCATGGCTTCAGCTCCAGTACTGATTCAGCCAGACTATTCTAAACCCTTCAAGCTCTATATAGATGCTATTATGGACGGGCTAGGAGCTTCATTACACCAGAAAGTCATAGAGGATGAAAAACCAGTGGAGAAACCTATACTCTTCATATCCAGACAAGTTAAGGATACTGAGAAAAGGTATGGTGCAAGCCAAATGGAATGCCTTGCTTTAGTATGGGCTCTGGAGAAACTTCATTACTACTTGGAAGGCACCAAGTTCACAGTGATTACTGAATGCAATGCCATCAGGACTTTGATGAACATGAAGACCCCTAGTAGGCACATGTTAAGATGGCAGATAGCCATACAACAGTACAGAGGTCAGATTTCCATATTTCACCAAGCTGGTGCTAAACACCAGAATGCTGATAGTTTGAGCAGGAATGCTTTACCCAATGACCCAAGTAACCCTGCTTATGACCCAGAGGATAATGATATCTTGCCTATCCTTAACATTAACATGTTGAACATTGAAGCTCCTATAATGGGAATCCAAATTTGTGAATTGGATAAATCCTTGTTCAACTCAATCAAAGAATCTTATAATTCTGGCATGAAAACTCTGATCACCATTATGGAAAGTATTTCTCCACCATCTGAATTGATCAATAGCCTACCTGAACCCCTCTTGAAACCATAAAAAGCCAGAAGGTTCACCATATGGGATGGTCTAGTATACTACAGGCATCAACATTCAAGTGTTATAGTTTTAACTAAGGATGACCATATCAAACACGTCCTGGCTGAATGCCATGATAACTGCTCATCTGGTCATTTATCTGCTTATAGAGCCTTATATAAGGTTAAACAAACTGCTTGGTGGATCAATTGTAGATACTCCACTATCCAGTATGTTACTAGTTGTGAAACTTGTCAGAAGTCCAACAGGACCACTGGGAAAGGTTTGGTCTACTGCAAAAGATTACTGAACCCAAGAAAAGATGGGAGATCATCAATATGGACTTTGTAACCGGACTACCACCAGGAGGAGCCTATTCCTGCAACTCAGTCCTAGTCATTGTGGATAGGTTCTCCAAGAAAGCAAAGTTTCTACCTAATCACAAGGAAGACACTGCTATGGAAGTTGCCCTATTATTTTGGAACAGACTCATTGCTGATGTTGGAGTTCCCAAGATCATTATCAGTGACAGAGATCCTAAATTCACCTCTGAGTTCTGGAGAAATCTTCATGACATTCTGGGAACCAACTTAGCTTTCTCTACAGCTTATCACCCTCAGACGGATGGCTTAGCTGAAAGAATGATTCAAACCCTGGAAGATGTGCTCAGGAGATTCTGTGGCTTTGGTCTAGAATAAAAGAACTCTGATGGTTATTGCAACAATTGGGTTAGCCTTTTACCTGCACTAGAGATGGCCTACAACAGTAGCAAGCACTCTACCACTAAGGAAGCACCTTACATACTGGAAAGAGGATGGATTCCTAAATTACCCAAGGATAACCTTAATCACCAGCTAACAAATATTTACCCTAAATCAATTGATTTCAAAAACATGATAGATGTAGCCAATAAACATGCTGTTAAGTGTGTCCAGGATGCTGTGGAGTATAAACAACAAAGGTGGGATAAAACCCATAAGGAGCCTGATTTCAAGATTGGTGATCAAGTCTTGATCTCTACCACCAACTTTGCCAACTTAGCTGGAAATAGAAATCTTAGACCAGCTTTTGTTGAACCTTTCACCATTAATAAACTTCATGGTAAGAATGCTAAGGAATTAATCCTTAGTGATGAGCTTTCTAGAAAACACCCAGTCTTCCCAGTAAGTCTCATCAAACACTACCACCCAAGGAATGGAGAATATACTCCTTCACCTGAAATACCTGTTGCAGAAGAACCTGAAAAAGACAGAGGAAAAATTAGCAAGATCCTTAAAGATAAAAAAGAAAGGATCAATGGAAAAGATTTCAGACTCTACCTAGTTAAATACAAGAGTTAATCAGCTGATAAGGATGAATGGTTACCTGAACACAATATCCCTGATGGACCCATACACCTAAGGAACTACAGAGCCAGCAGAAGGCATTGAACCAGAATTTTTTTTCAGATATATACATATCTTGGAGTGGGGGAATGTCAGCTTGCTACTATGTACAGAGCAACCTGTCATAGCAACACAAAACTATAAAAATAAGAATATCTCAATTAAAAAAAGAAAGAGAGAAAAATCCATAAATATTATTAAAGAAATGTATTCCTCACCCAAAATTAGGTAGGGTCACTCACTGACCCCACCCTTGAAATCCAAGTCCTTACATTTTTAAAATAATTAAAAAGAAAAGTACTAAAAATTACAACACCGGTATGGCACCTTTTGGCCATTCTAACATTTCACACGTGTTGTCACGTATAGTTTTTAAACCTAAAATTCACTCAGAATTGAGGTGTTGTGTATATTTTAGGAGTTACACGTGGAAATGTGTTATGTCACAATTCCCGCGTGTAGCCCCGAATCATTACATACCCCTACGTACTCATAGAAGCAGTTTTCCGCGTACTAGAGACCCGCGCGCAGCCAATTCTGCCACGCACGCAGCGGATCCTACCCTGCGCGCATCTGAACTGACTGATCCCCGCGTCTGGATCCGTTGTGACTAATCTGACAACCAGGTACTGCTCAAAAGAGCTACAACCCAATTAGAGTTTCCTGGCATATGTAACAAGTTGAAATATGCATTATTAATGATCTAAAAGGATCAAAAACTAATTAAAATTAATAAAAATTAAGTTTAGAAGATTTTTTAATAATAAATTAAAGATCAAGGATTACCACGTAAATCATTGACTCTGATCTTCAAAGACCACAAAACACTACAAGGAGTGTTCATATAAATTATTAATAATTATCTACGTGATCAGCAGATGATTAAAAATCAGTAAAATTCCACATCTGTTCACTTCAAAGCAATAATAATAGTACAAATGCAGGATGAGTGCAGAATGATCAAATTTAGGCCATAATAGATTAACAGATCCTGTGGCTAAAATAGTACAGAAATCCAGCAGATCTAAGGTCAGCTGATTAACAGCACCAAGTGAATGTGCCAATCTTGCTCTGAATGGCTTGCCAGCCTCAGCGCATGAGCAGAACCCTCTCTACGCGCCCTGAGAAGCTCAAAATCACCCCAAAAAGGTATTTATACAGACCTCTTTGGATCCATTATTCCATCATCAGTTTACCAGGAATTATTATTATCAATCAGACACCGTTTCATTGTTAGTCAAGTGCTTATGAAGAGACTAAGCAAGTGATTTATGACCAAGTCTGTAGTATTATTATTCATTTCTTAAAAACCAATCAACCCTTGAAGTTTAGTCAGGAAATACACCCCATCTGCTCTGAAACCCTTCCTAACATTGCAGGATTTTTGTGATAAAGTGCTCAGAGTGAGTTTTTCCCTTCCTGCCTAGGCCAGTGTGCTGTTATACCCAGCCATTAGTGGAATAAGCCTTTTCTAAGGCACCCATCTTCATTCCAAGGTTCTTAAACTGCCTAAGGAGGCCCCTTGAAGAGAGGTTGCTTTGTCTGTAAAGACCCCCAGTAGTATAATACTGTGGCCCCTCTTTTATATACATAAAAAACTTTTATTACCAAAACAATTAAACATTGAAACTGCACTTATTATATTATTTATTTGAGCCTCTAAGCGTTTGTTTTTGGAATTATTATTATTATCATTATTCCAGTATTTTTATCACTCTCTGTATCTAAAGGACTGCAAGGTTCCTGGTACCAGAGAGCTGACATACTCCATCCCCGTCAACCCCCTGCTCCAGTCAAGGTTTCCACAGTTGCCCCCCTGATGCTGGGGTCATCATTCACTCTAAACCTGCAGGAAAAACTTTACACAATGTACCTCAATGCTCAGAAGTCCAACAAGTGCATGATGCTTCAACTAAATTTGATGCCAAAATTGAAAGCATGCCAATCAACATCAAAGTTGCAAGTATTCTCCCTTCTGGTGATGTTTTCTTCTCTACAGCTAACAGGACTCCTCAGATGTGGCTGATGGACAACAAGCATCAATGGACAAGAAAAGTTCAACCAGATCTAACAGCTTCCCCCAGAATTTACTCAGTCATGACCCATGGTGTCCACCAGATCTTTGACATCTCCAACCCAGTTGAACTTGCAAGATGGGCCTTGGAAAATAACTTCCAGGCATCAGACATGCTTTGTGTTGGATGGATGGTGTTGGTATATATGACTTCATCTCAGCTTAAAATCTGTTATTGCCATTGTGTCCTCATGTCTCTATTTTCCTCAATGTCTGTGTCTTTTTCCTTGTGTCTCTCACCAACCATCAGGGTGAGGTGATTAAAATTTTGGCTGAAAACTTGCATCCCTAGCCTATTTTTCTGCGTGCACTGACCAGACTGCTTTTGCCGTGCGCACTGACCAGACCACGCAACTTTGCCAGCTTAAGCACTGAGACCAGCTCTCCACCAAGGATGTTCCCTGGTGTGCAATTTTCAATCCGCACTGTGGCATCCTAGGTGTCTGAGGCTGGTGAGTACATTCTTGTTACTTTCCATAAAAGCACTCCTACTTCTCATGTGTTTCTCACCACACCTACTCCTCTGCTGTTGTCAGAACTATCTGTGTACTTTACATGTACCTTCTCTTCTTTTTCCAGTCAAAGAGCCTTTTCTGTTAGGTGTGATCTCTTTTTTTCTATTGATTGTTTTTCTCAACTTCCTTTCCTGATATGTATTTTCTTTTAGTCTAAAAACCATCAGATTTGCAGTCCCAAAGCACTCACAAAAACCAAAGAAAAGGATCCACCATGACTGACCAAGAGGACCACCTCAAGCTGAACATTCCCTTACTTAAAAAAACCAACTTCACTAATTATTTTCTGCAAATAAAGAGCTATCACAGGCGCAAGGGCCTCTTGGAACTCATTGCTGAGTACAATACACTTCAAGGACCCTCCACTACCTTGAAGAAGAAGATGTACAAAGCCTCAGAGATCATCATCCAGCACCTAGGAGACACTGCATTCAATTCCATTTTCAATGGCAGAAACAAAGACAATCCCCAAGCCATCATGGAAGCCATTCACAAGAGATACACCTCTCAATTCTCCAAAAACTGCGGACATTTGTGGCTGAACTTTATTAGATATCAGTTTAAAGACATCCTGTCCCACTACATCAACAAATGCCAAAAACTTATGAATGAGCTAGCAGCCATCAAGCTTGAGGTACCCCAAGACATACTTGGCTACACTATGATTGCCAATTTGCCTAGCTCCCTGTTTCACATTGTCAACACCATTCTCCTCAATGACAAGCTACTCAAGAGCCCCACTGGGGTACTCAACAATCTCAGAGAAGTGACTCATCTGGAAGCCTACCAGAGAGACAAAAATCCAGGTGGCCCCAGCACAAATGCAGACTCATCCACTGCTCTCCTTAAGACCTCCAGTAACTCATGTAGAAACTCCAAACCCAAAAATCTGTGTTCCAAAGGAAGGCACAACCCTCTGTCAGACCACCCAGAACAAAGTTGCTGGCACCTGCACCCAGAACTGCACCCAGATTGCTCCAAACCCAGGACCCAATTGCACCACCACACTGCCACCAAAGATTCTGAAAGCAGCTCCCCACCTGAATCAGAATCTGCTAAAGCCTACTTCAATGCACATCTCTACTTGACACCCTTTCAATCCACAGCCTCCTTGCTGCCAGTTCTAGACTCCAGAGCAACCCACCATATTGTGAACCAACCTGGATTTCTCTCTGAGTCCAGGCCCACCCACATGCAAATTGGTACTGGAAGCAAAAGATCTAGCCTTCTAGACTCTGCAATTGGTTCTGCCACACTTGTCAATCACCTTGGAGTACCTGTCAAACTGAAAGAATTTCTTCTTGTTCCCAGTCTCAACAGGTGTCTTGTATTTCTCCCCAGGCTAACCCAAAGCTCAGCCACTATTTGCCAGATTGGACATTCAGGTTATGACATCACCCTGGATAAATTCTCATTTTTTGGGACCTCTGTGAACAATCTGGTCAAAATTTGTGGGATCTGTTTCCAAAACAACCCTGTAGGAAGGATCCATCTCAATGAGCCTCAAGAAAATGTATGGCACCTCTGATTAGGTCACCCCAGTGACAAAACCCTCAAACTCCTGCTTCCCAACACCCAACCCCAAGGAGACTTTGATATCTGTTGCACCTGCATAATGACCACCTCTCCGTTCAAAAGTCATTTCAAAACTGTTACTTGTTGTCTCAACACCTTACATGCCAACTTGGTGGGCCCATTCCCAACTCAATCAATTGGGGGTTGCAAGTATTTACTCACAATAGTAGATCAGTTTTTGAGTTTAAAGGCAGTCTCTTTCCTTTGCGCTAAAGACCAGGCCTTCAATGCCTTACAAGACTTTATTCAGACCTCCAAGAGGCAATTGGATTCCAAAGTAAAAACTGTTGTAACCAATAACAAAGGTGAGTTCATCAACAAGTCTCTCCAAAGTTACTTTGTTGAAAAAGGTATCAACCACCATTTAGCACCTGCCTACACAACTCAAAAAACAGTTATGCGGTGTGGTGGTCTTTTATACATGCAAGTTGGAATTGGCTGAACACTGCGCTCTCAGCAATGGGTGCGGCTTTGCCGCAGTAAGCCGTGCTACGTGCTCAAAAGCAGTCAAATTGGGCTCAGCACCTGGAGACGCAGGGTGGATTGGATTGGATCGGACAGATCACGCAGATTGCGCGTCGCAAGACGCGTTGATGTATCTGGGATATCTGGAATGGCGCATCAGGCAGATGCAGACATGCGCGGGGGGCTCCAAGTTGGGCGCGGCGCAAGGGCCGCGTCATGAGAAGGACAAACCAGGTGGACATTGTGGTAAACCAAACCTGTCCTATAGCCATCAGACTCATTTTATCTTATTAATTATTATTCTTTTATCAAATTAAATTCAAAAAAAAAAAATAAATTTTAAACCCCTCATAAACTTTACTCTAAACTCAAACCAACCTGAAAAACCAAATCAATCACCAGATAACCCCCTTCAACCATATCAACACCTTTCACAAAAACAACCCAAAACCTGGCAAAGACTGGATTATGTCACATGTATTAATAAAAAGTCTTAAATGAATATATAATCAAAAAAGATTATGCTTAAAATAACCACACAACAAAACAACATACCCCATACCAGCAGGACTTAAACCATATCAGTACCAATGTTACACTACAACCAGTACTATGAAAAAAAGTTAAACTACTTTTCTGGAACCTTAAACACCAGATAAGGCCTCTGAAGCGTCCTCTAAAGCACTCTTATACTCAGCTTGCCACCATTCTAACCATAAAACACACACACATGCACCAACAGAAGTAGGGGCTCATGCAGCCAAGTATATCTCAATTCTCACCAACCAGCAATAACAACTCAGTACACATGACTTTTCTGGAACTTTCACCACCAGATAAGAGCTCTGAAGCTTCCTCTCAAGCACTCTGATTCTCAGCTTGCAACCATTCCAACCATAAAACACACACACATGCACCAACAGAAGTAGGGGCTCATGCAGCCAAGTATATCTCAATTCTCAGCAACCAGAAATAACAACTCAGTACACATGACTTTTCTGGAACTTTCACCACAAGATAAGAGCTATGAAGCTTCCTCTCAAGCACTCTGATACTCAGTTTGCCACCATTCAAACCATAAAACACACACACACACCAACCAAAGTAGGGGCTCATGCAGCCAAGTATATCTCAATTCTCACCAACCAACAATAAAAACTCAGTGAACATGCCTTTTCTTTAATTTTAACCACCAGATAAGCCCTCTGAAGCGTCCTCTCAAGCACTCTGATACTCAGTTTGTCACCATATCAACCACACAGCACCTACAAGCCACACTCTCAAGCTACCCAAGGGGGCATGCAGTAAAACAGCATACCTCATATATCTACAACTAATTCTATTGAAACAGAATGCAGGTAGTTCCTGCAACATTTTATGAATGATAAGGGCTCAGAATCTTCCTAAAAAACACCCATCACATGAATTTTCACCACCAAACCCATGCAGGTCACACCATTCAAGCTACCAAAGAGGGCTTGCAGCTGCCAAGCATTTTTCATGCTTTTCCCAACCAGCAAAATAAACTCAAGCTACAGGGAACTTCTGCATAAATTTTTTATACAAGATAAGCACTCAGAAGCGTCCATATCACACCATTCTTATCTCTTATCTCATATCTTATCCTGAATATCAAAAACTAAACTAAAAAATACAGTTATCTCTCAGTCTGATTTACACGTTTTCTCATCAGAATGATTTGTCTCATGTAACTTTACCCTCCTGTGCTTCAACAGTGCAGAGAGAGGCTCAGAACCTCACTAAGGGGAGCCCTGAGAATCCCCTGAGGAAGTATTTGTCCATTTAAGGGGGGCTCTTTTGCCCTATCCAAGTTGTCCAGCATATGTCATAAGCCTCAGAGTATGGCATTGGCCCCCACCCATGATATATGACCCCTAAGATCTATGGCCTATGCCTGATCAGTACCAGCTTGTTAGTGAACCAGAATCAAGTGAAAAAGAAATAAAAGATCAAACACAAAATTATCATTGAACATTTGACCAAACCCCTGGTGCTTTTGAAGAAGGGTTCTTGAGAAAAGGCCTGATATTCAGCACCTATTTTTAAAAGGAAAACCCTTATTTTTGATTAAAAATACTATCAAAAAGGAAGAGCACAACAGAAAAACCAACCAAGCTTCTTTTCCGCCCAGCTCCTTGTGGGCAAAACCATCTTTGGGTCCTCCTACTGGTTAAACACTTTTTTAGTCAACCCTTAAATCCTTTAATTGGAATTGGAAAAATAATCAGGAAAAGTCAAAAATTCTTGATTATTAATTGGTGGAAGCTTGCCAATAATCCAATCCAACCTGGAATAGTCTTGCAATACCTAAAAATCTCTATTAATAAATAATCTAGGTCTGATTAGAGACCTATTTTAAGTCTCAAAGAAACCAGCCACTAATTGAAAAAATTATTGTGCAGACTTATTATAGTTCAGAAGGGCAGGCAATTCAAAACCACCTTAGCTTAAATCTATCTACTAAAGATTAGTAGTAAACTAAATTTCCCTTATACTGACTGCCAGCAAGCTATTTGCTAAATAATCCCATTATCCCTTGGAGTCTCTACAACGTAATGTCAGGCAGGCAATACAGATGGATATGGGGTATGGGATGGGGTTGGAAGGATAGAGTTGGGCTAATGTTCTGTATTTAGGGGTTGTATTTCATTATTTGTGCTTGCTTGTGGTTGTAACTAGGTTAGGTTTGAGGGGAATGTTACTTAAACAGCACCCTTAACCTGGATGGATCTCAGGAGCATGGCATGGGAGGATCATGACAGAGGATCACATTGGATCATTATAGGTTTTGAAAGGATCTTTACTCTCATTTCTCTATCTCTCAGTCAAAGGGTGAACATTTGCACTCAGGGTTTACAGACGCAAGGGATCAATAACTTCCAAACTTGGGAACCATTAAAGGAGAAGTCCTCTTCTGAATTCCACATCTGGGGGTCCTTCTGGGAAGTAACCTTTTGTTCCTTGTCTCTTGAAACTAATAAGCGCAATGTCCCAGTACCACCCTTTGGCCGTTGCAGGGTTGTCTAACATTACCCCCACTCCTCTTCCTCCTCCTCCTCCGGCTTCTCAGAAGCAACCTTCATCAGGGGCGGGATACGGTGTCCCTCACTCCAACAACGGCGCCAATCAAAAGCCCATTTGCACCAGGCCGCAGGACTATCCGCACATTCAGTTCAACACTAAGGACGTTGAGCAATTCCTTGCACAATACAAAGGAATTGCTGATGCAGAAGGTGCAACGGGTTTGGATAAGACTTGTATTGTTGTCCTTTTCATCACAGACAAAGAGAAGCTTTGGGATGTGGAGGATATGGAAGGGTACAAGGAACTTGATTGGCCAAAACTGAAGGCCAAAATATTGGCGCGGTGGGGAAGGCAAAAATCTTGGTTTTTGGAAAGCAACTTTGAGCAAGCCGCAGAAGAAGCAAGCGCAAATGGTGAAGTCCAGATGCGGGCGCAATTTGGGGAGTATGTAGCAATTTTAGACCAGATCTACTGTTACCTGGCAAAGAACAAGGTAATAGCGGGTCAGACAGGCCCAATGAAGAGGGTGTTTCTGGGAGGACTTGGTCCCCAACTCCACAGGCCGGTGCAGCGGCACTTGTATGAAAACATTTTGGTAAAGAGGTTGTTAGATGGGAGTATCACGCTTCCTCCAGAAATCCTTATCATCCATTGGGTGGTGGAACGCAAGTTGGACTTGGAGGAAATGATGGAGGACATGGCAAGCTCATTCCTGATGGGGTTGAAGAAGTCCGCTTCTCACTCTCCGGCAGCGCCAACGGAGGCTCCAGCCGCAGGCCCCTTGAATATAGACCGCACTCTGGCAACACCACCAATTACAAGCCCGGAGATTAGCAAGATGAAAGAATTGATGAAGGACTTACAGATCTACCTGAGTCAAATGTTTTCAGCGCCGTGCAATCCGCCTCCTCACCTTGGGGGATTGCTTCTGCTGTCAAATCTGCCTGCGTTGTGGTTATGCAATTACTGCAGGGAAAAGGGGCTTTGGCGGTCAGGCTGCAATGACATGACAAGGGACCTCAAGGCGGGATTGGTTCAACCAGTGGTAATGGAATTCCTGTTCCCAACGGGCAAGGAGATCTCCACTGAACCTGGGAATCCGACTGTCATGGAGCAAGTGCGCGCACAAGGTAAGTATTTGGGGGTAAATGATCAAGCTTTGCTTGGGATTGTCACCGGTCCTGGGGTATGGCAATTGCCTTCCGTGGAGGCAGAAGTAAGGGTACTAGCAACACAGGAACTGGCGGCGGTGGATGCCAAGGAACGGGTACCGCCGGCAGCTCCTAAGCCAATTGCGCGCATTCTGGAAATGGATGGATGGCCGGTGAATCCAGCGGGGAAGAAGAAGGCGGTGGAAATTGTGCGTAGAGTGATGGGGAATGAAACAACTATTCCCTTCAACTTGAAGGAGTTGGCAGTGGTGTTGCCGGTGGTAGTAGATGAGATGGTTCAAGCGCTGAAGGATTGCGGACACAATAGGATCCCTCCAACGGTGAAGTGGGTGAACTTGGCTTGGGATGAAGCGGAGCGCAACCTAGTGGGGATGATATCTGTTTCAACTCCGCTGGCTTACATTCCAATGAAGATTGCTGGAAGGAAGGTGTGGGTTCTGGTGGATAGCGGTTTTATGGTGAACCTCCTTCCATCTAGGTTGGTTGATGAATTGGGATTGGTTTGGCGGAAATTTGCAATGGGGCTTTGCAGGCTTAACAGCAGGGCATGTAGCATAGATGGGATTGTGGAGGAGGAAGAGGTTGAGGTCGCAAGGGTCTGTAAACCACTTTATTTTCTATTGGTTGATTGCGGGGAGGCTATTTTAGGACAGCCATTGATATTTGGGTTCCAATTTCAAATGATGTTTGATCATGGGGTGGGGACAGAAGCATTGATGGTGGGAGATTTGGTCAGCGGGCAATTTGAAACCACAATCTGCAATCAAGGGTTGGGGAATTGGACACAGGATTTGGCAAGAGGAGAAGAGGAGGACCCCGGCGCGGAGTTGGTTCACAAGGGTGGGCCTGAGGTGAATTTTGATTAGTCAGCCAAGGTTACCACAGGGGCAGGCTCTGGTTTTGTGTGGGAGGTTGACTAGCAAGGAGCAGGTGGGAAGTAGGGAAGAAGTGTGGGACATGCGGTTGCTGGAAGACTTTTGGCTGGTTCAGATAGCAAGGGAGATGACAACATGGATCCTTCTTCCCAGGAAAAGCCTCCGTGTGAGCTTTGTGTCTGGCAGAGTAAATGACTGCAGACCGGTGGAGACAGCAGCCAAGTTGGGGGGGGGGGGGGGAACAATGGATGAATAGGGGATATGATTGGATTTGGTGAGGGGGTTCTCTAGCCGGTTCACAGCTGGAACAACTACACACACCAGAATTTTTTTTCTTATTTCCTTCTCTCTGGATTGGCTTTTTGGAATTATTGCTGGCTAGGGTATGATTTTCTTTTAGGTATGGGCACGGCGCAAAGCCAGGTCTGCAGACGCAAGGAAAAGCCCCGCATTCTGGAAACAAACACATGAACAATTTCCAATGGATGATTCATGGAACTAGGAAAGCGCACGGCGCAGAACGGATGTGGGTTGAAGAGCAAGGCATGGGCTTGGCAATGGGTTGGTGCTTAAAAAAAAAAAAATCTTCCAGTTTTCTTTGGTTATCTTATAGATGGAAGGCATGGGTGGGTCTGGGCAGATACCTTTTCTCTTCCTCTCTCTCAAGGATGTGCGCGCGCAGCTGGTTTTCTTTGTGCTCTCCCTGTTCTGTAGATGGGTACAGGGAACTGTGTGGCAATTTGTCTGGGGTGGTCCAGGTACCTTTAGCGGATACTCTCAATGGTGTGGATTTTTCTCACTCTCAGCAGATACTCTCAGTGGCACAGATTCTTCTCACTCTTGCCAATTGCCCTCAAAGCATGGATCTTGCGCGCGGATCTTATTTCTCTCAAGATTCTCACAAGCACAAAGGCTACTTAGGATGGCGGGGCAAAAGTCCTTTTTCTTTGCAGATAGGCGCAGGGAAGGGAAACAAGATGGAAGAAATAAGAAAAGGGGGGGCAATCCGCCTACGTTGTCCAAGTACTCATCACTTCCTCCGCGTCCACGCAAGCTGTTGTGGCTAGGGTTTGGAAAGCTTCCAAAAATTTGTGTTGCGCATTGGTGGTGTGCATGTGGGGGACCGCTAGGAAATGCCAGAGTAGCTCCTCCGCGTTGAACCTTGCCAGTGGAAGTGCCGGAATCAGGGGTATCTCCAGGATCTCAGGGGTGGCCGCTGGAGGAGTTTCAGCGGCAGCGGGTTCTTGTGACAACTCAATAACCATGGGAGTTGGTGCGCTCATGGGTTCTGGTGGCAACCTAGGAACCAGTGATGGGGATGGAAGCGGAGGAGCAGGTCTTGGGGGAGTGGGAGGATGCGGTGGTGGTGGGGGAGGTGCGGATGGATGGTTAAAGATTCTTGGGTCTGTTGCTGGTACGTTCATTTGTACCCTTGCAGCCCACTTGTGGGCGGCATTGCCATAAGTGGCAAAGTCCGGGAAGTCCTGGCGCCGCGGTGGTCCCGCCAAACGGAATGGTGAGCCCAAGTCATGGCTCTAGCGTGACAGAGGGTTTTGAGAGGCGCATTGCGGTTGGTTGCAAGGTGAGCCGGGCGGGGTCCACTCATTGGTGGAGATCTTGTCATTGCTTGAGACCACAAATGAGTCACTCCAGTTCGTCTTGCGCTGGAAACCTTGAGGACTGTTGCAAGGCATTCCATAGGATAGGGAGCAGCAGCGGTGGCCGGCTTGGCAAGGAACACAGGCAAGCCGGCCCGGAAGGATTTGGCAGGAGAGGCTGTTCCGGCTGCAGAATGTGCAGGACATTTTGGGTGAAGTAGGGTGGATGGGGTTTTTCTTTTTTTCCTTGGTGTGATGTAGCGGTGCAAAGGGGAGAGGTGGGGTAACTATGGTATAGTTGGGGTTAGGTGAGATAGTGGTGGATCTCTGGGGACAGAACTCAAGTTGGGGGGGGGATGTGGTGGTCTTTTATAGATGCAAGTTGGAATCTGCTGCGCGCTGTGCGCTCAGCAATGGGTGCGGCTTTGCTGCAGTAAGCCCTTCTGCGGGCTCAGCATTTGGAGACGTGGGGTGGATCAGATTGGATTGGACGGATTGCGCGGATGTATCTTGGATATCTGGAATGGCATGTTGGGCGGATGCGGACATGTGCGGGGGGCTCCGAGTTGGGTGCAGCGCAAGGGCCACGTCATGAGAAGGAAAAACCGGGTGGACACAATGGCAGTCAGGCAATACAGATGGATATGGGGTATGGGATGTGGATCATGGGATGGGGTTGGAAGGATAGAGTTGGGCTAGGGTTCTGTAATTAGGGGTTGTATTTCATTATTCTTGCTTGCTTGCGGTTGTACCTAGGTTAGGGTTGAGGGGAAGGTTACTTAAACTGAACCCTCAACCCAAATGGATCTCAGGAGCATGGCATGGGAGGATCATCAAAGAGGATCACATTGGATCATTATAGGTTTTTGAAGGATCTTTAATCTCATTTCTCTATCTCTCAGTCAAAGGGTGAACAGTTGTACTCAGGTTTTACAGACGCAAGGGATCAATAACTTCCAAACTTGGGAACCATTAAAGGAGAAGTCCTCTTCTGAATTTCACAATGCATAGGCATGCTTTGAACTCAATGATCCTTTTCTGGTTGTCCGGCTTAGTCCTGGAGACCCAGATGAATTTGAGTGTGTTGATTGGACCATTGACTTCACATTCTTCCCAGACGTCATAGGAAATAATGTTTAGGATCTCCTTGTTCATAGCGGCTATACACTCAAACTTGGAGTGACTGTGGAGAGCCTTGTGTAGGTTCTTTGGATCCTGTTAATGGGCCGGAACTTTCAAGTGAAGTTGGGGAGCGGGAGCTTGAGTGCCTCTACGCAAGTAAGGAAGAATGTTTTGAGTTGTTAGTCTGCTGTAATCAGAAGTCTGTTCAGAATACTCATTGGAGGGCAGACAATTGGAGACCAGGTTACAGGTAGACACATGGGCTGGGATTTGAGAAGCAGAAACGGCAGGCTCTGAGGTTGAGGGAGTGGAGATAGAGGACTCTGAGGAAGAGAGAGGATCACAAGGAAAGGAGGGTAGTGAGGTGGGTTCTTGGACACCAACAGAAGGGTAATCAAAAAAGGTCTCCACAAAAGTTACATTGACGCTTGGGAAGACCCACCGGGATTGAATGTCCAGGATTTTGTATGTGGAGAAGTCATTTACATACCCAAGTAACAGGCCCTTCTTGCCATTTGCACTGAGTTTGTTGGTTCTGAGGGCCTTTGAAATGAGTGAATAAGTGGTGCAGCCAAAGGGTTTTAGGAAGTTGAGGTTGGCGGACTTGCCAAACCAGATCTCATACCAAACACAGTTCTTTCTCAACGGTACCGGAATGAGGTTCAGAAGATTGGTAGCTGTTTTTAAAGCCTTGGCCCAGAATGAGAGGGGAAGTTTTCTCTGCACTAGCAGCCACCAAGCTTTATCTAGGAGAGACCTGTTAGACCTTTCCGCTTTGGAATTCAGAAGAGGAATTCTCCTTTAATGGTTCCCAAGTTTGGAAGTTATTGATCCCTTGCGTCTCTAAACCCTGAGTGCAACTGTTCACCCTACAACTGAGAGATAGAGAGATGAGTGTAAAGAGTCCTTCAAACCTCCTATGATGATGATGTTCTCCCTCCTCCCCCCTCCTACATCCGGGTTGAGGGTGTGGTTTAAGTAGCCTTCCCCTCAACCCTAACCTAGGTACAACCGCAAGCAAACAAGAATAATGAAATACAACCCCTAAGCACAGAACCCTAGCGCAACCCTATCCTTCCAACCCCATCCCATGAACCATATCCCATCTGTATTGCCCGCCTGCCATTACATCCACCCGTTTTGTCCTTCTCATGACGCGGCCCTTGCTCTGCACCCAACTCAGAGCCCCCTGCGCATGTCCACATCCCCCAATGCACCATTCCAGATTTCTGAGGTACATCTGCGCAATCCTTCCAATCCAATCCAATCCGCCCCGCCTCTCCAGATGCTGATCCCGCAGCATGGCTTAGTGTGGCAAAGCTGCACCCGTTTCTGAGCGCGCTGCCTCTGCTGAGCCCGCCGCTACTGCTGAGCGTGCAGCCCGCAGCCAATTCCAAATTGTGTCTATAAAAGACCACCACATCCCCCCCAACTTGAGTTCTGTCCCCAGAGATCCACCACTATCTCACCTACCCCCAGCTATCCCCAGTTATCCCATCCCCTCTCCGCACCACTACACCACACCAAGGGGAAAATCCCACCACATCCTATCCCTTCAACATGTCCTGCATGTTCTGCAGTCAGAATGGCCTCTCCTGCTGCATCCTTCCGGGCTGGCGCACCTGTGTTCCTTGCCAAGCTGGCCACCATCCCTGTTCTTTATCCAATAGTATGCCCTGCAACTGTCCTCAAGGTTGTCTGCGCAAGAGGACCCATCACAACTTGTTTGAGGTCTTGAGCAATGACAACATCTCCACTAATGAATGGACCCTGCCCGGCTCACCTTGCAACCAACCGCAAAGTGCCACTCCAAACCCTCCTTTGCGCAAAAGCCATGACTTGCGCTTGCCATTCCATTGGGCTGGACAACCATGGTGCCAGGACTTCCCCAATTCTGCGGCTTATTGGAACACCACTCACAAGTGGGCCGCACGGGTGCGGATAAAAAAATCAGCAAAGGAACCATGGATCTTCAACCAACCAACTGCGCCTCCTCCACTGCTGCCACGTCCTCCCACTCCCCCACAACCTGCGCCTCCATCTCCTACTCCTCCACTGCCACCGTGTCCTTCCACTCCTACTCTGCCAGCCCCATCTCCATCACTGGCTCCCAGGTCATCGCCAGAACCCGCATGGGCGCCAACTCCCATGGTCATCAAGTTGTTGCAGGAACCTGCGGCTGCTGTAACTCCTCTGGCAGCCACTCCAAAGATTCCAGAGATCCCCCTAATTCCAGCACTCCCATCCCCAAGGTTTGACACAATGGTGAACAACATGGACAAACTACTCAGGCGCTTCCTAGCGGTCCCCCACAATCACACCACAGTTGGGCAATGCAAAGTTCTAGAAGAATTCCAAAACCTAGCCACGGCAGCTTGCGCAGACGCAGAGGAGGTGATGAGGATTTGGTCAATGTAGGCAGATCACCCCCCCTCTCCTTTTTTATATCTTGTTTCTATTCCTGCGCCTATCTTTGCAAAGAAAACAGACTTTTGCCACGCCAACCTAAGTAGCCTTTGAGCTAGTGAGAACCTTGAGAGAAATGAGAACTGCATGCAAGATCCACCCTTTGAGAGCAATTGGCAAGATTGAGAAAATCCGTGCTTTGAGAGTAATCTGCAAGAGTGAGAAAATCCACGCCAAATGAGAATATCTGCTGAAGGTACCTGGACCCCCCCGAACAAACTTCCTCAAAGCTACCTGTAACCATCTACAGAAAAGAGAGAGCACAAAGAAAACCGGCTGCGCGCGCACATCCTTCAGAGAGAGAGGAAGAGATTGTCTTTCTGGCCAAGTTGCAGAGAGCTTTTGTTTTAGCTTTTCACCGTGAAGTTTATTGAAGAATGAGTTGGATTTCAGACCAGCAGGCTAAGATGAAATAGCAACAAGCAACATGAGATTCATGAGGAAAATGATGGTCCTCTACAACAAAACATAACTAGTATGAGAAAAGAGTACCAACACAGAGATGTATAGTACCAGCGCTCAACTATGGCAATGAGTAGGCGTAGTGATAGGACACAGAGATAGGAACTGAGAGAAGGAAGAGGACCAAGTTGAGTGGGTGCGTATTGGGGTGTTGAAGTGACCTGGACTGATCTCACCAGTTATAGACAAGCAGACTTAAAATTTGATCTGAGACTTTGAGTTGATGTGAGACTTGAGTTTGTTGAATTTATGGACAAGTTTGTTTTGACCTGGAGGGTGATTGACTTGGATTGTATTGAGTTTAGTGGTTGACTTGGATCATATAGAAGAATTTGTTGACCAAGGAAAAAAAAACAGAAAACAATAGGAGAGAAAAATGAAAGTAAAATGGCAAGAAATGAGAATAAGAACTGAGAAGAGTGTCAAGACTCCTCTGGTCCCAGTAAGACAACAGAAAGAGATCTGGAATTGCCTGTCTCTCCAATTGGAGTCTTCACAGTGCAAGTGATAGAGGAAGCGCTTCCTGGGTTACACACATGAGCCTTCACCTTATTGCATTACACTCCCCTTAACTGGAGATCAGTCAAAGTTGTCATTAAACACCACAGACGTGAAATTTTCCAGTTGATTTAGACTGAACCCCTTGGTAAGGGGATCAGAAAGCATGTAGGACGTGCTGATTAGATGAATTGTGAGTTCTCCAGCATTGAGTTTGTCTTGGAGACCTTTTGTTTTGAGATCAATGTGTCTTGTTTTGGTGTTTGATCCAAATTTTTTTAGTTTATCATTGAGACCTTTTTTGTTGATAAATTTTTTGGAGGAGGGAATATCGGTGTGGAAGACTTTGCCTAACAAGTGCCAAAGCCACTTGCCTTCAAGGTAGGAATCAAGTAATGAGTTGAGTTTGGCCTCTGTTGACAAGTATTTTATGTTGCGTTGCTTGTACCTGTTCCAGGAGAGTGGTGAGCCAAAAGACAGACAGAGATACCCAGATTGAGACTTGCGGCTTGTGGGATCCTTGCCCCATGACACATCACTAAAAATATCAAGTGGGTCTTTTGATTCATTGTAGGTGAGGTGAGCTTGAGATTTTTGGTGAAGTTGAGGTATTGCCATGTGCACTTAAGTTCCTTCCAGTGCGTCAGCCTGGGCTTGTTCCGAAAGCAGGCCAAGCTTGACACAGGGTAGCTTAGATCCAGCTGTGTTTGACTGGTGATTTAGTTCAAAAGTCCTATGGCGGAATTGTAGTTGATGTTGAGTCTCTTGAAAGGTTCAAAGTCTTCATCCAAGGCCTCTTTCAGCTGGCAGTGAGGTGTCAGCAGGGTAGAGAATGGTCTTGATTCCAGCAGTCCCAGTTCCTCTAGACTGTGTGCAATGTGTTTGGGTTTGCTCAGTAGAATTCTGTTAGGTTTTTGCTCAAACTTCATGCCAAGAATGGTGTTGGGTTTGTGAGCCTGTGAGTCTTTAAATTGAGCATTGAATTTCTCATCAAATTTTTCCCCATCTCCCACTAGCATGATGTTGTCAACGTGGAAAAAAAGGAACAACTGATTGTCCTTTGATTTGTACAAGCATGGATTGCTGTTGTATTCTTTGAAGCCAATTGATTCAATCCAGTCAGTGAGAGTGCCATACCAGTTCTTAGGTGATTGCTTGAGCCCATACAAGCTCTTCTTGAGTCTAAGATACTTTCAGAATTGCTGGCAGCCTTGAGGAGTTCTGATTATCACTTCTTCTTCTATAGGAGCGTGTATGAATGCAGCCTTTACATTGTATTGGCAGATGTTGAGTTTATGTTTCAAGGCGTACAGTAGAATTGCTCTTAACAATGCAACCTTGCTGGTTGGAGCAAATGTTTCATCAAAGTCTAGGCCGTACACTTGATTGAAGCACTTAAAACAGATCCAAGCCTTGTGAATGACATGATTGTTGTGGGCATTGTCTTTGATTTTGAAGACCCAGGTGGTGTCCAGTGGATTAAATGGTTTTTCCCCTTTGTAATCTTCCCAGACTTCCTGCGCTTCACACTGATCAATATCCTTCTTGATTTCTCCTCCCCCCTTGACATCTTCCACAAATTGAGCTGCTTGATCAAACGTCTTGGGCTCAAAGTAATGATGAAACCCATACCTTTGTGGATGTCTGATGGAAGACCAGTTGCAAAGAATCCTGACAGGTTCTTTGGCCTCCCTGGTTGTTCTGGAACTGACCTCCAGAGCAATTGGTTGAGGAGCAGGGATTGGTGCCTCTTCTCCTGAGCTTGGTCCGACTAAGAGACAGGTGGCTCTTCATCAGAAGAGTCCACTTTGGAAGGCTGATCTTAATAGTTCATAAAAGCTTCTGGGATTCTTTCCAAGGTTGGTCTGGATTCTCTATTGCCAGATTTGGCCAGACTGAAGTCAATTTACATGGATTATATGATTTCAAGGTTTTCAACAGTTTGCTTCAGGAATCAAATGTGTTTTGATAGTACAATATGACTGTGAGGCAGGAGTATCCAGTATGACAGAAAGTTGGGGTTGTATCCTATCAGTTTTCCTTCTATTCCCTTTGGATCAAATTTCCCCCCTTTTTTTGATTTAGTAAAATTGCAGAGACTCCAAGTGGTTTTAGGTAATGAGGTGGGAGTGAGCTTTGCTTGATGAGTTCCCAAGGAGATTGTTCAAGATTGTCCTTTGGGATTTGGTTGAGACTAATAAAAAATGACTTGAGGACCTCTGACCAGTATTTCTTGGGGAACTTTGTTGAGCTTAGGGACAATCTCAAACTTTAAAAGATGGTTCAATTAGCCCTTTTGGCTCTACCATTATGTTTGGGATGATATGTTTCAGTAAAAAGATGGTTAATAAATCTCTCTTTGAGATATTGTACTAACCTGTTGTTTGTGAATTCCGTGCCTCCGTCCAAGCACACAGAAGATGGATAGTAGCCGCACTTGTTTTTCTGTTTCTTAATAAATTCTATGATTACAGAAATGGTATCGTCATTTTCAGTCAAGGGAATTCCTGATATATACCCTGAGTAGTTGTCTACCATGGTCAAGATGTGTTTTTTGCTTCTGTACCATTCCAGTGTTATTGGACCAATCAAGTCCAGATGTATCTTCTTGAAAGGTTTGGTGGCTGAGGTGGAGGTGGCTTTGAACGCACTCTAAGTGATTTTTCACAGGAGGCAATCTTTGCATTCAAATGTATCATTCTCTGAGGGGTTGTATTGGATTCCTTTGATCTTGGAAAGCCAACCAATAGACCCATGACTGTAGGTCGAGTGGAGGTCTTTCAAGATCCTTGGTTCTTCCAGTTGTGTCCAGAGGCATTTTTCTTTCCCAACCTTGAGCAGTATTTCTAGCACAAAGAGGTTGTTGATGATAGAACCACGACAGACCTTTTCTCCTTCATTTCTCATTTCAAAGCTTCTTTCCTTTGCCTTCAGTATGCAACCCTGTTCAAGAAGCTTCCCTGGACTAATGAGATTGACCACTATGTTGGGAACCTACAGGCATTTGAAAAGAGTGATTGGGTGATCTTTCCATTTAAGTCTGACCGTTCCCATTCCTTGGATTGGCAGATTTACTCTGGCCTTGCCCATTGTGATGTATTCTCCCAAGTAGGGTTTGAGGGTAGAAAAGAAAATCTCTTTGTTGAAAATGTGTGAAGTGGCTCCGCTGTTGATTAGAATTTTCTGCTTCACCTTGATTTTGGAGTCTATCCATCTTGTCACAAAAGCATGAAAGTGTGCGGATTCTTGAGAAATTTTTTGTTCCTCTTTCCACTTGCTTTGATTTTCTATCCACCACTCAGGAGCCTTATTGAGATGGAGATGGAAACATTCTAACTTGGAGTGATTCTTGTCTTGTTTGGGGTTGTGGTAGCCTTAAATGCAACGGTTAGAAAGGTGATTTTTGTTCTTGGTTTGCATGGTAGCTAGCACAGTTTCAGAAGCGCCTTGAAATGGTCCCCTTTTGGTGATTTCTGCCTTTAAATTTTTATGATATTGAATAAGATGATTGCACAAAAATTCAACTGAAATTTGCTTGTTGGAATGCATGATTTTTCCTTTGAGCTCTTGGAGATTTGCTGGAAATATGAACATTTCCAGATATGCTAGAATGTCATTAGGAAGCTCAATGCCAATGTCTATAATCTTTTTGATGGAGGTTTTGATATTGGTGACAAAGCTTGTGATCTCATCCTCTTTGAAGGTTATGTGAAGGAAGTCTTTGAAAATCCTTGCTTGGTTTGATGCTTGCAAGGAGAAGAACAGTTCTTTGATTGCCTGCCATATCTATTTTTCTGAATTGATGTTGGATGCGCTGATGACATTGTTGTGGGTAATCAAATCCACTTTGGATATAAGAAGCAGTTGAATTTCATTGTTGTTCTGGCTTGCAAGGATTCTAGTCTCCAATTCAAGT
This sequence comes from Puccinia polysora, assembly GCA_025617555.3. NCBI lineage: Eukaryota > Fungi > Basidiomycota > Pucciniomycetes > Pucciniales > Pucciniaceae > Puccinia > Puccinia polysora. The sequence continues at coordinate 27,960,698 of CM062642.1, read as the reverse complement.
GTGTCTAGTACTCCCCTGAACTTGAGTAATGCCATCATCTTGTCCTTCCAGATTCTGTAGTTATCTTCTGTCAGCAGTGGAGTAGTTTCCAGGGCCATTTTGAGCATAGCTTTCTGGAAGGAGTCAGAAAAAAAACCCAATCCTGATGCCATAGTCCTTTGTCTTGCTGGCCAAGTTGCAGAGAGCTTTTGTTTTAGCTTTTCACCGTGAAGTTTATTGAATCATGAGTTGAATTTCAGACCAGCAGGCTAAGATGAAATAGCAACAAGCAACATGAAATTCATGAGGAAAATGATGGTCCTCTACAACAAAACATAACTAGTATGAGAAAAGAGTACCAACACAGAGATTTATAGTACCGGCGCTTGACTATGGCAATGAGTAGGCTTAGTGATAGGACACAGAGATAGGAACTGAGAGAAGGAAGAGGACCAGGTTGAGTGAGGTGCGTATTGGGGTGTTGAAGTGACCTGGACTTATCTCACCAGTTATAGAAATGCAGACTTAAAATTTGATCTGAGACTTTGAGTTGATGTGAGACTTGAGTTTGTTGAATTGATTGACAAGTTTGTTTCAACCTGGAGGGGGATCACCTTGGATTGTATTGAGGGTAGCGGTTGACTTGGATTGTATTGAAGAATTGGTTGACCAAGGAAAAAAAAACAGAAAAAAATAGGAGAGAAAAATGAAATTACAATGGCAAGAAATGAGAATAAGAACTGAGAAGAGTGTCAAGACCCCCCTGGTCCCAGGAAGACAAAAGACAGAGATCTGGAATTTCCTGTCTCTCCAATTGGAGTATTCACAGTGCAAGTGATAGAGGAAGCGCTTCCTGGGTTACACACATGAGCCTTCACCTTATTGCATTACAAAGAGTATCCCCCCCACCCATCTATACCTTCCCTCCATAAGATAACCAAAGGAAAACCTGAAAATAGAGAGAGATTTTTTAGGACCAACCCGTTTCCAAGCCCGCACCTTGCTCTTCAACCCACATCTATTTTGCGCCACGCGCTTCCCTAGTTCCTTTGATCATCCATTGGAAGTTTTTCTTTTCCCAAATGTAGGGCTTTTCCTCGCGTCCGCAGACCAGGCTTTGCGCGTGCCTGTTCTTAAAAGAAACTCATAACCTAGCCAGCAATAGTCCCAAAAAGCCAATCCAGAGAGAAGGAAATAAGAAAAAAAAATTCTGGGGTGTCTAGTTGTTCTGGCTGTGAACCGGCTAGAGCACCCCCTCACCCAATCCAATCATATCCCCTATTCATCCATCATTCCCTACCCACCATTGCTTCTGTCCCCAGATTTCTGCAGTTGTTTACTCCGCTGGACACAAACCTTATGCACAGGTTTGTCCTTGGACAAAGGATCCGCGTTTTCATCCACTTTGCTATCCAAACCAGCCATCTTGTTGAATGAATTTGAGCCGCACGCAAAGAATCTATTCACGTGCAAAGCCGCAGCCTTCTGTTTGAGCGGAGTTCAATCCAATTCCTCCAGCAAACTTGGATGTTATGCGGAAAAGACCGTTCCATTGATTTGAAAACAGCTTCCCCCATTGAGTTTCCAGGCTCCAGTTGTAAATCAGAACCAAGTTCCCCTTCTGCAACAGATCCCTGAGTTTGTGGGTGCAGCACTTGTCCCAGTAGGAGATGGAGTTTGTGCGGGTTGCCTTCAGCCTTCCAGCTGCTTTCTCCAACATCTTTTCCAGCCAAAGGAGCTGCTTGGCGCGGGCCTCAACTAGATCCGCAGCCGTCTTAATCTTCCACAGAAAGGTTTCCAGCTTGATGTCAATTGGCAGCATGGGTCGCTTCCCAAATAGCAGCTTGTATGGAAAATAACCTGTCAATCTCTTTACCACAATCCAATACGTGGAGAGGACTACTGGAAGGGTTTCCTGCCACTGCTTGCCATCCTCCCCGCACATTTTCACCATTGCGTCCTTGATTGGCTGGTGGCTGCGCTCAATCATCCCTGCTCCTTCCAGATAGTACTCCCTCACTCTCCCAAACTTTGCTTTGCAACTTTGCACCAACTCTGCCAACCTTCCCCAGAACTCCGCGCCCCTATTGACTGTTACCAAGCAAAGTTATCCGTAATGCACAAACCAGTCTTCCTCCAGAAAATGCCCAACTTTCTCTGCCAAGACCTTCACCAGTGGCCACACTTCCACCCATCCCAACAGATTTTCACGGGAAATAAGGAGATATGCAAACTTACCTGCCTTGATGTGCACAACATCCAGAGAAACCCGCCCAAACAAGGCGTCCTCCCCCATGAGAATACCTTCTTTGCAAGGCAGCTTTGCGCTTTGCTTCTGACACGCTCCGCACAACCATACCCACTCCCGCACCACGCCTACTACACCCAGCAACAAGAACCTTGCCCTCACCCGCTTTGGTGTTTCAACCTTGCTGCAATGGCCAAGATAGTCATGCAGACTTCCCAGGATTACCTCCTGATCCACCCTTGACGTGCTGACCACAAGCGGTACCGGCGCGCTCCGCCTCCAAAGCTGTCCTTCCTGCAGGTAGAAATTTCCCACTCTCCGCCAAATCCATCTAACAATCTTGGCTTGTGTATCATCCGGAAACCAAAGATCCCGCAAATACAAACTGAGGACGGCGTACCTCCTGGACTGCTGGAGCAGAAGTCAAACACCTACTTCCACCACTCCTACCTTAACTGTTGGAGCCTCCACATCCATTGGTTCCGCGCCTTTGTACGGATCATTGCGCGGTGTAAGACTCCAAATGGCACAGGGCGTTGGCAGTTCTGTGGAGGGGATAGGTGCTTTTTTAGGCTGCCCTCCTGAGTGTTACAAAAATATTTAAATGTAACCAAGATCAAAGTCCAGAACCTGGTAAAAGGGGGACCAAAATGTAAGAGGATAAAGGTTATAGTAGTTGGTAGCTGGGAGACAACACTATCTGAGGCAAGATGATGTTGGGGAAAACTTGAATAGAAGGAGTAAAGAATTGTTCAGACTTCAACAAGACAAGGCAATTGTGAGTGACAACGCCCACAAGCTAATAGCTCTGGTCGTCAGCAGGAGCTTAGGAAATATCAACTCAATCCCAAACAACCTCCAGGTTCTCAATGGACCTGCCTAACTCTCCGCAATCAAGCGCTTGAAGGGTACCAGATAACTGTGGGTGGCTGCACAAGAAAAAGCTAATTGTTTGAAGAAGCTCTAGAAGCAAAAACAATAACTGATTCAAACAAGAATACCCCAACACTTCTCAAGGGACTCAAGAGTAGCGTTGCGGAATTCAACTTCAAAAGAAGTGAAGGGAGGTTTAACACTCCAGGTCTTAAGCTTAATAAAACCTCTTCAGTCAAACATGACTGGGTCCAGAAAGATAATCAAAGGATGATCAGGACCAGTATGGTTGGATAAAAGGATCAGGAGTGGTGTAACACACTCACAAATTCAATTAGTCAAATTCTTCTTCAGCCAACAAAGCTATTGGTTGGTTATAAGGATAAGGGATCAAGGGGTTTGAGTATGGAGGCTCAAGGATCAAGGGGCAATCATAGATATACCAAAATTTTTTGTCTCAGATAAAGGGGAATGAAGACCCCACGGATGATGTATTTCAAGAGGATACTGATGATCTTAGGATGTGGTGTGTGTTAGGATACCATGTGCTGATCTGATGTGATGTACAATGTGCTGATTCTCCCCCAAAAGGCAGGGGAGAGCCCCTCCTTATATGGGAAGGAGGCCGTGTTAGACTATGTACAAGGGATACTACAAATGGAGCAGAAAAAGAAAGAAAGATTTTTTTTTTTTTGATTTTCAGATTTTCAGGTGATCAGAAAAATTTGATCACGCAGGCCGGTGGAAATCCAGCCTGCCTGACCAGGGTGGGATCCTTCTCATCCCTTCATCATCTTTTGCGTCCGTCTGTGGAGGGGCGCGGGCGACAATACCAGAATCACCCACCCCTTGCCCAAAGGCGGAAGGGGTGGGAAAAGATAATGACCAGACCGCCCGCGGATGTCCGCGGGAAGTAGATGATGCCTTTCCACCCCCGCCTGAAGATGAAAGGGGGGTGGGAGAGTCCCAGGGGGAAGGTGAGGGAGTTGAGGTAGGCATTGAGACCGTCTTGATCTTGATTGGAGTGAGATTGGACGGGAGGATGATGGCAGGCAGGACTCGATGGCTTGAGGCAATTGAGTAAATCCTGACGGGCTTGAGAATGGCAACTGATAGATTGAGTGAGGTGGGAGATTGATGGATCCAAGGATTGAACAAGCGCTTGGAGGTGCGGTTGGGATGGGTTTGGTAAGGCATGGATGAGAGATGCACAACAATGAGGATGAGGATGAGCAACACGCGAAGATGAGGATGAGGATGAGCGACTCACGACGATGAGGATGAGGATGAGCGACGCGCAACAATGAGGATGAGGATGAGCAACGCGCAATGATGAGGATGAGGATGAGCGACGCGCGACAATGAGGATGAGGATGAGCAACGTGCAACAATGAGGATGAGGATGAGCAACACGCGCTAGGACAGTTTTTTTTTTTTTTTTTTTTTTTTTTTTTTTTTTTTTTTTTTTACAATTTTTGAATTCTTTTCCCAAGGTGTCCCAAATGGTTCACCACATCTCTCCCAATCTTACAGACTGTCCCTAGTCTGCATCATAATTTTGAAAACATGAAAAAGGAAATAATTGGCCGTTTCTTGATCCTCTAAGTAAAAAAATGTTGAAACCCATCTTGATCCATCCAAAAGAGCCTAAATGCGGAGAAGATAAAAGAAAAGGTGTCCCAGGTGCTCACGTATGTGGCATAAAGTAGAGTTTTTACAACACAATGCAGCAGAAGACCCTGGTGGTGCACAATTGGGAGGACTTACTTTGAACCCAAATTGCCCCCACAACAATAAAATCTCTTAACTTGATCAGCAGAGAACCTTCTAGCCAACTGAGTACCATCCAGTTCTTCCAAAACATAAGATCCAACTCTAACTTGACAAACCATTCTATAAGGACCATTCCAACAATTTGAAAAAAGTCTTCCCCACTGAGTCTCTAAAGATTGATTATAAGCCAATACCAGATCACCAGGGTTTAAGGGATCTCTGATTTGATTTAGATGTTTATCTTCCCAATACTGAACTGATTTTGCTCTTGATTCCATCATCTTCTGATAAGCTTTGTTACAAATATCTTCACTCTGCTCCAGTTGCTTTGATCTGGAAACTAATAGGTCAGTAGTTGAAGAAACTTGTTCCCAAGAGATGCCCAAGAAAGACTCCATTTTGAGATCAAGAGGAAGAACAGCCCTTTGACCAAAGATGATTTCATAAGGAGAGTAGCCAGTGGTTTTCTTGGTGGAAATTTTATCAGAGAAGAGGACCAAGGGGAGAAACTTTTGACAATTCTTGCCACTTTCACCAGCCAGTTTAACCAGAGCAGCCTTCAAGGGAGCATGGCCTCTTTCCACCATGCCTTGTACTTCAAAATAATAGGGAGTAGTAACTCTATGTTTCCCAGGGAGCAATTGGATCATTTCAGCCAGTTTTCCACCAAATTCCAAGCCACCATCAGTAGAATAAGATTGAGCCAAACCATAACGCATTGTCCAATTCTCATGAATGAAAGCTGCCACAGATTCAGAACTAAGTTTCTTAAGGAATTTGGCTTCAACCCATCCAGAAAAATCATCTCTAGCCACAATGAGGTACTTAGCACCACCTGCCTTGATATGAACCACATCCATAGCAACCCTTCCAAAGACAGTGGACTCCCCAGTAGGATAGCAAATTTCAGCTGGATGCCTAAGATCACGTTTTTGACAAACTTCACAACTCTTGAACCATTGAGAGACAGATTTCCTCAGAGATGGCTACCAGAATTGTTGGGATAATTGTTGATAAGTTTTGGTTTCCCCACAATGACCAAGGCCCTCATGGAGACTTTCAAGGATCAAATATTGCTTAGCCGGGATAGTAACCACAACAAGTGCACAAGGAGTTCCTCTTTTCATAAGCCTAGAACCTTGGACAAAGAAACTTGAGGACTTTCTTTTAAGGGATAAAAATTCTTTGGCAGAGAGATTGGGGGGTCTTTGGAGAATTGAAAGGTACTGCTCTAACTTAAGCCAGAAACCTTGTTGGACACCAGAGTAATCTTGGGAGGAGAAAGCAAAAACAGGGCGGACCAAAGGTTCTTCCTCATCAAAATCCATTCCAACCTCCAATTCATTGTCTCCAATAGGTCTTCTAGATAAACCATCAGGCATAGTAAAAGATTTCCCAGGCCTATGAACAATATCAAAAGAGAAAAGCTGGATAAAAGCTACCCAGCGAGTCATTGGAGCATTTGGAAGACTGGGAGCATTGATCATTTCCACAATGGATTGAGCATCAACTTGCAATTTGAAATTTTGTCCCCAGAGTACTTTTTGGATTTTCTTCAGCATTCTAGCCACACCACAGAGTTCCAGTTTCGGCTGAGAGTATCTAGATTCCACATCCAAAAATAGCAAAGATTCATAAAGAACAGGGCGGTCCAAACCATTTTCATCTTCCTGAGTAAGGACAGCCCCAACAGATTGATAACTAGAGCCAACAGCAAATTTTATTTTGCCAGCTCCATGCCCATAAGAGATATTTTTCAAAACCATGTCATTGCCAACAATAGTTTTGATCAACTGAAATGATTGTTTGCAATCTTGTGTCCAAATCCATTCAGCTTCCTTTCTGGTTAGACAACACAATGGTTCACAGATTTTGGATAGAGAGGGAATGAAGATTCTGACATAAGTTACAACACCTAGGAAACCTCTAACTTCAGTTGGATTTATTGGAGTAGGCCAGGAGATGATTTTGTTGACTTTAGAGGGTGCCATCCTTCTTCCTTCCTTGCAGACTATATGACCAACAATTTCCAAGGCAGGGACACAGGCAGCAAGGTTTGATCCAGAGACAATAAGGCCAGATTCCTTGATTTGAAACAAAATCCTTTCCAAGATAGTAGCATACTCCCAGATAAATCATTGAATATCTGAGTGCCAAGGTAAGAGCTCATTATCATAGTCAGAAACTGGACCTTTAATTCCACCATCATCAATAAAGATACCCGCATGATCAGGGATTTTGTCTTGGAGAATCCACACCATCTGAGCCTGATAGACTTCAACCAAGTTGGTGGCACCTTGAGGCAATTGAGTCAGTTGAAATCAACCAAGAGGAGTATTGAAAGTAGTGAGAGGGCGAGAAATAGGATGCAAAGATTGTTTTTCGTAACCCCCCATGATGTCTCCCAGACCATAACAGGCTCTCCCAGAGAAGGATTCAACAAATTCTTCAGTGGCAGGAGGAACACCAGAGTCCTTAACAGTAACTTTATTGAGAGGTTGGAGATCATGAACTACTCTAAGTTTACCATTACTCTTTAGAAAACAGAAAACAGGGCTAGAGTAACTGGAGGTTGACTGTTCATATAGACCGGTACGGACTTGTTTGCGGACCGACTTGATGAATTTGTCAACTTTTGCAGCAGGAATAGGGATCTTTTTCTTTTGCCAAGGATCATGTTCAACTGCAGGGATGATATAAGGGAGACCGTAGGATTCTTTCAAGAGGCCTCTCTCTTCTTCACAGAATGCAATAGATTTTTCCCTTAGAGATAAGATATTTTTGATCAAATTTAACTCATCAGGTAAAAGCCATCCATCTGGAACAAAGTTGACCACCTTCAATCATTCTTCAGTGACACAAACACAAGGTACAAAGGGGCCAGTAAGAGAGTGAGATAGACCACAATAAGGATCACGAGATAGAGGAGGACGCATGAGAGGAGGATTGAGATTGAGAGGCATGGGTTGGTTGACAGGCTGGACCTTTTTCGCAACTGGCTTATACTTAGTGGCAAAAGAGAGAAGTTCTTGTTTCCTCCAAGCATTCACCAGAAAGACCTGAGTATGAAAACTGAGACCAGATTCCAACATCCTCCAAGTTTGATGTTCCATAAAATTTTCAAAAGGTGCCTGTTCCATAAAAGAGGATCCAAAAGATAACGCTTTGCTCACATGTGTGGCACAAGGTAGAGTTTCAAAAACCATGGTAGAAGAATGCCCTGATGGTGCACAATTGGGAGGACTTACTTTTACCCCCAAGTGCCTCCACTGGAGCCCATACTCCTCCATACCAAAACCATTAAGAAAGGAATTGAGATCAGGATCTAGTTTATACTCATTGCGGAGAATTGAACCAGAGCTAGAGGAAGATTGATCAGTGATAAGAGTACAAGGAAAAGAAGAAACAACAGAACCAGAGAGAAGAGAAATATTTTTGTAATTTTGTGTTTTAACATGTTTTTGATTTTGGACATTTTTGAGATCAGAAGAAAAAGAAGAAAGAGATGAAAAGGATGAAAAATATGCCTCAGAGATAAAAGTTGGCCCTGTAGTTGAAGTCTGAGGCTTAGAAGAACTACAACTATTATTATTATCAAATATTCTGCTAAAAAATGAGAGGAGTTAGAAGAGTCCTTCTGCTTCCCCTTCAGAACCAATTTAGGTGAAAAACCAGGGAAATCTCTTTCCCAACGACCAGAATCCAAAGAACAGAGAGGAACTTCAATCTTCCTGCCATCAGCATCAGGAAGAAGAATTCTCTCCCCAACTTGATCAGAAAACATCAGGGTGGCTCCAAAGTCTATTAAGAAAGGACAACCCAAAATCATAGGACCTTCCAAACAAGTGATCCAAAAGTGACAGGTTCCAATAATATTTTGACCAATTTGAACTGGAACATCCTCAGCAATACCCACCAACTCACAAGATTGATTACCAATTCCATAAAAAGCAGAGTTGAAGCTGACCCTTGGACTGAGATTGAGCTTGCAGGCCATTGCATCCAAAATTAAGTTTAGTTGGGACCCAGAATCAACAAGTAGAGAAACTGTTTTGGATGAGTCACCTAGAGAGCATGGTAAAAATCCAAGAGGAAAAGAATAAAGATTTGAATCAGAAGCAGGATCTGTTCCACCAGAGTCTTCTATCAAGGTTCCAGAGGAAAATTTCAATTTGTCAGGATCAATCTCCACACATCGCCAAGAAACCCATTTCTTCATGCCTTCAGCCACAGATGGTGAGATGGAAAGGAGTTCAGCCACGGTTAGATCAGGGATTTTAAGATCAGAGATTTTCTTTAATACCCCCTCCACAGCGTTGGGGTGGTCTTTGGAAATTCCCCTTTTGAATCAAACCTTGGGTTGAGTTGGAAGAGGAAGTTCAGGTGAGGGTGGAACTATAACTGGATCAGTTGGTGAAGGTGATTTGGATGGCAGAGGAGCAGGATCAGAGTATTCTGGGAACCTATCCATGAGGGGTTCCTTTTCTACTTCCATGTCTTCTACCTCAGAAGAAGGAGGTTCCAGTGAAGATTGATGTTTGACCTGTTTTTGAAGAATTGAAGATGGAACAGGAGGAGCTTTAGGAGGTCTGGGTTCTTCATGTCATTTCCTAGCTGGATCAGATTGATAAGTTCCAGAAAAGCTGGAAGAAGAGACAGCAGGAGGATACCAAGGTGGAAGAGTTCCACAAGCAGATCAAAAATCAAAATAGGCCAAGGATGCCTTCTTGGGAGCAGAAGGCTGGAAAGAGGCCACCACATGACAAATTGGACAAGATGAATTGAAAGGGATAAGTGCACCATTAGGAAGAAAGAAGTTACTCCCTTTCTGTTCCACCAACATTTCCTCCTTGTCCTTCTGGAGTTCAGGACAGCAACCAGTTCCATGACCTTCTACGTGGCAATAATAGAAAACTATGGTTGACCTAGGAACAGAGTTGGAGGGTTTAGGGACAGCCAGAGAGGAGAGTTTCTGATCCATTTTATTCTCAAAAGCTTTCAGGAGTTTGGTGATCTCATCAATAGTAGAAGTTTCCCAATGGGCCTGAGGATTTGGTTTAGGCCTGCGATTGGCTTCCATCTTATTTATGATTGCGTTAGATGCTTGAAAAGAGGGGGAAAGGACTGGTTCAGTGATTCTAGGTTTTTCAAAGGTGAGAGCTGTTTGAACTTTCATTACTTTATCCACAGTATTCCTAAGAACCATGAAAGCAGGGAGCTTGAACCAATTATCTCTTGTAGTGATCATGGATCCAGATTTCACCAATTAATCCTTAATTCTTTCCTGCACTCCTGGAGAGAAAGACTGAAAAAATCGCACTAAAATTTCATCCACCGTATCAATGTGATCTTTTTGGATAAGATAGGATTGGATAGGGTCCCAAGATTTTCTGAAAGCTTGATAATCAGAGTCTGAGGAGATACCACCATTGGAGGTCAATTGGGAGACTAGGGCATCCAGATCTTGGAGAGTGAACCTAGTTATATCAATTTTGCCCCAGTAGGCAATCATTGACTCCTTAAGAAGTACCCAGTCATGGGATTCAAATCCATCAAATGATTCAATCACTTCCATGACTTCATCAGAGGAGATAAAGAATTGCAGTTGATAAGCCATGTCATATTTGCTGGCACTGTCCACTTCAGCAGCCATCTTGTAGGAATCCAGGAAACGTTCAACATTCCTACCGCTATAGCATAATTTCTTGTTCTGAGGTTTGATCTTGATCATCTTGGCCCAAACAGAGGTAGAAGGGGTACCGATAGATTCCATTTTGACAAAAGATTTCCTAAGGGATCCAAAGAACAGATTTCCAAAGTAGCTCACAAGTGTGGCAAGGGTAGGGTTTACAGAAAAAACGACTAGGATCAAACCCCTTGATGGTGCACAATTGGGAGGACTTACTTCTGGAACAATTTGCCTCCATGCATCAGATCTAGATGATAAAAGAAACAAAAAAAAAGAAAAAAAGAAAAAGAGAAAAAGATTGGATTTCAAAGTTGATTCCACAAATTTGGGACTGTAAATCCCAAGGTTGCTGGTTCAATCCCAGCCTGGGGGACCAAATGTAAGACTCCAAACGGCGCAGGGCCTTGGCAGTTCTGTGGAGGGGATAGGTGCTTTTTTAGGCTGCCCTCCTGAGTGTTACAAAAATATTTAAATTTAACCAAGATCAAAGTCCAGAACATGGTAAACGGGGGACCAAAATGTAAGAGGATAAAGGTTATAGTAGTTGGTAGCTGGGAGATAACACTATCTGAGGCAAGATGATGTTGGGGAAAACTTTAATAGAAGGAGTAAAGAATTGTTCAGAATTCAACAAGAAAAGGCAATTGTGAGTGACAATGCCCACAAGCTAATAGCTCTGGTCGGCAGCAGGAGCTTAGGAAAGATCAACTCAATCCCAAACAACCTCCAGGTTCTCAATGGACCTGCCTAACTCTCTGCAATCAAGCGCTTGAAGGGTACCAGATAACTGTGGGTGGCTGCACAAGACAAAGCTAATTGTTTGAAGAAGCTCTAGAAGCAAAAACAATAACTGATTCAAACAAGAATACCCCAAAACTTCTCAAGGGACTCAAGAGTAGCATGGCGGAATTCAACTTCAAAAGAAGTGAAGGGATGTTTAACACTCCAGGTCTTGAGCTTAATAAAACCTCTTCAGTCAAACGTGACTGGTTCCAGAAAGATAATCAAAGGATGATCAGGACCTGTATGGTTGGATAAAAGGATCAGGAGTGGTGTAACACACTCAAGAATTCAAATAGTCAAATTCTTCTTCAACCAGCAAAGCTATTGGTTGGTGATAAGGATCAGGGATCAAGGAGTTTGAGTATGGAGGCTCAAGGATCAAGGGGCAATCATAGATATACCAAATTTTTTGTCTCAGATAAAGGGGAATGAAGAACCCACGGATGATGTATTTCAAGAGGATACTGATGATCTTAGGATGTGGTGTGTGTTAGGATACCATGTGCTGATCTGATGTGATTTCCGATGTGCTAATTCTCCCCCAAAAGGCAGGGGAGAGCCCCTCCTTATATGGGCAGGAGGCCCTGTTAGATTATGTACAAGGGATACTACAAATGGAGCAGAAAAAGAAAGAAAGAATTTTTTTTTTGATTTTCAGATTTTTAGGTGATCAGAAAAATTTGATCATGCAGGCCGGTGGAAATCCAGCCTGCCTGACCAGGGTGGGATCCTTCTCATCCCTTCATCATCTTTTGCGTCCGTCTGTCGAGGGGCCCCAGAGACAATACGGGAATCACCCACCCCTTTCCCGAAGGCGGAAGGGGTGGGAAAAGATAATGAACCAGACCGCCCACGGATGTCCGGGGGCAGTAGACAATGCCTTTCCACCCCCGCCCAAAGATGGAAGGGGGGTGGGAGAGTCCCAGGGGGAAGGTGAGGGAGTTGAGGTAGGCATTGAGACCGTCTTGATATTGATTGGAGTGAGATTGGACAGGAGGATGATGGCAGGCAGGACTTGATGGCTTGAGGCAATTGAGTAAATCCTGACAGGCTTGAGAATGGCAACTGATAGATTGAGTGAGGTGTTGTCACGCTTCGCACTTAAGGATTATTGTCTTCACCACTTTGACATGTCCTCTCCTCAGTACCATCTACCTCAGTCTAAAAGCGTGACACAAATAAAAGCACAACATCAATGGTGCAATCTGCTATTTCCTCTGGCTTGCACTGACCTTCCAATCTCCGCAACCAACTCAGTATATACTTGCAAACTTTGTGGTTAACTCCATACCGGTCGGCCATCCATTATGAGATCCAATCTCCTTCCCTGGACAATCAACAGCCTCGGACTTCCATCTTTGGTCATGCATTGTTTGTTAGTTCGCATCTACGTCTAACCAAGCCATCACTACTGTATAGTTTGCAATTGGACTAGTCCCTACCCTGCATACACTATTACCTCTCATTTGCATTACCTTCAACGTCACTCGCTCTTGTCCCAATTTGTAATGCAATTGTACGCTCAGATTCTATTGTCTTGCACTTACGCTAAGACCTCGGATCTATACCACTGCTTCATTTCCTATCCCGTTCCTGTCATTCATTGCCTCACCGCTTCAACTGTAGTTAGCTTATCACCAGGTTGTATCTAGTTGCTTCGGATTACCTTATAAGGGCTATCCCCTTGCCTGATGATTGTCTCCTCAGTTAGTTAATTTCATACATTCTTGCATTTTGCTGAAACCTAGTTATCACATTGGACTCAGGTTGAGTTTCCTTCTTTGGAACACATTCCATTCATCTTGCCGTTTGTTGAGTGGCATAACCAAGTTTGCACTTTGCAACTGGGTCTTGCTATTCGCACTTGCCCACCCACTTGGCATTCCATCGCGCTCACAATCATCTAAGAATTGCCCTCTAGTACGTGGGGTGGTTGTGTGACAGTAAATTAACTAACTCAACTCATCTATTGTAGCCTGCCAACCTATAGTAGACTTCTTCTTTTCAATGTCACGTACTCGCTCAACCGGGAACGCTTCCCTTGCCCCTTACAATGATGAGACCCATTGGTTAGGGAGAACCAGCGCTCCTTGGGCCCAACAACCCTTAGATCCAGTTCCTCCTTCTAAATTGCCATCTGTGGAACCTTTCGATGATCCTCGGGCTCCTCCACGGGATGCTCCGACAGACCCTCTTGTGGAATTTGCAGACTCCAACCATTCTTCCGATGAAACCTTGACTCGTGGTAGACCAGGGGTTTGCACTACTGCTCCCAAGCCCGATGCTCCAACCCTGCTTTTGACATTGATCCAGGCCCTCACTCATGGTGCCCAGCAATCTAGTCCAAGCACTCCTAGCTTTTGCACTCCGGGCATGAAACAACCCAATCAATTTATGGGAGAACACCCTCATAAGCTTAGATCCTACCTGCAGTCTTGTAAAATCATCTTTTCAAACAACTCCAACAATTTCCCTTCCAATAGACATAAAGTTATGTATGCTTTGTCCTTCTTAGGAGGTAGAGCCTCGCAGGGGTTCGAACTGTACCTCAAACTTTTGTCCAACAACAGTCCCACTTGTATTCTCAACAACTGGGACAGTTCCAAGCAACAACTGTTCACCCTGTTTGGTGATCCCAATGAAGTTCAAAACGCCAAATACAAACTTAATAGTTTAGTTATGAAGGAGAATAGTAGAGCTTCCGTTTATATTTCTCATTTTCAAACCTTGCAGTCTTGCATCCAGTGGAACAAGGCCGCTCTTCTATTCCATTTCCAAAAGGTTTTACCGGCACGCTTAATCAAACAGCTTGCAGTTGGAGGTCATAAGACAACCTTGCTTCAGCAGCTAATCAATTGAGTGATTGAGCTTGATAATGGCTATCATGACAAGAATTGCTCTTGGCAAAACAACCATGGACCGTCCACCTTGGCTCCAAGGGTGGAAGACTCCTCGAAGCAAAACACGAGCAACCCAAAACCATCCAAACCAACCCCAACTTCTAACTCCAACTCGAAAGGGAAAGCTGTCGCCAAAACTCCAAAGTTCTTGGACAAAGAAACCAGGATGCTTCAAAGGGAAAAGAACGGGCTGTGTATGTATTGTGGAGGAAAACATGATGTTGAAATCTGTGCGAAGCGGTTAGCGCGTGAAGCGGCTAAGCAGTCAAAAAATTAGCTTGTAGTTTTTCTGATACTTGCAAGGAAAACTACACATTATCTAAAACACCACGAGTAAATCTTTGCACTTGCAAGTCACTAGGTGCTCCAAGTTTGAGATTTATCCTATTCCATTCCGACAACACTCCTTATCAAGTATTACTTGATTCCGGCGCTAATGTTTCCTTCATCAGTGAATCTTTTGCCACTTCCAAAAATCTTACGCCTTCCAAGATAGATAAATTTCCTATCTATTTAGTAAGTAGTGCGACTGAACCGTCTTATTGGGTTTCCCAAAAAGCAAAATGGACCTTTGCATTTTCCAATTTCCCCAGCTTTGAATGGGATTTATTCATCCTGGCTATACCCAGAATGGATGATACCATTCTAGGCCATGATTTACTAGTTTACTGGAATTCGGATGTGAATTGGCAAGAAGGAGTAATTAACCTTCAAACCTTGCACCCCCAGAACGCTAACCTTTCCGTCAATCAGGAATTAAACAGCCCACCTGACACTGTCATTGAGTTGGATGACACTTTTCCGCCAGGAGATTTGCAATATCCTGACCTTCATTTCCCAATTCCCTCTTCAGATTTAGGAGTTATCGCTTACCTATCCAGCTTACCTCTTTCCTGTTCCTTCAAAGAGAAACAGACAACAACAAAACAGTGTATTTTGAGCTCCCTAATCCTCTTGCACCATGCAAGCACCTCAAACCCGGTGCTCAAAGATGACAAGATTGAAGATTTAGAAATCATTCAAGAGTCTTTACCTTTGGTTTATCATGACTTTGCTGATGTCTTTTCAGCTGCAAAAGTAGATAAACTGCTTCCATCCCGTCCTTACAATCACAAGATTGAACTTACTGGCCCAACTCCGGCACCAGGACCAGTCTACTCTCTCTTGACACAAGAATCAATTGCGCTTCAAGACTACATTGCGGAAAATGTAGCAAAAGGATTTCTTCAACCAAGCAATTCAAACACCGGTTCACCTGTCCTATTTGTTCCAAAAAAGGATGGCGTACTTTGCCTTTGTGTTGACTACAGGAAACTGAACCAGGTAACCCGGAAGAATGCCTATCCAGTACTGCCTATGTCACATCTCCTTACCCTCTTCCATGGAGCTACTTATTTCTCAAAGTTAGACCTTTGAGGTGCCTATAACCTAATTCACATTAAGGAAGGTCATGAGTATTTGACTGCAATGAGAACCCGGTTTGGCAGTTATGAGTATACCGTCATGCCTTTTGGCCTCTGCAACGCTCCTTCCACTTTTCAAAATTTTGTCAATGACATTTTCTCCAATCTTGTAGGTAAATACCTTGTGGTATATCTCAATGATATACTAGTCTACTCAAGGAACCTCAAAGATCACATTGCACATGTGCGAGAGGTGCTACAGCAACTTTGCAAGAATGACCTGTTTGCAAAAAGCCTCTAAGTGCGAGTTCCATTCCTCTTCTCTTCATTTTCTAGGTGTTGTAGTCTCTCAGCAAGGACTATTGATGGACCCAGCCAAGAGCAAACACATATTGGACTGGCCCCCACCTTCTTTGTTTAAATCCCTTCAAGTTTTCCTTGGTTTCAGTAATTTCTATAGAAGGTTTATTGCGCATTACGCCAAAAAAAACTGTGAATCTTACTAACCTTCTTCAAAAAGACACTCCTTTTGTTTTTACCAAACAAGCTGCTTTGGAGTTTGAAGCTCTGAAGAAAGCGTTCACCACTGCTCAGATACTTGCTCATTTCAACAAGCTAGCTTGCACTATTGTCAAAACAGACGCAAGCAACTATGCAATTTCTGGAGTAATCTCGCAGTTTTCTTCTTCCACTTCTCTCTTTCATCCCGTAGCTTTTGAGTCTTGCAAGTTGCTCGCTGCAGAGCTTAACTATGAGATTCATGACAAGGAACTTCCCGCAATCGTTAATTGCTTGAAAAAATGGAGTTCATACCTTTTGAGCCTTAGGGAATCCTTTGAGGTTTTAACTGATCATAATTCTTTGAAGTATTTCATGAGTTCAAAAGTCCTCACACGTAGACAGGCACGATGGGCCAAATAAATCTCCAAGTTCCACTTTACAATCATGTACCGTCCTGGGAAACAAGCGGTAGTTCCTGATGCTTTATCACGTTGGGACAACGTTTACCCAGGGGGGGGGAGCACCTTTGCCAAAAACAACCCTGAAAACGTTAGGAAACTCTTCTCAACCCAATCTGCCCAACTCAGTTTGATCATTGCTCACTTACAAGATTTGGCTTCCGAACTCCAACAAGCTCAACGCGACGACCCCAAGTGCATTGAACTTTGCAAAAGTGCAAACTTATTAGATAGTAGTTACAGTATTGATGATAATGAATTTTTAGTTTATGATAATTGTATAGTAGTACCAGATAATTCTTGCATTAAGTTAGATATCTTTGAGTCACGGCACAATTCTCTGCTTGCTGGTCATCATGGGAAGGATGAAACCTACCAATTGATCACACAAGACTTCCACTGGCCTGGTATGACCAAAGAAGTAAAAGACTATGTTAGTGCGTGCTATGATTGCAATTGTAACAAGTCCTCAAAACACCGGAAGTATGGGCTGCTCCAGCCACTTCCAATTCCGCCTTGTCCTTGGCACTTGCTCTCCATGGATTTCATCTCTCAATTACCTTCTTCTAGTGGATATGATGCTATTCTAGTAATAGTAGATTGCTTCTCAAAGATGGCTTTATTTTTACGCAGTAATGTGACAGCCTCTTCAGAAGACTTAGCTAACTTGTTCATAGAATATGTATTTTCAAAACATGGCCTCCCCAATAATATAGTTAATTATCGTGGATCTCTGTTTGTCTCAAGCTTCTGGACCTTGCTATGCCAACATTTGAAGATTACTCGCAATTTATCAATGGCTTACCACCCAGAAACGGATGGGAAAACCAAGCAAGTTAATCAGATTCTCAAACAATATCTTTGAATGTATGTTGCCTATCAACAAGACAACTGGTCGCAATGGCTCCCACTAGACAAATTTGCCTACAACAACTCCACTCATTCCTCCACCAAACAGTCGCCCTTCCAAACTCTTTATGGTAGAAACCTGACTTTCTCTTCCCTTCACGTAGCACCTTCTCAACCTGCTACCGATTACCTTGAAAAAATTCAATCCCTTCAATCGCAACTTTGAACCAACCTCAAAGAAGCAAACCAGCACTATAAGGAGCAAGCAGACCAATCTTGCACTTTGGCTCCAACCTTTGCAGTAGGAGATCAAGTATGGCTTGATGCTTGCAACATTTGCAGCACTCGCCCAACTTGCAAACTCTCCAAAAGAAAGCTTGGCCCCTTTAAAGTAGAATCAGTCATCTCCCCTAATGCCTTTAAACTTACTTTACCCGCGAAATGGCATGGTATCCACCCGGTCTTTCATGTGTCTCTCCTAGAGCCAGCTCAAGTCCTATACCCAGGCAAGACTCATCCCCCTCCTGAACCGGTCACTGTCCTTGATCATCAAGAGTGGGAAGTAAGCTGTATTCTGGATTCCAGGTTACGCAAAGGAAAACTTCAATACCTTGTTGAATGGTCTGGCTTCCAGTCCAACAAAGATTGCACCTTGTGGGAACCAGCCCATCACCTTTGCAATTCACCCTATCTGATTCAAGACTTCCATGCGAGCTACCCTTGCAAACCTTGACAATAATGATTCTTTCCCATCCAATCCCATTCCATTCCACATTTCATCCCATCCAATCCCATTCCATTCCATTCCACATTTCATTCCATCCAATCCCATTCCATTCCATTCCACATTTCATCCCATCCCATTTCATTCCATTCCACATTTATCTTACTCAATCTCATTTAATATCATATTCCATCTCATCCAAACCCATTTTGTTTTACACCATCATCCCATCAGTTAATTCCTCCTGTGTTATTCTTTTCTCATTTTCCTTTCATTTCCACTAAAATAAAAAACTTCATTCCTTATTATTAAAAAAAAAAAAAAGAAAATACATATTTTAAATTACAAAGTTTCTTTTATTTCTTTTTCCGCATCCTCCAAATTTGCTGTCAATTCCGCAACCATGGATCAAAAAGTATCCAGGTCTTCATCGTTGATCAATGTGGACATTCTTTGAAGAACCAGCACTTCCGTTACAATGTGCCTCTTGAAAATCTCCTTGCATCTCGCAACCTGAGCTTGCTTTGGCCAAGCATTCCATCCGCCTTCCTCCAAGAGCTCTTCATATGCTCTCTTCCTTTGGCCACCCGACGTGCCTTCTCCAATATCGTCTGTCAGGCGCCTTGCATCCGTTTCAATCGGCCCTACAACTTGCACCGGATCCGCTTTGCCTTGGCCCTCCATTCCTTCCGTCTCATCCACTTCATCCCTTCCATCTCCTTCATTCCCTTCTTCTCATTCACCCTCTCCATTTTTGTTTTCCCCACTTCCGTTTCCTCCATTTCCCACTTCTCTTTCCGCTTTGTTTTCTTCCTCCTCCCTTGCTCCCTCGGTAATAACTCCTACCGGTTCCGCACCGGACACTTTGCCTTGCACCTCGGCATTCATCTGGGCCCCTGGGAGTTCAGTGGGGGTCCCCAGTAAGTTGGTGGTGGTGGTGGTGTGTTGGTAGTATATCTTCAGAAACGGGGACATACTAGCAAAACAAGCAAAATTAGTTACTATTTTATGATCATTAGTCAATCCAGATTAGTACTCACCAGGAACTCGAGTCCCCAAGTATTCAATCTCCAGCAATGGTGGTATCTTGTAATTAACCCTTGGCGCGGACCTACAACTTTGCATCTCCCTTGATGATTCCAAAGGACCCTCAACAGTTGACTCAAAATTTATAGGGAAATTGCATGCCACCTTGCAAAGGCAACATTGCTTGCACTTGCCTCAAAGGCCTTGGATGGCAGTACTAGGAATACATCGCTCTTTGCGGCAAATACATTTTTCGCAACGGCGGGATGACAATGACAACATTTTTATAAAATTTATAAATCTATTGGGTAATAAATTAAATAACGTATAAGGGTATACAGTGATAATTAAAGACTTGGAATCAATGGGAAAATTCATCTGAACGCTTGCAGGAGCTCGCGTCTTTATACCCAGGCAACTGTCACGCTTCACACTTAAGGATTATTGTCTTCACCACTTTGACATGTCCTCTCCTCAGTACCATCTACCTCAGTCTAAAAGCGTGACACAAATAAAAGCACAACATCAATGGTGCAATCTGCTATTTCCTCTGGCTTGCGCTGACCTTCCAATCTCGGCAACCAACTCAGTATATACTTGCAAACTTCGTGGTTAACTCCATACCGGTCGACCATCCATTATGAGATCCAATCTCCTTCCCTGGCCAATCAACAGCCTCAGACTTCCATCTTTGGTCATGCATTGTTTGTTAGTTCACATCTACGTCTAACCAAGCCATCACTAATGTATAGTTTGCAATTGGACTAGTCCCTACCCTGCATACACTATTACCTCTCATTTGCATTACCTTCAACGTCACTCGCTCTTGTCCCAATTTGTCATGCAATTGTACGCTCAGATTCTATTGTCTCGCACTTACGCTAAGACCTCGGATCTATACCACTGCTTCATTTCCTATCCCATTCCTGTCATTCATTGCCTCACCGCTTCAACTGTAGTTAGCTCATCACCAGGTTGTATCTAGTCGCTTTGGATTACCTTATAAGGGCTATCCCCTTGCCTGATGATTGTCTCCTCAGTTAGTTAATTCATACGTTCTTGCATTTTTCTGCAACCTAGTTATCACATTGGACTCAGGTTGAGTTTCCTTCTTTGGAACACATTCCATTCATCTTGCCGTTTGTTGAGTGGCATAACTAAGTTCGCACTTTGCAACTGGGTCTTGCTATTTTCACTTGCCCTTGCACTTGGCATTCCATCGCGCTCACGATCATCCAAGAATTGCCCTCTAGTACGTGGGGTGGTCGTGTGACAGGTGGGAGATTGATGGATCCGAGGATTGGAAAAGCGCTTGGAGGTGCGGTTGGGATGGGTTTGGTAAGGCATGGATGAGAGACGCACAACAATGAGGATGAGGATGAGCGACACGCGACAATGAGGATGAGGATGAGCAACACGCAACAATGAGGATGAGGATGAGCGATGTGCAACAATGAGGGTGAGGATGAGCAATGCACAATGATGAGGATGAGGATGAGCAACGCGCAAGGACAGTTTTTTTTTTCTTTTACAAGTTTTGAATTCTTTTCCCAAGGTGTCCCAAATGGTTCACCACAGCAGGTACCAAGACAGCATGTCCAGCATTGTAAAAGCCTTCCCTGGAGCATGTACCACTGTGAAAAAAACAACTGAAGGAATGCAATCCACCTGGTCATAGGCGCGTTTGGCAGCGTTGGAAAATTGATCATCCATGCCAGTGCCTATGCATCCACCAGTAGCATGAAGTGAATCCCCCATAGCAAATGCTGCAACCTCCGCACAATATTAGTGACCACGCAAAGCTCCAGCTTTGGCTGCAAATACTGGCTCTCCTTTGGCCTAAACTTAAGGACTTGTAAAGAACCAGACAATCTTTCCCCTCATCCTCCTGTGTCAGCACCGCCCCCGCGCCAAGGCCAAATTTATTCCCCTGGCTTTGTAATTCAAGTTCCACAGCACAATATTGCATCCAACAATCTCCTTGAGTTTTCCAAAGGTTTCATAACATTTTAAACCCCAGGCCCATTCCGGGCCCTTGCGCGTCAATGCGGGCAACGGATTAGAAACCTACGCAAACCACTTGGTGAACATCTGTACATAGCTACACAATCCCAAGAACTGGAGAATGTGCAATAAAGTCTTTGGCGTTGGCAACTCAAGGACTTTGTTGCACTTCTTTTCTGCATCTGCCTTCTTTTGGAAGCCACCACATGCCCTAGAACCTCCAGCGCAGGTACGCAGACTTCTAACTTTTTCCCCAACACTGTGAGCCCCGCTTCCTCAATCCAAAACAAGATCTGTTCCAGCGTTTGCGCAAATTCCCAGACAAATCAATGGATTCCCAGAGCGTCAATAAGTGTTTCCCCTCCATAATCCATCTTTGGGCCTTTGATGCCCATGTTGTCAATGAAAATCTGCACCCCCTCCAGAAGATTGTCATTCAGAATCCAGGTCATCTGTGCTTGGTAAACCGCAACCAAGTTAGTTGCGCCTTGCGGCAGCCATGTCAGTTGCATCCTTCCCAATATGTTTTCAAAGGCATTCATTGGCCATGAAATCCAATTGAGTTTGCGCTGATTGTATCAGCCCATCACATCCACCAACCTGTAGCACGCGCGCACTGCCATAGATTCCAAAAACTTGTCCATGCGCAGAGGTTGTCCTGCATCTTGGATTGTAAACAAATTAAGCTGCTGAAAATCATGAACAATCCCAAATGAATTCCCATCTTGATTAACCACCACAAATATTGGAATTGAGTAACTTGATGTCAATTGCTTGTAAAGGCCCGTCCCTACACACTTGCGCACCAGCTCCAAGAAGGGCCCCAAAACCACCTGCAGAATCAGAATTGGATTGATCTGCCAAGGCTCATGCGGAGACATTGGAATCACATAAGGGTCACCTATCTTGCTCTTTAACAGTCCCCACTCTTCAGGTCCAAACGCAAGCACTCTTCCCCAGAGGACAAGTACCAACATCAGCAAATCCCGTTCCTCTGCGCTTGACCAACCAGGCCGTCCAAAGTTAAGGGATGCAACTTGCTCATCCATAATCTGCTCCAATTGCGTCACCCATCCTGACACCTTCAGCGGAGATTCCCAAGGATCCCACAACCAAAGGATTGGTCACAGTGGTCCGTTCAGATCCTGCCGCATTGCTTTTTTCTGGGGACGGACCTTCTGCAAAACCAGCTTATACTTCCAAAAATTGCACTGCGCCATCTGCATGCATCCTTTACCATAGGTCCTAGTCAAAACCAAACCGCGGCTTTTGCCTTTGCTCACAAGTGTGGCACAATGATAGTGTTTTTGCAAAGTACCTCCCAGAAATGCATACTGAGGAAGGGGACTTACTTCCAGCACTTGCGCTTCCCACGCTTCCCGCACTTCCCGCGCTTCCTCCCTACTTCCCACATGCTCCTTGCTGGTCAACTGCCCGCACAAAGACGGAGCTTTCCCCTTGTGGTAA
Organism: Puccinia polysora; assembly: GCA_025617555.3. Taxonomy (NCBI): domain Eukaryota; kingdom Fungi; phylum Basidiomycota; class Pucciniomycetes; order Pucciniales; family Pucciniaceae; genus Puccinia; species Puccinia polysora. The sequence goes on along the minus strand of CM062642.1, from coordinate 27,938,021 downwards.
CCTTGGCCAACTAGTCAAAATCCACCTCCAGCCTATTCTTGCAAACCAACTCCACACCGGGGTCCTCCTCTTCTTCTCTTTCCAAATCCCGTTTCCACTTCCCCAACCCTTGATTGCAGATTGTGGTTTTTAATTGCCCGCTGTACAAACCTTCCACCTTCAATGCTTCCGTCCCTGCCTCTGGATCAAATTTCATTTGCGCTTGGAATCCAAACATGAATGGCCATCCTAAAATAGCCTCCCCGCAATCAACTGATAGAAAAGAAAGTGGTTTACGGACCCTTGCAACCTCAACCTCTTCCTCCTCCACATCCCCATCCACGCAACATACCCTTCCATCAATTGCGCAAAGCCCCATTGTGCATTTCCGCCAAAAAAATCCCAATTCATCAACCAATCTTGACGGAAGAAGGTTCACCATAGAACCGCTATCCACCAGCGCCCATACCTTCCTCCCAAAAATCTTCAATGGAACGTAAGCCAGCAGAGTTGAAATTAATTTCATCCCCGCTAGCTTGCCCTATGCATAATCCCTAGCCAGGTTCACCCGCTGCACCGTTGGAGGGATCCTATTGTGTCCGCAATCCTTCAGCGCTTGGACCATCTCATCTCCTACCACTGGCAACACAGCTGCCAACTCCTTCAAGGTCAAGGGAGTATTTGCTTTGTTCCCCATCACTCTGTGCACAATCTCCACCGCCTTCTTCTTCCCTACTGGATTCACTGGCCGTCTGTACCTTTCCAGAACGCGCGCAACTGGCTTAGGAGCTACCTGCGGTACCTGTTCTTTGGCATCCACATCCATCCTTTCCACCGCCTCTGGCTCCTCTATTGTTAGTACCCTCACTTCTGCTTCCAAACGCCGCGGTTGCCATACCCCGGGACCAGTGACAATCCCAACCAAAGCTTGAGCAGTCACCCCCGATTCCTTACCTTGCGCGCGCACTTGCTCCATGACAGTTGGATTCCCAGGTTCAGTCAAGATCCGCTTGCCCATTGGGAAAATGAATCCCATTCCCACCCGTCAAACCAATCCCGCCTTGAGGTCCCTTGTCATTCATTGCATCCCAACAGCCAATGCCCCTTGTCCCCCCAGTAATTGCATAACTGCAGCATAGGCGGATTTGATGGCAGAAGAAGTCCTCCAATGTGAAGAGGCGGATTGCGCGGCGCTGACAACATTAAACTCAGGAAGATCCATAAATCCTTCATCAATTCTGTCATCTTGCTAATCTCTGGGCTTGTTTTTGGTGGTGTTGCCGCAGCGCGTTCTGTTTTTGAGGGGCCAACAACCAGAGCCTGCGTTGGTGCTTCCAGAGGGTGAGAAGAAGACTTCTTTGACCCTGTTGGGAACAACCTTTCTGTGTCCTCCAGGTCCAAATTGCTCTCCACCGCCTGATGGATGATCAGGATGTCTGGAAGAAGTGCAATACTCCCATCTAACAACCTCTTTACCAACTTGTTTTCGTACAAGTGCTACTGCACCCACGCCTGGAGTTGGGGACCAATTACACCCAAAAAAACCCTCTTCATTGCGCCCGTCTGCCCCACTATCACCTTGTTCTTTTCCAGGTAGCAGTAGATCCAGTCAAACATTGCTACATACTCCCCAAATTGCACCCACGTCTGGACTCCACCATTTGCGCTTGCTTCCGCCGCGGCTTGCTCAAAGTTGCTCTCCCAAAACCAAGGTTTGTGCCTTCCCCATTGCGCCAAAACTTCCAACTTCAGTTTTGCCCAATCAAGTTCCTTGTATCCTTCCATCTCTTCCACATCCCAAAGCTTCTCTTTGTCCGTAATGAAAAGGACAACAAGGCAAGCCTTATCCAAACCTGTTGCACCTTCTGCATTGGCAATTCCTTTTTATTGCGCAAGGAATCACTCAACGTCCTCAGTGTTGAACAAAATGTGTGGATAGTCCCGCAGCCTGATGCAAATGGGCTTGTGATTGGTGCCTTTGTTGGGGCAAGGGACACCATATCCTGCCCCTGATTAAGGTTTCTTCTGAGAAGCTGGAGGAGGAGGAGGAGGAAGAGGAGTAGGGGTAAAGTTAGATGACCCCAAAACGGTTGATGGGTGGTACTGGGACATTGCACTTGTTAGTTTTGAGAGACAAGGAAAAAAAGGTTACTTCCCGGCCAGACCCCCAGATGTTAAATTCAGAAGAGGACTTCTCCTCTCATGGTTCCCAAGTTTGGAAGTTATTGATCCCTTGCGTCTCTAAACCCTGAGTGCAACTGTTTACCCTACAACTGAGAGATAGAGAGATGAGTGTAAAGAGTCCTTCAAACCTCCTATGATGATGATGTTCTCCCTCCTCCCCCCTCCTACATCCAGGTTGAGGGTGCGGTTTAATTAGCCTTCCCCTCAACCCTAACCTAGGTACAACTGCAAGCAAACAATAATAATGAAATACAACCCCTAAGTACAGAACCCTAGCTAAACCCTATCCCATGACCCATATCCCATACCCCATATCCCATCTGTATTGCCCGCCTGCCATTATGTCCACCCGGTCCGTCCTTCTCATGAAGTGGCCCTTGCACCGCTCCCAACTTGGAGCCCCCTGCACATTTTGGCATCCACCCAATGCGCCATTCCAGATATCTGAGGTACATCTGCGCAATCTGATCTGGGCATCTTGTGATGTGCAATCTGCCCAATCCTTCCAATCTGATCCAATCCGCCCCACGTCTCCAGATGCTAAGCCCAATTTGAATGCTGCTGAGCCCGCAGCACAGCTTACTGCGGCAAAGCCACACCCATTGCTGAGCACGCTGCCTCTGCTGAGCCTACCCCTTGCAGCGCCCAGCCAATTCCAACTTGCATCTATAAAAGACCACCACAGCGTTCAGGGTTTCAACCAGGAGTATGGAGTAAACTATACCAATGTATTTGCACCCACAGGTGACAAGATGTTTCTGCGCCTCCTCATAGCCTTTTCCATCCAGAAGGGGTACAGATTTGACCAGCTTGATGTCAAATCAGCCTTTCTCAATGCACCTCTGGAGGAAAAAATTCACATCAGTGTAACAAAAAACCTGCCAATTACTCCTGGGATGGTGCTGAAACTAAATAAGGCCTTGTATGGCTTGAAGCAGGCACCCCAAGCATGGTACTCCACCTTATCCGCCTGGCTAAGGGAAGATGGCTTCAATTACAGCAAAGCCAATTGCTGTGTCTTCTGGAAAGGGGAAACTTACCTCTATTTACATGTTGATGACATTGCCATTTTCAGTCCTTGTCCACTAGATTTTGTTGCGGCCATCAAGGTCTGGGTTCAGCCTCTCTCTTTCTGGAAATGAATGTGCATCAATCAATGGGTTGTATGCAGCTCAACCACAAAACCTACATTGACTCAATGGCCACGCAGTAAAATATTCCTACTCACAAGCAATGCTCCACTCCTTTCAAACCAGTTGGAAAGCTGTTACCTGCGTCAGACAACGTGCACAATGTTTTTTTCAAGTCCAATATCAACTGCAGGAAACTTGTGGGGGAGTTAAATTACATCAGCTGCAACACCTGTCCCAACATCACCTTTGCCAAAAACTATCTCTTGCAATTCCTAAAAAAGCCATTGAAGAGCCTCTATGATGCAGGCATTCTTGTCCTCAGCTAACTGTGTTCCACTTGTGAAGCGGGAGTTTCCTTCACTAAGAAATATGTTCCCTTGAAACTCAGTGGTTTCCTAGAGGAAGAATGGGTCACCTTCCCCTCCACCAGACACTCCATCAGTGGATTCCTGGTCCTATGGAATGGGGACATATTCAGTTGGAAGTCTTGAAAGCAGCCAACTGTCACTCTGTCAACCACTGAGGCGGAATGCAAAGTGGCAGCGGAAGCCGTAAAGGAGGTACTCTGGGTGCAAACCCTTGCTCAGGAGTTTCTTGATGAAAATCACATTGTCCCAACCTTCATCCATGAAGAAAACAATGGGTGTGTTAAAATGGCAAGCAACTCAGCAATCCATGCCACTTTCAAAAATAAGCACATGGAGTTGCACTATAACTTTCTCAGGGAGGAGGTGGAGAAGGGCATTATTGTCTTTAAAAGGATTGACTCAAAAAGAAAACCCACAGACTTTCTAAACAAGAAGGTATCTCATCTGTCCCTTCCGCAACAGCTCAAGATAGAAAATGTTGGGCCCTGCAGCCATATGAGCTGAAGCCCAGGTGGATGTTGGTATATCTGACTTCATCTCAGCTTACAATATGTTATTGCCATTGTTTCCTCATGTCTCTATTTTCCTCAATGTTTGTTTCTTTTTCCTTGTGTCTCTCACCAACCATCAGGGTGAGGTGATTAAGATTTTGGCTGAAAAATTGCATCCCTAGCCCATTTTGCCGTGCTTACTGACCAGACTGCGCAACTTGGCCAGCTTAAGTACTGACACCAGCTCTCCACCAAGGACATTCCCTGGTGTGCAATTTCCAATCTCCACTGTGGCCTTCTAGGTTTCTGAGGCTGGTGAGTAAATTCTTTTTACTTTCCATAAAAGCACTCCTAATTCTCATGTGTTTCTCACCACACCTACTCCTCTGCTGTTGTCAGAACTATCTGCGTACTTTAAGTGTGCCTTCTCTTCTTTTTCCAGTTGAAGAGCCTTTTCTTTTAGGTGTGATCTATTTTTTGCTATTGATTATTTTCCTCAACTTCCTTTCCTGATATTTCTTTTCTTTTAGTCTGAAAACCATCAGATGGGATCAAATGAAATCAAGAAATCCACCCCCAACCCTATTGTTTAACATTATAGACCTTGCCATCTGGATCAGAAGATCTAGAATATTGAAAAATTCAAATCACTCTTTGATGGTGTGGCTGCTATTGATAGACATGATCAAGACTTGACCCACATTGACCAATGTGTGTTAGGAATAGTCCTTAGAACCAGAAAGGAGATTGTGAGCTATTGGAAAATAACTTCAAGGTATTCAATATGAAAATCAGAGGCAAAGAATAATTCAAAATGGAACAGTCTGATTTTGAACCATAACATATTATTGATTGGATTCAGGTAAAAATGTGACCTTGTTTGAATTCAGGGCAAGGGAATGGTATAGGAATAACAGAGGAAAGCAAAGAGGCATGTAGATAACAACTATGGGAGCGGGGTGTGATTGGATTGGGCATTTATAATTTGGGAAAACATGTAGTGGAAAGTCAAGGATGCCAAGGAGGATTGAAAAAGGGATGTTTCACCCAGGCATATTGAGGACTAAGAGTTTTGAGATGTAAAAAAATAGCACATCACCCTTGCTAAGATAGTTGGGACTGATGATAATGCCAATTTTTAGTATGCAGAGGTGCAGGAGGATGGGGGGGGCTTTTTTTTTATCTCATTTATTTTCTGTATCCAAAATTTAAGGAAAGTCTTTCTGGAGATGATGGGGGGGGGCTCATATATTGGCAATCATACACCATACATGTTGTAGTAGCTATTTATAGGCACAATCCTTAACTGATTTACACCTCACAAGTTGTAGGAGGAATATCCTCTAGAAATGCTGTAGTGAATCTTTATAGAAAAATCCAAAATTACACCATGACAGCCAAAGTTTTAGAAAAAAAGTCTATGAAGCTGCAAAAGAAGATTCTGAACCAACAATAGGCACTGAAGATTATGCAATAAGAAATTTTGATGCAGAGAAGAGTGCCCAATGAGGGAAATCCATGTTTTCAGGATGAGATCTAGAGGATGCAACTGATTTTTCTGAACTACAGGGAAAATTAAGCTGATAGATTTCACCAAAAAAATAGGGTATGGGATACTAATGCTTGAAAAAAAAAATTATGAGATGACACAAAAAAACCCACAAGCATGAAGATCAATGGTTATGGGAAAAGTTTGTAGCGAGATTTGGAAGTTCATTGTTGGAACAAAAGGCAGTGGAAAGTTGAGCATGCTAAGGATTCTAAATTGATCAAGGATTAACCATGTGAATTTTTCAAACAGGCTGACGTGGTGGTCTTTTATAGAAATGGCTCAGAAGTGAACCACTTCTTTCAAAAAATGAGGAGGGGAATTTAACTCAAAAATAATCAAACACATCACAAAAAATGGAAAAGCTGTTGCATCATTTTCCATATGGGGGGAGCTGATTGGTTGGAATACAAAAGAACACCCAAGTTACCAAGCATACAAGCTGGAGCCAGAAGGCATTTTGGACAGATGCAGATATACCCAAAAGCAGATTTCAAAAGCAATAGAACAAGAGAGAATGTATGAGTAAGCAATGGGCATGGGAACAAGTTGGGGTCAACATCAATGGGATAGAAAACCTGACAGAGTGAGTGGATTGGGGGTGACAACATGGGCATATTACAAGTCCTGGAGAGGTCACACCAAAGTGAAATCCAAAAGGTTCTGGAGATGTAATTTTACAAGGGTCTTTCCTGGAACAGAAAAGTAGTTAGATGGTTTTGTTGTAAATTGTGAAGGATTAAGCAAGTTTACAGGTGCACATCCTGAGTCTTCAGACAGGAAATGGAGAGTAAGATGGGGTAGGGGGATAGTGTTGATTCTTGATTTCTGTTTTATTTACTATATAAAGTGTTTGCATTTAAGAGGGAAAAGGTCATTGAATAGAGAGTATGCAAAAAAGGGGAATAAATAGATTAAAAAGATAGCCTAAATTTTTGTGTAGAAGTGTTTGTAAACGCCTTGTGGAAGTTATTTCCCTTAGAAATAACTGTAAATATAATCTTTTCTCTTACTATTTACCACCACAGCCTACCAATTCCAAATTGCAGAAGTATTAATGCAGAGGAGTTTACCCAAAAACTACTGAGAGGTGTGGTGTTGTAATTATAAACTTGGATCAGGAACTGTATTGCAGGGTGCGCACTCAGCAGTTGGGTAGGCCAGGCTCAGAATTTGGTGCGGGTTGGGCCAACTGCAGACGGGGCAGGCTTGCAAACCTCTTGGATGAAGCAGACCAAGTAATGGAGCCAACACAACCAAGTTTGCAGGCAGCTAGTTTGGAAAGCAGGAGCAGGGCAATTGCAGGGTTATAAACGCCAGGGAGGGTGGCGCAAGCATAGGCACGGACAAATCTGTGGATTGCAGGATCAGCAGAAATGTGCAGACAGATAAACACAGGGGGCTCCAAGCAGGGCGCGGTGGAGGGCCTTGACATGAGAAGGAAAAACCAGATGTACGTAACGGCAGAAGGGTTTGGAGGGATTGGGCGGTATGGGTTAAGGTTGGGCTAGGGTTCTGGATTTTAGGGGTTCTTTCTAAATTTTATTGTTAGGATTTCAGTTGCACTTGTACTTAGGTTAGGTTTGCAAGGGAGGACTTAAAAACCTCAATCTCAACTCCAGGTTGTAGGATCATAATCTATCATATCATCTCATCACATCTTATCATTGAAGGATCAGGGAGGATTGAAGGGCAGGAATATACAAAATCATTTTCTTAGAACTACCTCTTATTCTCAAAACAAATCAGCACTCAACCTCCTGACAGGTGTTTGGACCAATAACTTACAAACTTGAGGAAAACTGAGGGGAGTATCCCTCTCTTGTTTCCACATCTGGGGGTCTGGCCAGGAAATAATCTTTTGTCCTATTCTCTCAAAGGTAGCTGGTGAAATGTCACCATTGATACTCCAGGATCCAACGGAAAGGCTCCATGGAGGCTATGGCTTAGGCCATGGGAATTTCCTCATCTGTGATTCAACACTGTGGGTGTGGGGTGGTTTCTTGCAAGGTTTGAAGAGATTGCCAAGACCAAAGGCGCAAAAGGCGCAGATAAGGTTTTTACTATTGTCCTCTTCATCACCAATGAGGCGTCCCTTTGGGATGTGGACAACATTGCCAGATAGAAGGCCCAGGATCAGGGAAGGTTGAAAGGCAAAATGTTGGCAAGGTGGGGGAGGCGCAAGCCCCAGTTCCAGGAAGGTGATTTTGAGCAGGCTGTGGCACAAGCCAGTGCATGCAGAGGGGTGGGGATGCCAAGGGAGCTGGAGGAGTATATGTTGGCCTTCAACCGGATCTACAGGTACTTGGAGAAGAACCAGGTGGGGGTGGGGCAGATGGGAGCAATGAAGCGGGCTTTGGTGGGCAGACTTGCACCACTGGTCTGGTTGCAAGCACAGCATTACTTGGAAAATCATGGCCTGGTTAAGCAATCAGTGGATGGGAGCATCACACTCCTTCCAAATTTGTGTGTCATGCACCATGCAGTGGAAAATGAGATTGACCTGGAGGAACTAATTGAGGAAACTTCAAGATTATGTCCAATGTGGTAGTCCAAAAACTGTCCTATAGCCATCAGACTCACTATTATATTTTAAAACAGCTCAAAAACTCAAATTAACCTCAGAAATGGATTCTACATCAGAAATAACCCATAGTCACTCAGCCAAAGTACCCCGGCCTATCTCTCATGGATTAGAAGATACAGCCCAACAAACCTCCAACTGTGTCAAACTCATACCCAAACAGGTGTCACAGCTCTGTGGAAGGCATGAAGACATACCTTGGAAAACCCTCAAGTACATACCAGTAACAGCTTACCCTCAACACCAGGACCATACAACCCTATCACCTCAGCCAGAATACAGCAATACAGATACAGGAGGCAGTGCAGGTAGTTCAGCTCCTGTCACCTTACCAAACAAAAAAGCAAGTACACATACAGAAGGCTGTGCAGAAGTATACAGGAGCAGTATAGGCAGGAGAAAGTGTAACCAGTCTCAACTAGAACCAAAAAAACTACCAGTAACAACCCCCAGAAGCACACAGAAATTAATTTATTCAGAAGAATGTGATACAAAACAAACCACCAGTAAAAGTACCACAGGGCTTCCCAGAAATATATGCAGGAAGCCAGAACTATGCAGTACCAAAAAACCACAGCACCACAGAGCAATTTATGCAGCCAGTAGCATGTGATGCCAAACAAACTACCAGTACAAGTACCACAGGCCTACCCAGCAATATATGCAGGCAGTTAAGACCATGAAGCACTAAACAAACCACCAGTGATGCACAGAAATACATGAAGGTAGAAGCAAGTAGCACCAAACAAACCACCAGTGAATGCACAGAAATACATGCAGGAAGAACAGTCAGTACCAAATAAGCAACCAGCACCAGACAAACCTTATCAGCACCTCACAGAAACTTATTCAAGGCTGTGCAGACATGAGAACCATGTACAATCTTTTCCCAACCAGCAGAATTGCCTCAGTTTCATGCAGTGTCTTTTTTCTAATTAGCAGAATTGCCTCAGCTTCATGCAGTGTCTTTTTACAACCAGCTAAAATGTCTCATGTAACTGTATCCCACTGTAACAGGGGAAGCCCCAGGGCACCCTCAGGGGCAGCCCTGAGCATCCCCTGAGGAAAAGATTTTCTATTTAAGGAGGGCCTCTCTGCCCTATCCAGGTTGTATCAGCATGATCATCCACCCCTATGCCCTCAGATGCCATCTGGCCTACCCACCTAAACACTCAATCACCCACCACCTATAAGGCCCTCTTGGCCCAGATAAAAATAGTATCAGTGAATCAGTTATAAAAGGAAACAAGAAATCAGAAACCAAGTTATTACCCATCTTTAACCAATTAAACCACCCACAAGTTGCTTGAATAAGGGTTCTTCTGTGACATAAATATTCAGCACCAGATTAGAGAAAAACCACCCATTGATCAATAAATGACCCTTACAAAGAAAGAGAGCACAACAAAAAGAAACCACCAACCTTTCCTCTACCCAGCCCCCTGTGGATAAACCCATACTTGGGTCCTCTCCCAAACCATCCCTTTGATATAATCTTGAACCCTTTAAGATTTGGATATTGGTTAAGATCAAAGATATCTGATCAATAAATAACCAATAACCCAATACATCCGGTCTATTCTTCAACAAATCCTACCAATAAAAAGTTAAATAATTAATCTAGGCCTGATCTGAGACCTATTTTAAGTCTCAAAGAAACCAGCCATTAATTTAAATAAATTATTGTGAAGACTTACTATAGTACTAGAAGGGCAGGAAATTCAAAACCACTCTTAGTATATAATAATACTCTAAAGGAGCAGAAGTAATACTTAATTCCCCTTCAAGGACTGCCAGAAAGCTATTTGCTACTTTATTTATATAATCCCACAGGAGTCTCTACACCAGTGGAACCAAAGAGAGCTTCTCCCTGGCCTCTGGAGGTTCTGATTCCAGCCCCCAAGCAAGCCATAACTCCATTGCCTTTGACGCCCTTTCCAATCCCACAACCAAGGTCAGCAAACTTAACAAGTTAATGAAGGGTCTGAAGATATACATGAATTGGACGTTGCAACCAATGCGCGATCCACCGCCATATGCAGCCAAGGGATTTCCACCTCCCAGTGATCCCGCGCCTTGGGTGTGCAGTCATTGTGGCAGTAATTGTCATTGGCGGTTGGAGTGCAAGAATCCAGTAAAGGGTTTGGGAGCAGAGAGGTGATACAAATCCCCTAAGGGCAACTGGAGTTTGGTGGACTCAGGGAAGCCAACCCTCATGCAGAAGGCGCAATTGCAGTCCCAGGAAGTGGGTACAATGGCTCAAGCATTCCTTGGTCTTTCAACCAGGCCTGGTTTGTGGCAACCACCAAGTTTGGAGGCTGAGGTTGGGATGATAGCGGCAAAGGAGGAGGTTGTGTGGGTGGATAGGATGGAGATGGATGCAGAAGAGAAACCAATGGCTTGGACCCCCAAAGCGGTTACATGTAGTAGGGTGGTGGAGCCACATCCTGCAAACTCTGGAGGGGAGAAGGAGGCTGTGGAAGTTACAGAAGGCAGGAAGCGTGGCACAGATGGGGTGGTGGAGGGGGAGAATCCAGTTGCACGCATTCCAGCGGTGAGGGTACAGCCTGCAGACTCCGGAGGCAAGAAGAAGGCCATGGAAATTGCAAGGAGCGGGAATTGTTGTGTGAACAGAGTGGAATTCAAGGAGATCAGGGACGCAAGGGTTTGGAAAACCACTTCCTTACTTTTGACGGAGGACAATAGGGCTGCCTTGGAGGGGTTGCCTGGGTTTGGATCCAAAAGGACCTTGGAGGGCCTTGGTGGAGGGAAACATACTGTGGCAGGTGGGGACAACAATTTGGGCTCAGTACCTGTGTGGGATTGGTTGAAGCCAATGCGCAGACCTGCCAATGGGTACAAAGGTTTTGGCCAGCTGGAGACAGCGGCCAAGCTGGGGGGGCCCTAGCGTTTGATGGTAAAGCCTGATTTGGTGAGGGGGAAATTTATTAAAAAAAAGCTCTGTTTTCTCTGTTTCTTTCTTTCTTTCTTTATCTCTTAAATGCGGATTGGAAAGGTGGATGGGGGGAATAGTTTGATTTGGTAAGGGGGTGCACTAGCCAGTTCACAGCCGGAACAACTAGGCACCCCAGAATGTCCATTCTCTGGTGTCTTTTATCTCTCTTAAGTTTTGTGCGTGCTCTAGTGTGTAGTTGTTGTGTTTGTTTGCAGACTGGGTACAGGGAACTGTGTGGCAGTTTGTCTGGGGTGGTCCAGGTTCCCTTCCAGAGAATTTGAAAATATGGGCCACAGATTTTGTAGTTCTTTTCTCTCAGGCCCACACGCAGATGTGGACTTCTTGGTTGCTTTACTCAGGCTTGGGATTCCTTTCTCTGAGGATCCATGCTTGGACGCAGATCTAGTTGTTTCTCACTCTTACTCAGGCTCAAGGTTGCTTTAGAGAATCCTGTGGGATTATATAAATAAAGTAGCAAATAGCTTTCTGGCAGTCCTTGAAGGGGATTTTAGTATTACTTCTACTACTTTAGAGTATTAGTAAGACTAAGAGTGGTTTTGAATTGCCTACCCTTCTAATACTATAGTAAGTCTGAACAATAATTTATTTAAATTAATGGCTGGTTTCTTTGAGACTTAAAATAGGTCTCAGATCAGGCCTAGATTAATGATTTAACTGTTTATTGATGGGTTTTTTTGAAGAAAAGACCAGATGTATTGGATTATTGATCACTTAATGATCAGATATATTTGATTATAGCCAATATCCCAATATTAAAGGGTTCAAGGTTTTATCAAAGGGGTGGTTTGGGATAGGACCCAAGGATGGGTTTACCCACAGGGGGCTGGGTAGAGGAAAGGTTGGTGGTTTATTTTTGTTTTTCTCTCTTTCTTTGTAAGGGTTATTTATTGATTAAGGCATGGTTTTTCTTGAATCTGGTTCTGAAAATTTAGATCACAGAACAACCCTTATTTAAGCACCTTGTGGGTGGTTTAATTGGTTAAAGATGGGTTATAACTTTGTCTCTGATTTCCTGTTTCTTTATAATTGGTTCACTAATAATATTTATCTGGGTAGCTACCACGGATGGATGGGACAGAGGGCCTGTTAGGTGGTTTGATGAGTGGTGTGGGGATGGGTGATAGGCCAGACGGCATGATTATACAACCTGGATAGGGCAGAGAGGCCCTCCTTAAATAGAAAATCTGGTCCTCAGGGGATGCTCAGGGCTTCCCCTGAGGGTGCCCTGGGGCTTCCCTTGTTACAGTGGGATACAGGTACATGAGACATTTTAGCTGGTTTGAAAAATAAACTGCATGAAACTGAGGCAATTCTGCTGGTTAGACAAAAGAAACTGAATGAAACTGAGGGAATTCTGCTGGTTGGGAAAAGATTGTATGGGGTTTACATGCCTGCAAAGTCTTGCATAAACTGCTGTGAGGTGCTGATAAGGTTGGTCTGGTGCTGGTTGCTTATTTGGTACTGACTGTTCTTCCTGCATGTATTGCTGTGCGTTCACTAGTGGTTTGTTTTGCGCAACTTGCTTCTACCTTCATGTATTTCTGTGCATCACTGGTGGTTTTTTTGGTGCTGCATGGTCTTAACTGCCTGCATATATTTCTGGGTAGTACTGGGGGTTGTTGTTTCTGGTGGTTTGTTTGGTACCACATGATTTGGACTACATAAATTTCTGTGTGGTGCTGCTAGTTGTTGGTACTGGTAGTTTTTTTGAAATCACATGCTTCTGACTACATAAATTGCTGTGTGGTGCTGGGGGTTGTTGGTACTGGTATTTTTTTTGGTATCACATGCTTCTGAGTACATAAATTGCTGTGCGGTGCTGGGGGTTTCTGGTACTGGTAGTTTGTTTGGTATCACATGCTTCTGAATACATATATTGCTGTGTGGTGCTGGGGGTTTCTGGTACTGCTAGTTTGTTTGGCATCACATGCTTCTGATTACATAAATTGCTGTGTGTTGCTGAGGTTGCTTGATACTGCATGATTCTGGCTGCCTGCATATATTTCTCCTTCTTTATGTATGTTGGATTATTTGTTTGATTCTGATTGATACTGGTTCCACTTCCTCCTTCCTGCACTGTTCCTGTATACTTCTGCACAGATTTCTGTATGTATATCTGCTTGTTTTTTTGGTGAGGTGAAAGGAGCTGAACTAGCTGCACTGCCTCCTGTATCTGTATTTGTCAGCCTCCTGGATGCCAAGACCCTTGCTATCCTTTAGCTACCAGAGGTGATATTGTAAATATTAAATATATTATTTAATAAATGCAGCAAAAATCTGTAGAATACTTGGATTAAGCTTATTGCAAGGTTAAATGGTTTGGTTATTGTTTATTGTTTTGAATCAAAATTGATTATTAAATATTTATAGAGGGGCCACAATTATATTGGGGATCTTTAACACCTCTCTTCAGGGATTTCAGTATGAAAACACGTAGTCCTGGTTACTTTGGGTTCTTTAGTTTAAAGATTATTATACCCAAAGATAATATGTATATAAAATACACAATGGAGTGGTAGGGCCTTGTAGCCAAGCTACCATGACAGAGAAAGGATAATAAGACTCACAGGTATATTATTAAATCCTTTGGGTATCTGTTTGGGACGTGTACTGATGGGTTAAACCTGCATACTGGGGTTATAAGGTTTTTCAGCAGTTTTAACTGATAAAAAGAGGTTTGAAGACGGATATTAATGATCAGACATTGCCATAAATCACTTACTTATCTCTTATAAGTATTTGATTACCTTGGCACGGCGTCTGGATATGAATATTACTGGGTCTCTGCCCATCAACATCCTCAAAAGAGCTCTGTATTTATTTATATTTTTTGGAGTCCCAATATGGTCCTTCTGAGGGTTGTGGGTGCCCAAAGGGACGGACACTAAGGCTAGCAGGGTAATTGGGTGTAGCCTGTCATGTGCTCTTGGTGCTATAGCCCGGTTAGTATCTAATTCCTTAGGGTATGGGAATTATTCTACCTTATAATGGACATTAGGACGTTTGAATAACACTAATCTGTCCTATTTATGTGTTATTTAATTGATTATACTTAGTGTATGTTCCCAGTAATCTAATAATTATATTATGAGACATCTCTACAGACATTTTGATGTCAGTTAAGTTCTCATTATGTATCATATAACTGGAGCAAAAGTCATAATATTGATTTTACTCTTTATTTACAAGTTCCAGTTGATTTGTTAAGATAATTACTTAAAAATATAATCATAAGAATTCATGTAATATTATTACATCATTATTTTCCTTAGTATGTCACGAAGATATTGATGTATAGTAATTTTCATAAAATTGTATCAAAGTATTTTAATATATTTTTGAAGCTGTCATTGTCTTATTTTTGAAATTCTTGATACTTTGCATTATATTAAATAAAAAATACATGTAAGGATTATTTAGGTATTTTTATATAATATTATTTATATTTAGACCGTCTACTATCCACGGGAACCTTTATTACATATGTAGCAAGTTCCCGTGTATGTTGTAGCCTGTTTACGCGGTACCTGGGCTGCCTGTCAGCCCGTAGTCCCGCGGCTGCATACTTGTCAGAGGCCTAGGGCTGCGTACACAACCTTGACGGGTTGACACAGCTGTATCTCAGCTGCGCGCGGGTGCTGTGGCTGCCGCAGCTGCGTGCGGGAATTGTGACAAAACACATTTCCGCCCGTAACTCCTAAAATATACACAACACCTCAATTCTGACTGAATTTTAGGTGTGAAACCTATACGTGACAATTTGTGTGAAATATTTAATTGGCCAAAAAGTTCAATACTGGAGCCGTAGTATTTTGGTTCTTTTTTCCTTAATTATTTAAAAATATAAGGAGTTGGATTTCAAGGGTGGGGTCAGTCAGTGACCCTACCTAATATTTGATGGAGAATCCACTTCTGTAACAATATTTTTGGTCTTCTACTCCTTCTTAGGTTAGTTGTATTATTATTATTTTTATGTTATTTTAGTTACTTTTGCAGCTTGCTCTGCAATAGTAGCAAGCTGACATTCCCCCACTCCAAGATATGGTCATATCTGAAAAAATATGGAGTAATTTGGGAGAAAAAATTAACTGCATAGGTGCTTCAGTGCCTTTTACTGGCTCTGTAATTTCTGAGATGTATTGGTCCGTCAGGTATATTATTTTCTGGTAACCATTCATCTTTGTCTGCAGATTCCCCTTTGTATCTTACTAAGTATAGTCTGATGTCTTTCCCTTGTACCCTCTCTTTCTTATCTCTCAATATCCTGCTGAATTTCCCTTTTTCTTTTAGAGGGTCAGGTTCTATTGGGACTATTTCTGGAGGGAGTTTGCTGCCTTCTCTTGTTTTAAAGTGTTTGACTAGGCTAACAGGAAATACAAAATGTTTTCTTGATAATTCTTCACTCAAGATTACTTCCACAGCATTTTTGCCATGCATCTTCTTGATAAAAAATGGTCCAACAAAGGCTGGTTTCAGTTTCCTGTTGCCTGTTAGGTTGTTGAAGTTAGTTGTAGATATCAAGATCTGGTCTTCTATCTTAAAGTCAGGTTCTTTATGGGATTTGTCCCATCTTTGTTTTTTGTATTCAACAGCTTCTTCCACACATTTCTGAGCATGGTTATTTGCTACATCTATCATTTTTTCAAAGTCAAGAGATGTTGGATGAATAGTGGCTAAGTTATAGTTCACGTTATTCCTAGGGAGTTTTGGAATCCATCCTCTTTCTAGTATGTAAGGAGCTTCTTTGGTAGTAGAATGTTTACTGCTGTTATAAGCCATTTCTAGGGCTGGGAGTAGGCTGACCCAATCATGGCAATAACCATCAGAGTTTTTGTATTCTAGACCAAAGCTACAGAACATCCTTAGCATATATTCTAGGGTCTGTATCATCCTTTCAGCTAATCCGTCAGTTTGGGGATGGTATGCTTTAGAAAATGCTAGGGTAGTACCCAGTATATCATGTAGATTCCTCCAAAATTCAGATGTGAATTTGGGGTCTCTGTCACTGATTATAATCTTGGGTATACCCACATCAGCTATAATCCTATTCCAGAATAGTAAGGCTACATCCATAGCACTATCTTCCTTGTGGTTAGGTAAGAATTTTGCCTTTTTGGAATATCTGTCAACTATAACTTGGACAGAGTTATAAGAATGAGTACCTCCAGGGGAGAGGCCCATGACAAAATCCATGTTGATAATTTCACACCTGGTTGTAGGTTCAGATATATTCTTTAAGAGTCCAAACCTTTTTCCAGTAGTTTTATTAGATTTCTGGCAGGTTTCACAGCTGGTAACATATTCTGTAGTTACTTCTTTCCAGTCTATCCACCAGGCAGTTTGTTTCACTTTTTCTAAGGTTCTTTCTGTGGATAAATTTCCTGATGAACAGTTGTCATGGCATTCCTGGAGTATATGTTGTATATGCTCTTTGTTGCTCAGTACTAATACTCTGGAATGTTGGTGTCTATAGTAAAGGAGACCATCCCAAAAGGTAAGCCTTCCTGCTTTGTAGGGTTTAAGTAGTGAAGCGGGCAGGCTATTTATCAAAGCTGCTTCTGGGGATTCACATTCCATAATGGTTATCAGCAGCTTGATCTCAGGAGAGTAGCTATCCCTTACTAGGTTGAAGAAAGCAGTGTCTAATTCACATAAGTGGATTCCCATTATTGGAGCACTTAATGCAAAAAGATTGATATTCAAGATAGGAAAGATATCTTGATCTTCAGGGTCATATGCTGGATTTTTAGAGTCATTAGGCAACTCATTCCTACTTAGACTATCCGCATTCTGATGTTTAGCTCCAGATTTATGTACTATAGTCATCTGCCCTCTATATTGTTGTATAGCAATTTGCCACCTGAGCATATGTCTGCTGGGGGTTTCATGTTCATAAGAGTTCTTACAGCATTGCAGTCTGTGATTACTTGAAAAGTGGTGCCTTCTAAGTAATATTGCAGCTTCTCTAAAGCCCATACTAGTGCCAGAAATTCCAATTGACTGGCCCCATATCTCTTCTCAGTATCTTTGATCTGTCTACATATGAAGAGTACGGGTTTTTCCACTGGTTTTTCTTCTTCTATCCTTTCCTGATGTAAAGCAGCTCCTAGCCCTTCCATGCAAGCGTCAATGTATAGTTTGAAGGGATTAGAGTAATCTGGTTGGATAAGTAGAGGAGTAGAGGTCATAGCTATTTTTAATTCCTCATAGTTCTTTAGTCTCTCATGAGTCATTTCAAATAGTGTATTGTTGTTGCATACCTCATACAGACTTTTAGTTAGAATAGCAAAATTTGGTATATATTGTCTGTAATAACTGCAGAAACTGATGAAAGACAGTAATTCTGTTTTGTTTTGAGGCATAGGTCTGTTCATGACAGCAGCTATCCTATTTTGATCAGCAGCTAGAGTTAGACCAGAGACTATATGTCCTAAGGCTTTCAATTCTCCATAGCCAAAGTTGCATTTCTTCATGGAAACCTTTAGTCCTGCTTTGGAGATAGTCTGGAGTAATAATCTTACTTGGTTAATATGAGTATCCCAGTCATCAGAGTATATGATAACATCATCTATGTATACCATCATCCATCCTTGTCTGATGTAAGTACCTAGAACTGTATCCATTGTTCTCTGGAAGTGTGATGGAGCATTCTTTATGCCAAAAGGCATCCTGAGATATTCAAATATTCCCAAATGACAGATTATTCTCATACACTTCCGGCTTTCAGGACTTATTGGTATCTGGTGAAAACCTTTAAGCATATCCATAGTAGTGATGTACTTAGCCTTGGACAAATTATGCAGAGCATGATCAATACGGGGTATAGGATAATAATCTGCTTGAGTGTAATTGTTGAGCATTCTGAAGTCTCCTACCATTCTTGACTTGTAATTATGCCAAGCTATGATTACAGGTGTGGTGACATATACCTGTTCATTATGTCCTACTTTCCTTAATACTTGTAAGTCTATCAGTTCTTGGATATGTTCCTCAAGAGATTTTCTAGACTTAGGAATAGACGGATAGGCTGGCCTTCTTAAGTTAGGAGGATAATGAGGCTTAATGTTCAATGTTAATACCATATCATGTCCTTTAATATCACCAATAGGATGATATTTAGTACAGAAAGCATTCTGGTTCTCAAAGTAGATTGTTAATATATCTTTCTTCTGTTCCTCAGAAAGTTTTGTATTCAGAGCTGCTTGAGAGAAATATTTTTGATCAAAGTCTTCCAAATGCTTTTGGTAAGTAGAGGAGGGGAAGTTAGACTGAATATTGCATATCTTAAACTTCTTATCCCAATTACCTCCTACTGTGAAGTATCTTCCTCTGCTCTGGAACACGTCTATACCATATAGACATAAGGCATCATTACCCAGTATCAGGTAGTCACACAGTCCGTTGAGTAATACTACAAAATCCACTTTTATTCTCAAAGATCCTTTGGTGTGAGGTAGTATTATAGGAGCAGTCCATACTCCAATAGCATTCATAGTAGAGTTGCAAGAACTGAACTTGGCTTTTGGGACAGGTAAAAGGTGTTCTCTCCGATTGGGGTCCCATTTTTTTAAGAATTCCACACAGACACATGAGCAAAAGGCTCCACTATCCAGCAATAACCTTATGGGTCTGTTTTTATACAACCCAGTTGCATAGCACGTTTGACCAGTGGTATAACCTTTCCCACTCATAGGTTTAACTGTTAATGGTTTGACATCCATAATGTGTCTAGGAATTATAGTAGGATCCCATTGTTGGGGTAGGCTCGAATCCCCATGAATGTTATTGATCTCTGCAGAAGTACCTATATCCCCTTCTATAACATTAACAGGGTTGGTCAAGATCAATTCACATTCAGAAAGAGATCATTCAGTATCAGCTATGTCTTCATAGTTCTGATTCTCTTCAACCTCCTTTTCTCCTTCAAAGACTGCTATCTTGCTTCTTGGTAAAGGACAGTCTTGTCTCATATGCCCAGTCTTGTTACAATTCCAACAAGTTGCAGGCGTCCTCTCTTTCTCCCTATTCTCATTAGGTTTCTTATTGTCAGAGGAATTTATCAGAGGAGGTTGTTCTCTGGTTTTGTTGAAGGTGTATTTCTCTTTGGGTCTAGAAGGGGCTTTCTTTTCCAACCCATTCATGTCTATTACTTCTTCTAACACATTGATTAGAGTAGGCAAGTCCGCATCCATGCTCATACTACATCTTACGCTATGATTAAGATTGCCAGGACACAGGTTGAGGAGTCTTTCATTTACTTCCTCTTTATCAGCATCTGGGTAGAAGAAACCCAATATTTTCTTCTGTTCCAAGCACCATTTATGAGGTTTGTCCTTGGAGGGGTCAAATGAGGAATTTTCGAAATTTTTCATCATTTTCCTTTTCCACATTCTAGAACCAAATTGTTCTTTGATCAGAAGTATCCAAGAATTCCATGATAAGGATCCTACTTCTTCTCTCTTACTGATAAACCAGTCCAATGCTACTCCTTCAAATAGTCTGGGTAACCGGACTACAGCTATAGCTTCTGGTAGGTCATAAGAGTTAATGGTGTAATCAATAAATTTAATAAAATTTATATGATTGTATTCTCCTTCTCCGGAGAACTTGGGCCATTAAGAGATTGGTGGTAACAGTTTGAGAGCTTGCTCCATCTCAGGAGTAGGACTGGGCCTATAGGTGTCACTCCTATGCATTCCTAATAAGGGTGGTGCATAAGGAGTAGTAGTTTGTCTGGGAGGCTTTGTTTCCTCTGTAGTACTCCCCAAGGGGTTGGTCAGACAGACTTTTAAGTCTCTAAGATCATTTTTGATCAGATTAAGTTGCAGGTCCACTTTGTTATTGAGAAAATCCAATTTCTCAATAAGGGATAGAATAGAACTGTTAGTGGTGGTTGCCAATTTTTCTTTTAAGGGGTGGAAAGACATAATAAAATCTTCTTGCATTCCAGATAACATATTCTAAATGGTTTGAGTCTGTTTGATCCTACCTTGATTAATTGTCTCCAATAACTGCTGTGTGTGTTCTTTAATCTCTTCCATTCCTACTGTCTTTGTTTGGTTATTAATTAATTTGGCTATTACTGAGTTCAATTTGTCCATTTGGGTATAAACCCCGTCCAAATTTTCACAAACAATTTTGAAATTATGACACATATAATTAGAAAAGGAAGTAATTACATCAGAGGTCTGTTTGGGCTCAGACTTAGAGGCTAATTGTTGTAAACCTTTTTCCACTTTTGAGCTAGTGATATTATCTGGTCCCAGTCTTTCTTTCCCTTTGGCTTGGGATGGGAAGAGGATCTCTTCTTTCCTGATCCTTTGCCTTTCAGTTGGGCTAATTGATCCCACGGATTCCACTTTTCTACGTAGGATTCTACCTATTTCCTTGGAATCTTTTTCTGAAGAGCTATCTGGGTGGCTTTTGCCTGGGAGATTATCTTTTTCATGGATACCATGTCCTCCTTGGCTTGGGCTCCTTTGAAATCTTCCCAATATTTCACGTGCTCTTTGACTAGGCCTTTGATCCTGGACTCCTTGGCCAGATTCTGCTGGGGTGGCTGCAGGGAATCTTCTTGTAAAGGAGGGTTGCTTGATTCTGCTACTTTCTCCGGCTCTAGGTTGGGAGAGGGCAGAAGTGGTTGGTGCTGCTCCTTGCTCATCAACATTTGGTTCATGGGTTCTAATCCCTTCATTGTTGTCCTTACTTGTGGTCTCACGGTTACTGAGAGCTGTTGGCAAAGATCCATAGGAGGGAATTCTTCCTGAGGCTCTCGTGTTACGTCTAATCATTTTCAGAATAATATGTTTATAAGTGTTTTTACAGAAAAAATCCGTAAAAATAAGTTTTATTTCAAAACTCACTTAAGTTGATATTCAGAGGTACTAAGACTTTATTGGGATTGAATTGATCTCTAGTAGGTAATCCTATGGGGTCTTGGTGGGTTCCAATGAGGTCTTCACCCGTTGTGGTGTCAATTTATAGACACGGATTGGGAACTGCGTCGTGGCTGCGCGCTCAGCATTGGGGGCAAGCGGGCTCAGCATTAGGGTAAGCGGAGTGCTCAGCAGCAGCGGCTGCGGGATCAGCAGCAGCCGCTGTTTGGCTCTGCACCTAGTGGAAGGGTTGGGCTCAGCATCTAATGCAGCGCGGGCGGCGATCTGCCCCGGAGATCGGATTCAGAAGGTAGTGCACTCAACTAAGTTTGCGGGCGCGCCGGTTTGGATACGTAGGGGCGGAGCAATCCGCGGGCTATGAAGGAACGGATGAGCGCGCGCTTGCGCGCGCGGATCACGCCGGATATTACCGGACATCCACGACGGGCGCGGACGAGCGGGTACGGACAGGCGGGGGGGTCTCCAAGTAGGACGCGGTGCAAGGACCGCGTCATGAGAAGGACGAACCAGATGGATGGAACGGCGTACGGACGTCAGAGGGAGTTTGGTACGAAGGAGGTGGGGAGAGGAGGCTAGGGTTTCTGTTTCCGGATGGTCTTCTGTTTCCTTGTCATACTTTCATTTGCGCGTGTACTTAGGTTAGGGTTCAGAGGGAGGACTTATCCTCACTCTCAACTCCGGGTTGGAGGAGGAGATCATTGGGATTGGGGAGATAGCAGATACCATGTCATAGCAGAGGAAGATAGAGACAGAGAAAAGAGAATCATATCATCAGGCTGAATCACTCATCTCACCAGGAGATTAAAGGAACTCATACCGGATACACATCCAGGTGGAAAGTTCTTAGGATTGAAGGATTGGCAATTTCACTCACTCTCACTCTCTCTCTACTCTTCTCTATCCCTTATCTCTTTGTTTCTATTTTCTCATCTAAGCGCGACTTTGGACATCCTCATCTCCTTACAAACGCAGGGAACCGTTAACTTCCAAACCTTGGGACAATTATAAGGGGACAACCTTTATTCCTTCCACACCGTCCAATCAATATTTTCTGGGTGTCCGGAGATGTCTGGGACTTCCTGATCTAATAGATCCACTTCAGTGGCGGTGGTTTCTGGTACAGGAGGGTTCACTGGTAAAAAAGGTGTATTTTATTGGTTTAATAAAATATGTTAATATTATTTTCTTTCAAAAATAATATGGTAATGCAAGTTGTGTACTTACTTTTATATTTCAAAAATTAATTTATGCGGTATTTTTTTCCAAGCTTTATGTTTTCTTAATAGAGCCTGAAAGTTTATACGCCTTTCAAGATCTTCTTGTTCAAGGAGTTTATCTAAGTGTTTGCATGCAGAAGAAATATTAAGTTGCTCAGCTTCAGTTAAAGCTTTCCAACCGGTAGGTTTATAATTTTTAATGTATTCTTCTTTTCTTATCTTTAAAAGATTTAGATAATCGATTATTAATTCTGAATTGGTTTTTAAATCCACTGCAAAAGAATTTAATAATAAATCACGGTTATAAATTCAGATAAATCTATATTTGATTTTATTTTTTTTGTGAAAATGTCTGTTCCAAGGTATTAAATATAATAAAATGGAATATTTCCCAGCCAGACCCCCAATTGTCATCTTCCTGGATGCCAAGACCCTTGCTATCCTTTAGCTACCAGAGGTGATATTGTAAATAATAAATATATTATTTAATAAATGCAGCAAAAATCCGGAGAATACTTGGGTTAAGCTTATTGCAAGGTTAAATGGTTTGGTTATTGTTCATTGTTTTGAATCAAAATTGATTATTAAATATTCATAGAGGGGCCAAAATTATATTGGGGATCTTTAACACCTCTCTTCAGGGATTTCAGTATGAAAACACGTAGTCCTGGTTACTTTGGGTTCTTTAGTTTAAAGATTATTATACCCAAAGATAATATGTATATAAAATACACAATGGAGTTGTAGGGCCTTGTAGCCAAGCTACCATGACAGAGAAAGGATAATAAGACTCACTGGTTTATTATTAAATCCTTTGGGTATCTGTTAGGGACGTGTACTGATGGGTTAAACCTGTATACTGGGGTTATAAGGGTGTTCAGCAGTTTTAACTGATAAAAAGAGGTTTGAAGACGGATATTAATGATAAGACATTGCCATAAATCACTTAATTATCTCTTATAAGTATTTTATTACCTTGGCATGGCGTCTGGATATGAATATTACTGGGTCTCTGCCCATCAACATCCTCAAAAGAGCTCTGTATTTATTTATAGTTTTTGGAGTCCCAATATGGTCCTTCTGAGGGTTGTGGGTGTTCAAAGGGACGGACACTAAGGCTAGCAGGGTAACCGGGGGTAGCCTGTCATGTGCTCTTGGTGCTATAGCCTGGTTAGTATCTAATTCCTTAGGGTATGGGAATTATTCTACCTTATAATGGACATTAGGACGTATGAATAACACTAATCTGTCCTATTTATGTGTTATTTAATTGATTATCCTTAGTGTATGTTCCCAGTAATCTAATAATTATATTATTAGACATCTCTACAGACATTTTGATGTCAGGTAAGTTCTCATTATGTATCTTATAACTGAAGTAAAAGTCATAATGTTGATTTTACTCTTTATTTACAAGTTCCAGTTGATTTGTTAAGATAATTACTTAAAGATATAATCATGAGAATTCATGTAATATTATTACATCATTATCTTCCTTAGTATGTCACGAAGATATTGATGTATAGTAATTCTCATAAAAGTATATAAAAGTATTTTAATATATTTTTGAAGCTGTCATTGTCTTATTTTCAAAATTCTTGATACTTTGCATTATATTAAATAAAAAATATGTGTAAGGATTATTTAGGTATTTTTATATAATATTATGTATATTTAGACCGTCTACTATCCACGGGAACCTTTATTACATATGTAGCAAGTTCCCGTGTATGTTGTAGCCTGTTTACGCAGTACCCGGGCTGCCTGTCAGCCCGTAGTCCCGCGGCTGCGTAATTGTCAGAGGCCCGGGGCTGCGTACATGACCTTGACAGGTTGACACGGCTGTATCTCAGCTGCGCGCAGGTGCTGTGGCTGCCGCGGCTGCGTGCGGGAATTGTGACAAAACACATTTCCGCCCGTAACTCCTAAAATATACACAACACCTTAATTCTGACTGAATTTTAGGTGTGAAACCTGTACGTGACAATGTGTGTGAAATAATTAATTGGCCAAAAAGCTCAATACTGGAGCCGTAGTATTTTGGTTCTTTTTTCCTTAATTATGTAAAAATATAAGGAGTTGGATTTCAAGGGTGGGGTCAGTGAGTGACCCTACCTAATTTTTCATGGAGAATCCATTTCTGTAATAATATTTATGGTTTTTCTAATCCTTCTTAGGTTAGTTGTATTATTATTATTATTATTATTATTATTTTATTTTAGTTACTTTTGCAGCTTCCTCTGCAATAGTAGCAAGATTACAGTATTGATGTATTCTGGCTGAGGTGACAGGGTTGTATGGTCCTGGTGTTGAGGGTAAGCTGTTACTGGTATGTACTTGAGGGTTTCCAAGGTATGTCTTCATGCCTTCCACAGAGCTGTGACACCTGGTTGGTTATGAGTTTGACACCGTTGGAGATTTGTTGGGCTGTATCTTCTAATCCATGAGAGATAGGGGGGTATTTTGGCTGAGTGACTATGCGTTATTTCTGATGTAGAATACATTTCTGAGGTAAATTTGAGGGTTTGATCTGTTTTTAAACTAGAATAGTGAGTCTGATGGCTAAAGAACAGGTTTGGCTTAACACATTGCCTGCGGGGCTTGCGGGTTTCCAATTCTCTTATTCCCACTCTCACTCTCACTCAATGCCGAGGCCCCTCACTCAAGGATAGTGTGTCAAAATTCTATTTCTTTGAAAATTCACAATTTTGTGGATAAACACAAGGAAGGAAAGAAAGGAAAGGGGGAGGGGGCAATCCACCTAAACCAGGTCCATAACCTCCACCATTTCTGACTGCACCACTTCCATAAGTCTTTCAAAGTCTGCCAATATTTTGCACCAGGATTTTGTTCCATGAGCGCAAGGAGCTGAGAGGGAATGCCAGAGGAGGTTGTCCAACTTGGCAAAAAAGTCCTTAAAGCGCGCCTCCCTTGGCGCTAGCCTGGTGGGGATTTCTGGGATCTCTGGATTGGTTACGCAGGGAGGAGGTGAAGCCAGAGGAAAAGATGTAATTCCTACGCGTTCCGGGGATGCTGGAGTTGAGGCGCTTCCCAGGGGTTCCAGTGACAATAGCAGGGACGGGTACAGTGATGCTGATGGAGACTCCAGGGGTGAAGTTCCAGGAGCCAGAGGAGGAGGAGGTGGGGGACCAGGAGATGGGCCAGGGGCTGGAGGGGGAGCCAGGCACCGTCCAAAAATTTTCACCATGTGCGGGTTGTTTGTTCCTTGATTAATGCAGACCCAATTGTCCCAGTAGCAGAGGGCTTCTTGCCATTCTGTAGTTTTTGCAAAGTCCTACTTGCCCGGCGGTCCGGCACAACGGAAGGGGGAGGCCGAGTGGCGGCTTTTGGCCAAGGTTGGGGGTGGTGGAGCTTGCAAGCGGCAGGGGGATGGCAAGCCAAGCGGAGTACACAATTCCTCTAAGGTTGAATTGCTGCTTGAAACAACAAACAAGCCGCGGCTTGCCCTCTTGCGCAGATGGGGAGGATTGGGGCCAGCATGAGCTTGCAGAATAGTGTTTCCAAGCAAGCAAAAACAATGGCCAGCACAGCAGGATGAGCACGTGCAACGGCTGGAGAGAAGGGTGCAGGTTAACCCATTCCAGACACAGAAGGTGAAAGGTGGAACAATGGCAGAGTTGATTTGGATGTAGGGGTGGAGTGGGAATTGGGTGACTAGGGGGGGTGGTTGATGAGCAACTCAGAGATGAGCACAGGAAGATGCAGCAATGGGAAGACTTATGGGGACAAAAATCATGTTGGGGGGATGTGGTGTTGTATTTATAGTCTTGGATTGGGAACTGTGTTGCGGGCTGCGCTCTGAACAGTTGGGTAGGCCAGGCTCAAAATTTGGTGCGGGTCAGGCCCACTCCAGGAGGGGCAGGCTTGCAACCCGCTTGGATGAAGCAGACCAAGTAATGGAGCCAATCCAACCAAGTTTGTGGGCTTCTAGTTTGGAAACCAGGAGTGGGGAAATTGTTGAGATCCCACACCTTTCACACCATCTGACGTTCACGCGTCTCTATCCTCCCGCGCGCCTTCTCTCTTGTACTGCACCTTGACTGCAGGAGACTTTTTCTTCCAACCTCATCTATTTCATCTCCCACCTCATTTCCTTTTTTTTCTTCCATACATATTTTTATATACTTGTCTCTTTTTCTTTTCTCATTATCTTATTTTTATACTTGTCTCTTTTTCTTTTCTCATTATCTCTATTAATTCCTCAACTCTTCCCCATCTTCTCCACGGCTTTCCATTCTCTCAATCATCCGTCTCCAGTATTGGATCCACGTCTCACAATAAACTCTTAGTCTCCGTCACATTGCGTATCTCAATCCTTACTTTTCTTCCTGGTAAGACTTCACTCCTCCAATTTCTGGTTCATGTTGGGCACCTAATTTTCAGACTCCATCAATTAGCCCCAACTTCTGCCTCAAGCCTTCCGGAAAATATTCAACTCAAATCCCGCCATTCATCTCCATCCAATCTGTTGGCTTCTGGCGTAGGATGCTTTCTATTCATTCTTCTGCTTGATTTCCTCATTCTCTTTTATTCCCTTGTTTCTCATGTTGCTTGCTTTCTCTTAGTCTGCTGGTTCTATGTCATAAGGAAATTTAGCCTATCTTATCACGTTTAAAAGCCAAACTCCAACAATTGAACCAACAAACTATGAAAAAACCAGCAGGAGCCGCCAATTATTTCCATCAAGTGGCTCTCAAAGCCTTGGTTGATGCTATACCTCCTTTAAACAAAGAAAATTACTCAATATGGCGGGACAAAATGTTAATGCTATTCAATCTCAAAGACATCAAAGAAGCTATTATCCGGAATGCTGGCCAAATGTCCGTAAAACAAGACAGGGAAATCAGAACAATAATTCTCTCTAAACTGGATAGTACGAACCATGCGAATGTTGTCAATTCCACCAACATAAACTCATAAAAGTTACTCTGGGCGGAAATTACTCAAAGATTTGCATCATCCAAAACGGCAAATAGAGCTTGAGTGTTTAATCACTTTTTCAATCCTCTGTCTTCAATGAACATGCTATTGAAGGTTTCGTTACGGAAATGCGGAAATCCATCACAAGAATGGCAGATGTTGGTATTGAATTACCAAAAGACATCCTCTCTTATCTCTTACTCTTCAAAATCCCACCCGTTCTTGAGAACCTTAAGCAGCAGATCATGCACGTGGAAAAATTCCTTACGGTCAATGCGGTTTTCAATCATCTCATCCAATACAACAACAAAAGAATGGCTCAAAATAAACCAAATAAAACTACGACCGATATATCTCTCATGTCGACAAAGTCTAGATCTAATAAAGACAAAAAGAAATATAAGATTAGATGCAAGGAAGGCTACCACAATCCCAATGCACCCCATCCCAAATCTTCTTGCTTCCACCTACATCCTCAAGTTGCACCGGAATGGTGGATAGAACAACAGAACAAATGGAAGAATAAAACAAAAAAGAACCCATCCATTAACTACCATACACTCCTTACGCTCTGGATCAATTCGGATAATACACCTAACCTAATATTGAATTCCAGAGCTAACGTACACATATTTAACAATCTAAAACTCTTTTCATCTATTGATCTACAAGAAGACCTAGACGAGATCAAAACTGGTAAATTAGAGGCTAAACTCAAAGTTCAAGGGACAGGCACCGTTCAATTAGAGTGGAAGGACTCAGTTGTTACGCTTGAAGGCTGCGTATATGTACCCAATATTGTTGTGAACCTGATCAGTCCTGGGCTCTTGGCTCAAAAAGGTTGTACGCTCACCCAAAGGCAAGATAGCTTTACGGTTACTCGAGAAGATCAAATCGTTCTCAAGGGCCTGATTTGAGATAACTTTTTTGTCATTGAAAAACCGCGTACTACAGGACAGGATCAAGTAGTGAATTTATCAAGCCAATCTTCTACCCCACCAACTCAGGAATCTCTCTCACTAATGGACATACACAAAATTTATGGTCACGCATCAATCTCATTACTAAAACCTCTCCTTAAAAATTTTTTTCCAAATGAGGAACTTGATTGATTCCAATGCAAAAGTTGCGTTCAAAGCAAAATCACAAGATCCCCATTCCCTAATACTTCCTCTCCTGCTACAAAATCTCTTGACTGAATCCACCTAGATTTGATTGGCCCTATCACTCCCCAATCCAAGGCGGGCCACCACTACATTTTGACGCTGGTGGACAACTTCTCAGGCTATCTCGCAGCTTTTCCTCTCAACTCCAAAGACAAAACTCCCAAAATTATTATTGAAATACTCAAAACAGAATATAAGAGATTAGGGTATTATCCTTTGGAGATATTCTCGGACAAAGGCACTGAATTCACAAATTCAACTCTCAAAGAGTTCGCAAAGACAAAAAAAATCAAATTGCGAACATCTGAACCTTATCATTCTCAACACAATGGACAAGCAAAAAGAGCGAATAGGACCATAATCAAATCAGCCCGCGCTAGGTTTTCCTCTTCAAGACTACCTAAGAATTATTGGCACGTCATAACAAGAAGCTGCTGCTTCATGCTCAATCAGATTCCCAGAGAAGGTAAACACCTTTCTCCCTGGGAACTCATGTTTGGTAAGAACCTCCCTGCTAATTACTTGAAACCTGTAGGTTCTCCGGTAATCTACCTTGCGATTCGTACTCAGAAGGGAAGGAAATTCGACGAAAAGGGCCTAGAAGGTGTTTTGATTGGGTTAAATCCCACATTTCATTCATACCTCATCCTTAACTCCCTAAGCTCTATCGTCAAAACTAAACATATCAAATTCCTCAAGTCCCCTCTCAATGATTTTCCCTTCCTCAAATCCCCGGGTCTCAATATCTTTTTGAAACCTGACATGAACTCAAACAACTTGGATTTTTCCACAAAAGATAAACAATATCTACTTAGAGAAACCAATACAGATTTCTCTGACTCTAACTCAGATGTTGAAGATCTCGAGCCTCCTTCTTCTTCTTCTCCTCCTCTGGAACTTCCCTCTTCCACTCCAGAACCCAGTACATCTGATCACTACTCTAGACCCAAGCGAGAAACCCAAAAACCCCAAAGATATGGATTCCATCATTACTACAAGCCGCCATCCTATAAAGCGGCACGCAAATGTCCTGAGTGGCAAAAGTGTAAGAAGGCTTCCAAGGACAAACTGAATTCTATAGAGTCTCAAGAAGTTTGGGAAGATTATCACGGTGAGCCAAAAAACATTCTGAATACAACGTGGGTGTTCAAAGTCAAAGAGAATTTTCAGGGCAAACCCGTGAAATATAAGGCTAGGTTATGTGCCCAGGGCTTTGATCAGATACATGGTGTCAACTTTGAGGAGACCTGGGCGCCTACCGGCAAACTTGGCTCCTTACAACTTGCATTACTCTACGGGTTGAAGAACAAGATGACCTTCACTCAGTTTGACGTAAAAGGGGCATTTCTCCATGCTCCATTGAATGAAATAGTAATAACTAAATCGCCAGAAGGTTCACACAGGAAATCTCCATACCTGAAATTAAAAAATTCATTGTACGGTCTTTGTCAGTCCCCAAAGAACTGGTACAAAACGCTCACAACCTGGATTAAATCTCAAGTTTTCCGTGAATCAACTAGCAATCCATGCCTCTAACTCAACTCTGAATCTCAGGAAATCCTGTATTTCCACGTAGATGACCTCATCCACGTTGGTAAAACCAATTCTTTTGCTAACAATTTTTTGAATCAATTCCTCAGCTCATCCTGCCATCCTCCAAATACAATCCTTGGCATGCTCATGGAAGTAAAAGGGGATACTATTCTCTTAAGTCAACCCAATCACATAGATCGTGGTTTAGAGGAACTTGGACTCGTGAACTGTAAAGATACATACTCGCCGCTGACTCAGAACTTACATCTCGAACCAGCAACTGATGAAGAACATAACAAATTTTGCCAATTGAATATTAACTATTGATCCGCCGTTGGACTCCTTAATCATTTATCTCAGTATACCAGGCCAGATATTTTGTTTGCGGTGTCCAGCCTTGCAAGGTATAATACTAATCCTGGCATGACCCACTGGAGAGAAGTTCAAAAGGTCTGGAAGTACCTTAAAACCACACAAAATCATAAACTAACTATTAAATTCAACCCCTCTGAAGCAATCATTTCTGGCTACAGAAATGCTACGTGGGGTGACGACCCTGTCTTCTGAAAGTTCCAGACTGGATATGTCATCTTTCACTATGGCAGTCCAATAGTCTGGAACTCGTCTAGACAAAGTAATATCACATACTCCTCTACAGAATCTGAACTCAATGCCCTACTTGATTGCTATCTCAAACTTAAGTGGATCTCACATCTAGTTTGTGAAATTTATTGCAAGTCTACAATTAAACCGCAAATCTACATAGATAACAAATGTTTAGAAGTTAAAATAAAAAGATTTGGCTCCCACTCCAAGTCAGGCCACATTGACATCAAAACTAAGGGGCTACGAGAAGACTTTAATCTTTCTCTATTTGATCTGACCTTAATCCCGACTGAAGAAATGATCGCCAATTCCTTGAATAAATCCTCACCCATCAGTTGTATCAAGTTATTGCAGGATAAAGTATTCACCAAACTTCCCCCTGAATCCTTGGCAAGTTCTCGTCTTCCCAGTCACGAGGGGTGTTGAGATCCCACACCTTTCACACCATCTGACGTTCACGCGTCTCTATCCTCCCGCGCGCCTTCTCTCTTCTACTGCGCCTCGACTGCGGGAGACTTTTTCTTCCGACCTCATCTATTTCATCTCCCGCCTCATTTCCTTTTTTTTCTTCCTTACATATTCTTATATACTTGTCTCTTTTTCTTTTCTCATTATCTTATTTTTATACTCGTCTCTTTTTCTTTCCTCATTATCTCTATTAATTCCTTGACTCTTCCCCATCTTCTCCACGGCTTTCCGTTCTCTCAATCATCCGTCTCCAGTATTGGATCCACGTCTCACGATCAACTCTTAGTCTCCGTCACATTGTGTATCTCAATCCACACTTTTCTGCCTGGTAAGACTTCACTCCTCCAATTTCCGGTTCATGTCGGGCACCTAATTTTCAGACTCCATCAATTAGCCCCAACTTATGCCTCAAGCCTTCCGTAAAATATTCAACTCGAATCCCTCCATTCATCTCCATCCAATCTGTTGTCTTCTGGAATAGGATGCTTTCTATTCATTCTTCTGCTTGTCTTCCTCATTCTCTTTTATTCCCTTGTTTCTCATGTTGCTTGTTTTCTCTTAGTCTGCTGGTTCTATTTCATAAGGAAATTTAGCCTATCTTATCAGAAATCAAGGGGTTATACGCGCCAGGGAGGTTGGTTCAAGCATAGGCGCGGACCAATCCATGGATTTCAGGATCAGCAGACACGTGCGGATGGATAAACACAGGGGGCTCTGATTAGGGGGCAGTGGAGGGCCTTTCCATGAGAAGGACAAACTGGATGTATGTAACTGAGGAAAGATTGGGAGGGATTGAGCAGTACAGGTTAAGGTTGGGCTAGGGTTCTGGATTTCAGGGGTTCTTTCTTAATTTTTTTGTTAGGCTTTCAGTTGAGCTTGTAATTAGGTTAGGGTTGAGAGGGAGGACTTAAAAATCTCACTCTCAACTCTGGGTTGTAGGATCATAACATATCATATCATCTCATCACATCTTATCATTGAAGGATCAGGGAGGATTGAAGGGCAGGAATATACAACATCATTTTCTTTATTCATCTTTTTCTTATAACTATCTCTCATTCTCAAAAACCATCAGCACTCAAACTCCTTACAGATGCTTGGAACAATAACTTCCAAACTTGAGGAAAACTTAGGGGAGTATCCCTCTCTTGTTTCCACAGCGGGCCTACTTTATTCTAAAGCCTGGGTTTCCGTACAACACCAATCAGCAATTAAGAATTTGGATATGAAGAGAAATAGTTTGCAACCCTGAAAGCAAATACTATTGTTCATGAAGGAATATGGACATGTCCTGAGTTGGAAAGAGAAGTGCATGGGTTCCTTCATCCTGTTCTTTAATTGTGATTTTGATCTTGCAGGATAATTCAAATTCATGGAGAAGTTGGTTGGATTAAATTATTTCTATTCCCTCATGTTTCATTGCTAATAAAATTGTAACTACTAACAAAGGAAGGAAGTACTCTTTTACATGGGGGGAGAACATACCCCAGAATATCAGATTGAACCTTATCATATCTTACAATCTGATTAATGTGAAGATCATAAGTAGAGTCTTATTGTCTGTGGTGTGTTAGAATATACATTATTGTGGAGCTATTTACCTGAAGTATTTCTAACATCAAATGGTCCTGGAGAAAACATTTTCAGAGAGTGAACCAAATAGTACCTAGTTGTGAAAGAGAGAGTTGGGGAACCAAAGGTAAATAAACTTCAGCAGAAGAAATCTAATTTGGAGAGATTCATTATTTACAAGGGAATAAATATGAGAAAATGGACCTAGATTTATCCTAGACAATAAGAAAAGGGTCCAGTAATTTGCTACAAAATCCAGAAGATCAAACCACATTGGGGAAGTCTTTGCCTTTAATCATTTATTTTGTATTGAGTGAATTTTTATTTTCTTATTTCCAATTTAAATTCATTTTTCCACAATGAAAAACATAAAAAAAAAAAATCTCTGCTCCAAACAAATATACTAAATAAAGTCACCTGATAAAGTGGCTGTGTTTTCAGGTTCAGAAGTACTACCTCCTTCCAGAGGGGGAAAGTCCACTTATGAAGCTCCTCCAAAGGGTCCTCCCCAAAGGAGAAGATCCAATTTGTTCCAAATAGATCACCTGGAGGTTTCTTTAGTTCCAAATACATCAATTTCTTTTTAAAAGATTGGGGACAAGATGATAAGTTCAGCTGGAGCCTACTTTTGTTTTGTCTTGGGAAACTCTTTTTATACCCTCTGAAAGCATGTAAATACTTCAAGAATTAATTTTTAAAAGTTAATTTAATATTGGAGCTTCAAAATTTAATGTATCTCTCCTTTATTAGTCTCTGGAATTTTATCTCTCTCTCTTAATACTCTTTTGATTTGATAATTTGTGCCTACTCCCCTCAACACCCCTGTGTCATGCTCCAAAATTTCCGGTTATTTTTAACCATTATATTGAAATATTTGCCTATCCCCAATATCATGTAACTCAGTCCAAAAGAATGACACAAAAATCATGATTACAACCAAATCCAATCCTCAAAAAATTGAAATTATAAAGGGACCTTCTATTTCTGACAACTCAGTTATTGCTTACAATTGAAATTTCAATTTTCACTGCCATATATGAATTTTTCTGATTCATCTTGAAATTGGGGTTTTCACCCTTGCACTGGGCTCAGGCTACAATCATTCCAGAAAAATCGCTACCAAAATGCCAAAGACTTCATTTTAGCAGTTAATTTCTAAAATCATACCAACAGGCATCATTGGCATAATTATAGGACTTTTTTTGCTATTATCATACTAACTGGACTTCTTTCCCATGCTAGGTAGCCATGAAGCCTTTTTGAGGATCAAAGGGTTACCTGGGGTGAGAGAAAACACCATTTAATGGCATTTTGGGCCACAAAAGGCCTGTTAACATTGATCGAGGCCCTGGGGGGCTAAATTAAGGCCTCAAGACTTCCTGTGGGGTCTTTCTGAGTTATATTTATTTGGAGAATTTAATAAAGGACACAAATTGAGTTAATTCAATTTTTAAAAAGGCTATAAGTTTCAATTTTTTTCAAGGAATTTAAAACTGAGCTTAGATTTGAACAAAAAAACTGGAAGAAATTTCATAAAAATGAGAAAAGTGAAAATTATTCATTTTGTTTACAAAAAATGTAATATTTCAAGTTGAATTTAAATACATTTGTACCAAACACAAAAAAACATGAAAAAATGAAAATAAAAATAATTAATGCTGAGAATTGAAATTTTTTGAAATATGAAAACAAAAATACTAGGGTGTATCAGAGTTAGAAAAGCTGCCTTTAGAAGCCTGCCATTTTGTTTGACCAAACCTTCCATTTTTAATTGCGGGTTTCTAAAATACACATACCCCCTAACTGGTGTATTTTAAAAGTTTTATGATAAATTCACAACTCCCTGCGGTTTGGCAGTCGTGTTGGGCCCTACAAAGCCCAATGGAGGCGTGGGGGCCCATAAATGCGTCCAAAATGCGCCAAAGGGGCTGTCTCAAACAAGCGCAATCCCTGGGAGGCTCTATACCCCCGTACATGACCTATTTTAGCCGTGTACCCATTTACACGGTGTATTTGAGTTGTGTACCCCTGTACACCGCGGACTTGAGCCGTTTCAGGGGGGTGTACCACCCCGTACGGCCCCCCCAAGGTTGTGCCAAACTTTTTGGGTCCCCCTGGACCACATTTGGGTTTCATCAACCCAAATTAGGGATAAACGCATACTATGTGGGACTGTTGGACGACATCTAGCAATCATAAAGTGAACTAAAGTGAAATTAAAGTGGAATTAAAGTGACAATATAGGAAAATGCAAATAAACATCCTACAAAATTAATCTTTCTCAACTTGAAAGTGAGCAAACTGTGGTTCAATTGTAAGTTGGATTGAAAAATGAAGTAGAATTGCATTTTTTTGCATTATGGGAACAGTGGCAAGCCCTCCTTTTTACATGGCCGCGTTCAAGGAATAAATTAGTGCAATGAACAAAGCTGCGGAAAAAAAGGATGTGGGTAATCAATCATTGAAAGCCCAAATTGCATCCTCATGAAGGGTGACAATTGAGGAACAAAATGTTTCAGAAATGGACATGACCTCTAGGTGGTGAGGAACATTTTATGTTACTTGTCTTTGCCTTATTTAATTTGATTGAAACTGGAAACTGATGGAGTGCATTCCATCAATATAACAATGTAACTATGATAGAACCACTTCACCCACCTCCTGTGAGAGCTTTTCCTACTAGGGAAGAAGCACAAATGTATTTTCAATCATGGGCAATGAAGCATGGTTAAGCTTCAAAAGTTTTCAACTCAAAGCGTGACCAATATGTGGATTTAGCCTGTTATAGACATGGCTTGTACTCTGGTAAATCACTCACCAAATGGTCAAGGCAAACACACACAAGGAAGGTTGGGTGAAAGTTTTTAATCTTTGCAAGTTGCACAAAGCGGGAACCCTTGTAGCGTATCTCCTGCAAGAATGATCAACATAACCATGAACCATTTCCACACCCCTCAGTGCATCCTCACCTGAGGAGAATATCTGGGGTAGCCTTAGAAAATCTACAAGAAGGCTTGAATGATGGGCTCAATACAATTCAACTCAAAAGAAAATTGAGCAAGATTGATTATTTCTTCATTTGGGTTTGGTCTAACATCCTTATATTGTAATTCTATCAATAGAAAGGGTTAGCAAATTTTGAAAATCATTATGCTAAGTTTTTTGAGTTAACATCATTATGATGAGTGTTTTGAATGAGATTTTAATGGTAAGTCAGTTCAACTTGTGTTGGGCTGATCCCATCACAAGCTTAAGTTTTAGTTAAGCTTGTGATGGGATCAGCTCAACACAAGTTGAACTTGTTTTTTATTTGACGTTTTAAGTTTAGGGCTGGTCAAAAGACTTGTATTTTTTTGGCACTTTTACTTTAGGACTGGTCAACAGACTTCTTGTATTTTTTGGCTGTTCAAAAGACTTGTATTTTTTTTGGCAATTTTACTTTAGGGCTTTTCAAAAGACTTCTTGTATATTTTTTCCCTTTTAATTTAGGGCTAGTCAAGTTGGAAGGCAACCAGTTGGTTGTCTTCATTTTTTTTGTTTTTGATTTTTATTTATGTTTAGTTTTCATTATTATTTTTTTTGTACCACCGGACTTGTAGTCATGCCACACGGCTACAAAACTGCATACAAGCCTTTTATAGCCCCACACGGCTCATATGTAGTTGTGCAGACACAACACGGCAGTCCTGGGCTGCATGGAGTACAGCCCAACCACACTCAAGCCGTGTGTAGCTCTACACAGCTCAAATGTAGCCATGCCACATGGCTCAAATAAATTGTGTACACGCCTCATTTGAGCCATGAATTTATCATCACCCATTTCAAAATGGCCTGTTTCATGTAAATGACATATTTAAAACATCACATTGGCCATTTATGCATCATCATCCATCCACCATCCATTGGATGCAAAAAACCCATCCACACCTCCACCTCAGAAAATCCATACCAATGCCATCTCCATCCCTTCACACACATATAATCTCTGTGAATTCACATCTACATTTATTCACACAAATCCCATCATCATCTAATCACCCCACATCCCATCAAAATCTTCCTTAACATGTCCAATCAAACTTCCTGGTGTGGTAGACCAAAACTTACCTGTAGCCATCAGACTCAAATTACTAGTATAAATATAACCTGAATCCTAAAATTAAGCTCCTAAATGAATTTTACACCAAAAAAAACCTATAGTTGCCCATTCAAACTACCCCTCTATCTCTCATGGTTTAGAAGATACAGCCAAAATAAATTATGGCCAGCTCATATCCCACTCAGGTATCACAAACAGTGAAAGGGCATATGGGTAAGCCTTGAAATTTCCTCAATGAATACCAGTGAAATCTCACCACAAAACCTCAACCAAACATACAAGCAATCACCTAACCTGTATACTCAGCACAATAAGCAAGAACATGTAGTATCAAACAACCAGTAAAAGTCACCAAAGGGCTACCCAGAAATATATGCAGGCAGTCAGGCCCATGTAGTACCAAACAAACAACCAGTACAAGTCACCACAGAACTAACCATTGGGCCTTGATGGCCTAGTGGTTACCATCTCATGGAAGCTTGATACCACCTCTGCAACTGTTATGCAAGTCTGGTGTTTGAATCCTGAGAGACCCACCCCCTGGCTGCTACCACTTCTATCTTGGCCAACCACACCCACCCATTTTAAATATTTGAAACCCTTTATTGGTTGGTCCTTTGGCACGTGTGGATGCAGTTTAATTTCAATACCTGTTACCCAGTCAGAGTGGATTATAATCAAAAAGATGTTATTTGATCCTACTTCAATGTGGGGTTCCCCCATCCTCACCTTGCACCCCTGGTCTACAGGGAGTACTTTTACCCTACACTTGATATTCATAGTGCGCAATGCAACATGCAAAACAGCACTCAAAAAGAGGAAAAAAAAGAACTACCCAGAAATATATGCAGGCGGTCTGGACCATGTGTAACAAAACAACCACCAGTACCAGTCCCCACAGAACCACCCAGAAATATATGCGTCCAGTCTGTACCATGTGTAACCAAAAAAACACCAGTACAAGGCATCACATAAAAACCCAGCAATATTTTCAGGCAGCTAGGACCATGCAGATCCAAGACAACCCACCAGTACAAGTTCACCACAGCACAAACTAAACCCAGCACTACAGAGCAACATATGCAGTCAGGGCATGTGGTACCAAACAAAAAACAAGTATTAACCCACCTCAGCTCTTCACAGTAATATATGCAAGGATTTGCATGCATGAACCCCTGTAACACCTTTTTCCCAACCAGAAGAAATGACTCATGTAACTGTAAAAACTTTTTCCCAACCAGCATAAATGACTCATGTAACTGTAAAACCTTTTTAAAACCAGCAGAAATTCCTCATGTAACTGTATTTCACTGTTCCTCACCAGAACAGCGAGAGCCTCAGGGGAAGCCTTGAGCACCCCTTGGGGCAGGATTATTCTGTTTAAGGAAGGCCTCTCTGCGCTATCCAGTTTGTATCCCCCCATCATCATCTACCTCCTTCACCATCAATCATCTCATCACCCATTCATCAACCAACCATCTGCGGTCCTACCCAGATAAAAAAAAGAGAGATCATCAGTGTACCAATAAAAAAAAGAAAAGGAAATGAAAAAAAAATTTTATAACCTCATTGAAAAACCATTTAAACCAATCCATTAGGTGCTTTGAATAAGGGTTCTTCTGTGAAATAAATTATTCAGCACTAAACTAAAGAAAACCAACCATCACTCAATAATTAACCATTAATAAGAAAAAGACCACAACAAAAGGGAACTACCAACACTTTTTGCTCTACCCAGCCCCCTGTGGGTAAACCCATCCTTGGGATCTCTCCTGAACCATCCCTTTGATAAACAACTTGAATCCTTTAAAGAATTGAGGTACTGGTTAAGATCAAATAAATCTGATCAACCACTAACCAATAAACCAATACATCTGGTCCATTCTTCTACATACCTACCAATAAAAGTTAATGACTAGTCTAGGTCTGATCTGAGACCTATCTGAAGTCTCAGATAAACCAGTAATTAATTTAAATAAATTATTTTGCAAACTAAATATAGTACTAGAAGGGCAGGCAATTCAAACCCACTTTTAGTTTTACTAATACTCTAAAGGAGTAGGAGTAATGATAAATTCCCATTCAAAGACTGCCATCAATCTATTTTCTGAATTGAAACCCAATCCAAAAGGAATCTCTGCACCGGCAGCAAGTTGAAAAAACAAAAAAGCTGACAGAACCTTTTTTATTATTTGAATCTGATTCAGAGTCCAATTTGGAATAAACTTGGTTAGCTTTGAATTCTCCATTGGAAAAAAAATAAACAGTTACAAGAAGACAGAATCTACACAACCCTATGTATGAAATTAAAAAACTTCATCTCCTCCCCAATGTAAGCTTCCAGAAACTGTTCCAAACTTTATTGCTTTCATTCATGAAAATTTTGGAGATGATTGAAGACCACCACATATTCAAGAAAAATTCTTGGAATCCTCAACGTGATCCAGCTATCCAACTGGCCATTTCTATTTGTAGATTGGGATCAAATTGAAATGGAGCAGAAATTCTGTCACAAGGGCTGCTGAAATGCAAGCAGGGCTTGGAACAAGGTGACTCTAATCTCAGTAGTCTTGGGGACAAGGTTACTGGAGGATGCTACAAGGAGCAGAGTAGGAGTCAATTGAAGGTAAGGTGCTGATGACACTTACTGGGATGAATTCCTAGTAAGAAGTAGTAAACTGATTTATTGGGGAACAACCAGGAAGGAGGAAGAGGAGGAAAGTTTAAATAAAAAAGAGCTGGAGCTACAACAGAGGTACAGTTGGTTGGGAATCAGACTACACATGTAATGAAAAGGGAGTAGTCTGGGTAACAGAGAGGGCTGATCAGGTATGATACTAAATTGGGATAGGCTGCTTCTACATTTGGGTAAGGCTAAAGGTCTGGGATGTCTAATTTGAGATTTGACAGTTGAAGGATTTACAGTGTACATCAAGGTTGTGACACTATGTACTAAGTAGAGAGAGTATAGGATAAAATTTGCAAGAGGATGTACATAAGGTTTCCCAAAGGATAAACCATGATGAAGTATGGGTAAGACAGAGTGAATAAGGTCAGATGATGTGCAGACCTGGGAGATTAAATATTTGCAAGCCTATGGAGCCCATCTGCATGTTGTTTGAGGTTGGACTATATGTAGATATGTACTGCATGACAATCCTGAGGATCTATAGTTACTGGAGATATATTGATATAAGTCTCCTGAGCCCTGAGGTTGAAGCTCCTTGGCAAGTAGATTAGACTGAGGACTAGACTGAGTTTTCTGAGGGTAGAATGAGTGAGGTTTAAGTATGAAAAATTCATTGATTAGAAAATATATTCTCAGTTACTCATGGAACCATTGATACACCAAAAGAGTCATGATTTCTATCCTATCTTTCTGTTGCTCAGTCCTTTGTTGGTCAACCAAATAAAAATCCAAGGAGATATCTCAAGTAATTGATACTGAAGGCTTTCCTTGTTGTATTGTTTTTGTTGATGGAACCACTATCCACTTGAGTCAAAAAACCCAAGCTAGATGGAAACTACTAGTTGATTGGAAAAAAAGGAAATTGATTCATTTCTTTTCCAAAGCCTTTGATAACAACTTTGATAACACACTAACAAAAAACGTTTCATCTTTTTGTAAAGATGATCTGTGGCACTAAATCTTGTTTGTGATAAAAACAAGTAGTTAATATCCCACCATGCTAGCCTTTCAGGTTCTTCTCATGATTCATATGCTTTCAATTTGATGCGGATTGACCAACAAACAGAGAAATGATTTGACCAAGATCAATAAATTCTAGACTATTCAGCTTATGCTAGCCAGAAATATCTTGTTCCAGCTTATCAGAATGTTTCTCCCAATGATCTACAAAAAAGCAATTCCAACTTTCATCTTTCTCAATTATGTGTTTGGATTGACCACAAAATAGGTGTGCTGAAAGGAAGATGAGCCAGCTTAAGGGAAATTCAAAACCAGCTTCAAAATCCCAAAGACATGAAGGTCTTCATCAACTGGATTATAAGTTGTGTAATCCTTCACAACCTTCTGGCCAACATCAAGTTTGCTCATCTTCTTCCATGAGAGAGTGGATTCTACCCCTCACACCTGCTCACTTTGATGAGTAAAATTAAGTTTTAAAGTATGCAATAAGATCATAGCAATTTTGTTTTTTTGTTGTTCAACCAAAAATCCTAGGCTGACTTTTTTTTTTTTTTTTTTTTTTTTTTTTTTGGTGGAATTAGACAAAACACAAAAAAACCTCCACCTCATACCTCACCACTCACCAAAAAACCCACCAAAACCCACTCACTGACTGGTACACTCCTTCCTCCTCCTCACCAAACCAACTGGTTCACTCCTTGCCCCTCCTCACACACCACCTCCACCTCAATTGCTAATTCTTTTCTCAGAACCCTGCCCCAGGTAGGCACCCCCTGCCCCTTGTCCTCCTCCCCTTCCTCCTTTTAGTTCTATGAGATTGATGTTTAAAAAATAGCGCTTTCCCATTTTTTTTTGGTAGGATAATAGGCTGGTATTTTTGAATTTTTTTTTCAATGTTTTTTGATCATCTACCTTTATAACATGCCTAATGTTGTTTTTTTTTTTACTTTTTTTTTTTGATTCCATGCAATGCAACCCTATGTTTGACCCCTTGTTATTTTGACACCTACCATTTCTTGAAACTGCCCATTCTTCTCCCACCATGCTCAAAAGTTTATACAACAAATTGAATCCCTTCTTGATCCTCAACATAAGTGCAGTAGGTTCCTGGGAGGGAAAAAGATGGAAGGAGATGGTTTGAAAAAAATAAAGAGAGGTGGAAAGCAGAATGCTCAAATGAGAGATTCGAAAATCTCTTTGGAAGTGGCCAAAGAAGGATTTAACAAAAATTTCATGTGGTATAGACAAAAACTGCAACATTTGTATTTGTATCCCGCTATTACTGCTGAAAAAAAATAACACTAGAAAACCCTCCCCTGAAGAGTTGAAAAGCCAAACAGAAGATTGAACAATCCCATTTCTTGAGCTCTGGAAAAGTGGCTGTTCTTGATGCCAGTATCTGGTTCCAATAATTGAATTTTTCCCTTTGAATAAAATCTTGGAGAAAGAGAAGAAGGAAATCAACTATGTCACTACTTTTTTTCACCAATAAAAGAAAATTGGTCAAAAACATTGTTCCCTCAAGATCTTGGGGCAGAAAAATGCAGGAAATTGGATTGCAAAAATCAATGCACCCTTCTGAAATATTTGGAAAATATTTGAAGAAAGCTTCTTTTCAATCTTCCCCTCAAGGATTTTGTTTCTTGAACCTTGGGTATGACAAAGTCTCTCAAATTTTCCTCAAAATGTTCATAGAATTAGCCAGACTTGCATTTGAATCAAACTGTCAAAAAATGAAGGACAACCACATCACCTCCTTCTCTTCTTTGGAATTTGGATCCTACCTTAATCCTTTTTACTTTTCTCCACATATTAGTTTCACATCCAATTGCTTCTACAATTCTCCCCAAATTGAAAAAGGAAACATATCTTCCTAATCCTTTTTAATGGTGGTTCAAAACAAACAATTGAATGGTCAAATTATCAAAAATGAGGATAAACATCAAGTATCTAATGGCCAATTTGTTTTTCCTGACTTGGTATTTGGCATTGATTTCAAAAAAAAAAAAGGTATTGCAAAAATGGTTTGGGAAGCAAAAAAGTAAAACTGCACATTTCTTGCTGTTGAAACTGCCACCCAATCCAGAATGGCAATGTCTATGAAAATCAATAAACCATCAGGAGAAATTTCAAGGACTTGAACAGTGGGAAAATATACTCTAGGAGAAAAATATAAATAAAAATAAAGAATATTTTTTTATAGGTGGGGTTAAAAATAGTCTCAGGCATCTTTGTAAAAATTTAATTTTTTTGTTTTTATTTTTAAATTTTTTATCAAAGTATATAGATTTAAAAGATGTGGAAACCAAAGGAGCAATACCCCTGATGTTGTCCTTGAGTTCCGGAAGTTATTGATCAAAGGGTCTGTAAGGAGGTTGGATGCAACCAGTTTAAAGAAGAGATAGAGAGAGTGTGATAATAAGAGGGTTTCCTTCCTTTCCCATCCAATCCAATCTGATGTGATAAAGTGATGATGTGATAATCCCTCTTACAACCCGGAGTTGAGAGTGAAGTATTTAAGTCCTCCCTCTCAACCCAAACCTAAGTACAACCGCAAGTAAGCAAGAATGATGGAATACAACCCCTGAGCCACAGAACCCTAGCCCAACCCTATCCCTCCATCCCCCATCCCATAACCCATGCTCCGTCCATGTTGCCCGCTGGTTTGTCCTTCTCATGATGCGTCCGCCCAACAACCCGTTCCAGGTATCCGGTGTGGTAGACCAAACCTTTCCTATAGCCATCAGACTCACTTTTCTAGTGTAACAACAGCTCCAAACCTCAAAGCAACCTCAGAAATGGATTCTACATCACAAATAACCTATAGTCACTCAGCCCAAGTACCCTTCTATCTCTCATGGATTAGAAGATACAGCCCAAGAACCCTTCAACTGTGGCAAGCTCATACCCAACCAGGTGTCAAAGCTCTGTGGAAGGCATAAAGACATACCTTTCAAAACCTCAAGTACATACTAGTAACAGCCTACCCTCAACACCAGAACCATACACCAACCCTTTCACCTTAGCCAGAATACAGCAATACAGATACAGGAGGCAGTGCAACTAGTTCAGCTCCTGTTACCTCACCCAGGATGCATTCAAATACACATAACCAAGGCTATGCAGAAGTATACAGGACAGTATAGGCAGGAGGAAGTGAAACCAGTCTCAACCAGATCCAAACAAAAAAGCAAATACACATACACAAGACTATGCAGGAGTATACAGGACAGTATAGGCAGGAGGAAGTGAATCCAGTCTCAACCAGAACCATGCAGTACCAAACAAACTCAGCATCTCACAGCAATCTATGTAGGCAGAAGCATTTGATACCAAAACACCCACCAGTACAAGTACCACAGGGCTACCCAGAAATATATGCAGGCAGCCAAGAACATGCAGAAACAAACAGACCACCAGTAATGCACAAGAAATAAATGAAGGTAGAAGCAAGTAGCACCAAACAAACCACCAGTGGATGCACAGCAAAACATGTAGGAAGTATCAAGTAGCACCAGACCAACCATTAGTACTGCACAGGAATACATTGTATCTGCACTTCACAGCAATTTATGCAGGGCTTTGCATGC
Source organism: Puccinia polysora (assembly GCA_025617555.3). Classification (NCBI taxonomy): domain Eukaryota; kingdom Fungi; phylum Basidiomycota; class Pucciniomycetes; order Pucciniales; family Pucciniaceae; genus Puccinia; species Puccinia polysora. The sequence goes on along the minus strand of CM062642.1, from coordinate 27,894,019 downwards.
ATGAAACCCCTGTACCAGCTTTTTCCAACCAGCAGAATTGTCTCAGTTTCATGCAATGTCTTTTTCCAACCAGCTAAAATGTCTCATGTACCTGTATCCCACTGTAACAGGGGAAGCCCCAGGGCACCCTCAGGGGAAGCCCTGAGCATCCCCTGAGGACCAGATTGTCTATTTAAGGAGGGCCTCTCTGCCCTATCCAAGTTGTATCCTCATGCCATCTGAGCTATCCCATCTCATGCCATCTGGCCTAGTTATCACCCATCTATCTGTGGTACCTACCCAGATAAAATATTAGTAGTGAATCAGTTATAAAAGGAAAACAAGAAATCAGAAACCAAGTTATTACCCATCTTTAACCAATTAAAACACCCACCAGGTGCTTGAATAAGGGTTCTTCTGTGACCTAAATATTCAGCACCATATTAAAGGAACCCCACCCATTATTTAATAAATAACTCTTACAAAGAAAGAGAGCACAACAAAAAGAAACTACCAACCTTCCCTCTGCCCAGCCCCCTGTGGGTAAAACCATCCTTGGGTCCTCTCCTGAACCACCCCCTTTGATAAACCCTTGAACCCTTTAATATTGGGGTATTGGTTAAGATCAGACATATCTGATCAATAAATTAACCAATAGTCCAATCCATCTGGTCTATTATTCAACAAATCCTACCAATATCACAGTTAATGATTAATCTAGGTCTGAGCTGAGACCTATATTAAGTCTCAAAGAAACCAGCCATTAATTTAAATAAATTATTGTGCAGACTTACTATAGTACTAGAAGGGCAGGCAATTCAAAACCACTCTTAGTATATACTAATACTCCAAAGGAGTAGAAGTAATACTAAATTCCCCTTCAAGGGCTGCCAGCAAGCTATTTGCTACTTTTATTTTTATAATCCCTCAGGAGTCTCTATAATTGGTGTCCCAACAGTGGCCTGTTTCCTTCAGATTTGATTAGTTATTAAAACCATAAAAAATATTGGTGGATTATTAGCCTCAAGAATTAACTCAACATTCAGCAGGCAGAAAGAAGAAAACCATACCAGATAATTGGAGACCTCAAGGACCAACTCAGAGGGATTGAAGATAATAACCAAGAAGCCCTATCTTCAATAATCAGGATGGAGAAAGAACTGCAATAAAAAACCAAAATACCCAGTGGATCCCAAGACAAGCCAGAGGAAGACTAGGAAAGAAGTCAGAATCAGCCAGGACCTGCAGAAGAAGCAATGGGGAAACTTGCCAACATTAACAAAGTCATACACCAAATGCTTGAAGAAAGAAAACCACAGGGAATTCCAGAAACCCCATACACCCAACCAAGAACCAGATTTCAGACCCCAACCCCAAGATCAGCATATGGAAGAATCCCAGCAGAAACCATGGAAGAATCAACAAACCCCTCCATAAGCCCAGGAATAAATATATATCCCCAAGCTAGAGAAGAAGGAAGAAGAGCTAATAGGAGCCAATATACTGAAGGAACCCCAGGCAGAAGACCAGTCCAGGATAACTCAATAATCAATAATAATGAACAAAATGGAGTGTTATTAGATGGAAAGAAAGTGAACCTTGAATTTGATGGAACAGAGGTGGAACAGTTTATTAAAAGAGTAGAGAAACTGGCCAGGATTCAGAAGGCAGGGGGAATAGATATAACCTTACAATTACCTTTTCTAGTACAAGACAAAAAGATAAGGGAGTCCATTGAAGACATGGAGGGACATGAATATGCAGACTGGGACCTTTTGAAGAAGGAACTAAAAAGGGAATGGGGCACAGCTACCCCCCATAGAAGGTTCAATGAGGAGTCCATACAAAGGCTTCTCAGACATACTCAAGAACAGGGAGGCATCAAGACCAATCATGACTTCAAGATTTTCATTGGGAGTTATGAAGAAATGGCTCTTTACTTCATCAGGATGGGTTATGATAACACCAACTGGGAAAGTGGGGAAAACCTCTGGAAAGCCTTGTACACTGATCTCAGGAGTGAGGTGAAAAGAGAATTGGATCATGCAGGGAGGATGAGATTGCAAGAGATGGAAGATACCTTCCCCCAGACCTGGAAACCTTGAAGGAATTTGTGGAAATGACTTTGGCCTTATGGGATGTGGATGAAGAAGAAACCCCTAAGCCTATCATCAAGAACTTAGTGGAAACCAAGAAGGAAGTGAAGTTTCAGCAACTAGGAGTAGATGAGCTCTTGAAAATGAAGGAAGACATTTCAAAACTCACTGTGGCCTTAAATCAGAAGCAGGCACCTCCTCACTTTGATAGGATCAATTAAGGGATGACACAAAACTTCAGACCCTCATCTCCCAGTGCAGGACCCAGATGGCCAATTAGATGCTACTATTGCAAGGATTAACTCCATACCCAAGTCAACTTTCCAGAATTGGAAGAAGATATAAAGGCCAAGAGGGTTTTTAAACGAGGACCCAACTATTTCTTCCCAAACAGAGAACCCATACCTTATAGCCAGCAGGAAAGCTTCAGAGATCAGGTCAAGAAATTTTCAGTGACTCAACAAGTCCAAAAATTGGAGGAACCCCAGAAGAAGGAAGAATCAACTAATGTTGCAGCCTTCTTGAAAACTGGAAATTGGGAAGCTTGGACACCACCAGAGGTAAATATGAAGGAGTCTCAAGTTCAGTGGGGAATGAGAAGATCACAAAGGTTGGCTGGAAATCCACCAGAAAAGGATAACACCCAGGAGACACCAGTAGGAGATCAGGGAACCTCAGCACCAACTGAAGAATCAGCCCCAGGACCAAGGAAGAGGAAAGCAAGTTACCCAGGAGCATGGGTGGAAGTGGATCAAGAGTCTGAAGATGAAGAAGAACCCCCCAAAGAATCTGTCAAGGAACCTGTGACTGAACCAGTTAAGAAGAACCAAGGAAATTCAGAATCATTGGACACTCATGAAGGAACCAAGATGGAGGAAAGTTTGAAGAAGAAAATATTAAAACAAAACTTTAACCTTACCTTGGAGGAGCTCCTTTCAGTTGCACCAAATTTTTTCCATAAGTTAAAAGATATGACCCCTGAAGGAACCTTGGACCTGAATAAAGCCTCTAAATCACCAGCCAGCAAAAACAATAGAAGGATCAATGGATGTCAACACCACTTTGAAGACTATTCTAATAATGAATACCCATGCTTAATAGGCAACAACCTCACCTATGCCTGTCCATTGGGATTCATTGATATTTGGATCAAAGGGAAGAAGATCAAGGCTCTGGTGGATACTGGTGCTGAATTGAATGTCATACTAGAACATTTGGCAATCCAGACAGGCTTGGTGTCCAGGGAATTATTCATGAAGGTTACAGGAATTGGAGGCCACTCTACCCCACTAATTGGATTGGCTGAAAGAAAAGTATTTGAAATAACACCTGGGGAACCAAAGTCTGCCCACTTCTTCATAGCCAAAGGATCAATTCATACAGTACTTGGAAGACCCTTTTTAGTGGATCATAAAGTCAGGCTGGAATTGTCAAAGCATAAAGGGGAAGTCTTAAGCTATGAGATAGCAGGGGGGCAAAGGTTATGCATCCCAATTTGTTCACCAGACCAGGCAGGATGGCAGGTCACACCACCCAGAAGACCAATGGGCATGAATAGTATCACAGCAAACTTAGACCAAGAAGAAGTTTGGACCAGTGGACAAAATATATCAGAAAGGCACCCTGAAGGCACACCAGACCCCTGGGAAAATAACATCATCACTCCTGAGGTACCAGCAGAAAGAGGATGGGAGGAGGTGCTGAAGAAACAAGAAGCTGAAGAAACCTTGGAAGTATTTCAACAAATTTTTGGAGGATTCTGGACCAACCTTGAAGATATGGAAGGAACCAATTGGGAAGAGCTACCTGGAGCAGGATTCGACAACTCAGAATTTATGGACTTACTCAACACTTACACTGGAAATACCCTTTTGATTCATGGACAATGGCCATCTCATCATGGGAGGGTCCTATGGATTGTTAGGTATTGCTTATATTATGGGGAAGACTGGGCCAGAGCCTGAATAACTCATATGATCCTGATGGACCAAGTTATACCAGACCATGTTAGGTGGTCAGGATACTTGAAAGAATAACATCTCATTTTACCTTTGATGCAGCATTAAGCCTTCAGTTTCCTTTGATGTGCTGAGGGAAGGGGTGGGAAGTTTTTTTTCTTCATCTCCTGCTGACACTGTACAACAAAAAAAAAAACAAAACAAAACAAAACAAAACAAAACAAATAAAATAAAAAAATAAAAATGGAGGGAGTAGGGATTTGATAAGGCATTTGTTTTTGTGTTTGAGTACTGATGTAGCTGTAGGCCTTCAGTTTCTTTTGAAGTGCTGAGGGAATGGGTGGGCAAGGTATCAGTGTACACGCAAGAGGAAAAGATATTATAAAAAAAAGGGGCAACTTACTGATGATACCCAACTAACAGAAGTTTCCCATTCTTTTTTGCTGGTATCAGCTCTCAAAAAAAAAAAAAAAAAAAAAAAAAAAAAAAAAAAAAAAAAAAAAAAAAAAAAAAAAAAAAAGGGGATATATATATATATATATATATATATACATGAGAAATAAAAAGCAAAGGGTAGGGGCGTACTAATCACAACTGGAAGTTGTTGAGCTCCCGTCAAATTTGATCCATTCAAACTTTAATACCTTTGACCGTCCTGTGGAGATGGGAACCGGGGGGGAGGCTGATCATGAGGCACCAGATAGCAAAGTGAACGGAGTCAAACCCATTGGAAATAGCAGCAGGAAACCTAGGGGGCGAGGGCAATGACGCGGTGGCGGAAGGGGAAGGTTCAGAGACCCCGGGGTTGAGACTGCGGCCAGAAGCCAAGTCAGAAAGAGAGCGGACGGTGGCACACAGGCCGTCGGGGTGGGGGCTTGAGGGTGGATTGTTGACAAGCTCAAAGGCTAGGACGGAATCAAGCTTGGCGGGACATTGAGGCTTGGCCGACTTTGGTACGGTTGGGGCATCCGCGGGGTTGAGTTGCGGGTCAATCACGGAAGGATCGGCCCGGCTGTTGGACATGGGGGAATCTGGGCGAGCCCCAGTAGGATCCCCCGCTGACGGCTCAGGAGGACCCTTTGGCCTAGCGGAGTGCGGGTCCTCGGAACTGCGTTTGGACGAGCAACTCGGACAGGCCACAACTGCAGAAGCCTCGGAGTTGGCATAATCAAAGCAAGGGGACGTGGCAGGCATCTAAACAAATGGGGGAGGTGCAAGAAAACAGGATGTGAAAGGCCCAGTCAGCCATTTGGGTCATAGGGAGGAAGGAGAAAAAGGAAAGATACAACTCACCTTTGGACAACAAGGAGAATGGAAGGAAGGACCGGCGGATGATGATGGAAGGAGGAATCTGCCAACAAAGGGCCCCCTTAAATATTCACGGAGTCGCCTAGGAAGGCAGGGAGGAGGATAGAGAAGAAGGAAGGGACTTACCCAGAACCCAGTAACTCGCCCCAACGCTCGCAGGTGACTGGACCACAACCTGACCAAAAGAGCGCGTAGCACGCTGCCAGGTGGGGAACAAATAGTAGCTTGAGGAGGACTGCGCCCCAAGGTGGATGCAAGATAAATGGAAGGAAGAAGCAATAATGCCAGGATCAAAAAATTAAAGGTAGCAACATCAAGCGGCAGAATAAGAAAGATAAACTAAAAATGAAAAGTGACTCACAAACATATGTAAATGGGTCAGTTGATGTATTGGCGTCTTGACGTACCAAGGATGGGACAGACCGGATGAAATGCAGGCCAACCCTGCAGCCATTGAGACGGCAGAAGGAGGCAGTCATGCAAGAGAAGGGATGAAAAGGAGGGACAAGCACGGGATCAGTAAGGAAGATAAATTAAAAGACAGAAGGAGAGGAAACTCACGAACATATGTAAACCGGTCAGTCAACGTATTGGCGTCTTGACGTACCAAGGATGGGACCAACCGGATGAATGAAGGCCAACCCTGAAGCCATTGAGACGGCAGAAGGAGGCGGTCATGCAAGAGAAGGGATGACAAGGAGGGACAATCACGGGATCAGTAGGGAAGATAAATTACAAGACAGAAGGAGAGGAAACTCACAAACATATGTAAACAGGTCAGTCAACGTATTGGCGTCTCGACGTACCAAGGATGGGACCGACCGGATGAATGCAGGCCAACCCTGCAGCCATTGAGATTGGCAGAAGGAGGAAATCATTCAAAAGGAAGGAAGAGGAGGGTGTGAGCATGAAGAGTCACATGATCAAAAAAAAAAGAGAATTAGGAACGAAGAAGGTATAATCGAAGATATAAAGGAAGGAGAGAAGGGTGGCTTACCTGTATTCCGCCAATAACGTTGATCCTTCCTGTACATACAAAACGGGCGGCAAGGTAGAGCAGCAAAAAGCTAGCAAGCTCAAGGGGGCGTTGTATGGAGCGACTACATCGCGGAGCGCCCCGCGCAACTACGAGACGCCTCCGCGCAGGGAGCAGTCACTCGCACCCGGAGCGCACAAGCGAGCCGGCAACTTGGCCATTAGGAATAAACCGCAGGGAAGGCAAGCGCTACCCTCAAACAAAAGCACGGCTACCGCGCCCTACAAGTGCCTATACAACTGGACCGGAAGGGGGGCAAGGAAACCTATAAAACAATAAAAAATAAAATAAAAAAATAAAAAAATGATAAAAAAAAATAATAATAATAAAATAAAAAAATAAAAATAAAAAATAAAAAAAATAAAAAAATAACAATAAAAAAAAGGGGGAGAAGAAGGAGACAAATAGTCCTTGGTAAGACTTAAAACTACCTACTCCCAAATGGTCCCTGGCAAGACCCTAAACTACCTACACACATAAGAGAATTTAGTTTTTTAGCATACTACTACCCATGGGAGCAAGAGAGAACAACAACACAAAAGGAAATTGTCTACCAGTCACCATGGAACCCCGGATCCTGGCAGACAAGTATAAAACAGTAGACAAGAAGATCAGGCCCATAAACCAACCCATTCCAAAAGAACTTAACCCCCCCTCCAAAGGCCTCCACTCTCCAGGGACCCCTATATTACACCCCTGACCCCTTATCCACCTCATTTCATACAAACCTCAAGAATCACAACAGAAAGGATAAATATGGTTAATTTTGGGCCTGAATACTGGCTTACACCTGAGGAAATTAAACTTCTACAACATGTGATGGTCCTCAGGGGAAGGGAAATTGCCTTCACTGAGGAGGAAAGGGGTCTACTTAAGGAATCCTATGGACTCCCCTACAAGATACCTACCATCCCACATGAACCATGGCAAAAGAAACCTATACCTATACCCCAACCTATCAGGCCAGCATTTACAGAACTAGTCAGGAGGAGGATTAGGACAGGACTCTATGAACAATCAACTTCCAGTTACTCCAGCCCTGTATTCCCTGTGGCTAAAGCCAATGGGAAGCTCAGAATAGTCCATGACCTCCAACCCCTCAACAAAGTCACCATCAAGGATGCAGGACTACCCCCAAATATTGAAGAATTTTTGGAGTCTTTCTCTGGAAGGGCCTGCTATGGATTAGGAGATATCATGGGAGGATATGATGAAAGAGAATTGGACAAGACTTCAAGACCACTTACCACTTTTGAAACCACCCTGGGGAGACTCCAGCTTACAAGATTACCTCAGGGGGGCACCAACTCAGTAGCAGTCTACCAAGCTCAGATGACCTGGATACTCCAGGAGGAAATACCAGAAGATGTAGGGATATTTATTGATGATGGAGGAATCAAAGGACCCAGAAGCAGGTACAATGAAGAGACACTGGAAGAAAACACCCAAATAAGAAGATTTGTCTGGGAATATGCTATAAACTTAGAAAGAATTTTATTTATGATAGAGGAGGCTGGTTTAACTATCTCAGGAGAGAAATTTGCTTGCTGTGTCCCTGCCCTCAACATAGTAGGGCATGTGGTATCCCAGGAGGGAAGGAAGGTAGCAGAACAAAAGCTAAACAAAATTCAAAGCTTGCCCAAGCCAAGGAACAAGAAAGAAGCTAGAGGATTCTTGGGGCTTTGCTCCTATGTCAGAATGTTCATTAACAACTACTCAGCACTGTCAGCTCCAATCAGAAGGCTCACCTGGAAAGATGTAGATTTTAAGTGGGACAAACAAAGTGAAGAAGCCTTTTTGCTACTCAAGAAGATAGTAGGAGAAGAGATAACCCTCAAAAGCATAGAATATGGCAAGGATTCAGGAAGGATCATTCTAGCTGTGGACTCAAGTTACCTAGCAGCTGGTGCTGTCCTAATGCAGGAGGACAACAAAGGAATACCAAGGCCAGTCTACTATGAGTCAGTGGGCTTTTCAAAAACAGAAAAGAAATATTCCAAGTCAAAACCGAAACTCTGTGGAGTAGCCAAGATACTTAAGAAACTCCAGACAACCCTGTTGGGACAGCACTTTGAATTAAAAGTAGATGCAAAAGCACTCATTGAAATTATCAACACCCCTAGCCTCCCTAGTGCCCCTATGACTAGATGGGTGGCATTTATCCAATTATTTTCCTTTGAATTGGTCCATAAACCAGGAAGGACCTTCACAATGCCTGACAGCCTATCAAGAAGACCAGAAGACCCAGAGGACCAAGAAGACACCAATCAGGATTTTGACAAAGAAGAAGAGTGGATCAGTCCCCACCCTGGCTTTGGATTAAAAATCAACTCTATTGAAGACCAACAGTAACCAATACCTCCAGCTGGATTCTGGGAAAAGATCAAAGGAATATTTATTAACCATGAAGAAGCCCACAGGGTGCTCTGACAAGGAATTCCAGAAGATCAAGAGGAGGTCACCAAACTTCTATATAGAGGAAGGAAGACTGAAAAGGAGGGGGATATGGGGCCCTCAGCTGGTGCTGACAACTAAAGAAGAAATGGAAAGGGTCATGAAGAACCTGCATGAGGAATTGGGGCACAGAGGGAGTGGAGAGACATACAGAAGGATCAAACTTAGGTTCTTTTGGGAAGGGATGAAGAAGATGACTAGGAAATGGGTCCAAACCTGCAAAACATGCCAGAAGAGAAGCAAGCTTCAGCAGAAAGAAGAAGGCAAGGCAACTCTTACTAACACCCTGTTTCAGAGGGTAGCAATGGATGCAGTACATGTAAAGGCAGGAAGATGGAAGTATCTAGTGGTAGCCAGGGATGATTTTTCAGGGTGGGCAGAAAAATTGGGCCAGACTAGTCTCACCTCAAGAAACATAGCCACTTGGTTTCTATCTGAATGGGTCTATAGGTATGGAATCCCCAAGGAATTAACAGTAGATGGGGGAGGAGAATTCAAAAAGGAGCTCCAGTCAGCCATGAAGAAGGTGGGAACAAAACTCAGAATGGTCACCCCTTACTATCCAGAGGCTCAGGGAATGATATAGAGGGGCCAAAAGGAAATAAAAGATGCGCTCATAAAGCTATGTGGGGAGAATGGAAATAAATGGAAGGAATACCTCCCTCTAGTCACCTTTGCAGATAGGATCTTTACAAAAAGGACAACAGGATTCTCTCCATTTGAACTATAGTTTGGACAGCCAGCAGTCCTGCCACTGGATCTAGAAATGAAGACATACCTAGGAATTGACTGAGGGCAGGTAACCACAACCTCAGATCTCCTGGAAGCCAGAGCAGAACAATCAGCCCAGAAGGAAGAAAACACTCAGAAGGCAGCACAGAAGATGAAGGAAGCAAGAGAACTTTAAATCAAGTATTGGGACAGGAGACTAGCCCATAGAATAAGGGAACCACTCAAGAAGGGGGATCTGGTATTAGTCTACAATAGATCCCTGGAATCTCAATGGGGACTACTCTTAAAGAATAGATGGAATGGACCTTAAAAAGTGGTCAAACAACTCAACAAGGGACCCTATATTCTAGAAGAATTGGATGGAACAGTACTTGGGAGAAGGTTTGCAGCAAGCCAGATCAAGAAGTTCTACAACAAAGGAGCCCCACTAGAAGAAGAAGATGAAGGGCTAGAAAAAGAAGAAGAGGAAGGACTGGACCAAAGAGAAGAGCAGCTAGTAGAAAAGGAAGGGGAGGGAGAAGGAGAAGGCTCCTAAGCAAGAGCCTAAACTGCTAACCAAAAATATAACATAAATAAAATATATAAAAAAATGAAATAAATGAGTAAATAAAATAAAAAGAAAAGAAAAGGAAAAGAAAAATAATTAAAATTAAAAATTAAAAATTAAAAATTAAATTAAATTAAATTAAAAATATATATATATATACAATCAGAGAATGAATGAATGAAAATATACATTTCATCAAGAAGGTCATTACTGTAAAAAGATTTCAACCCAAAGAGAACATGGAAAACTGGGAAGAAGGAAGGAGCTGAAGAAATCAAGATTGGCTTAACTCAAAATTGGACCCAATTAAATATTTCAAGATGTTTCAAGGTATCAAGGAAAAAGGGATCAATTAATCTTTAGCTAAGACTGTCTGATTGAAGACATTATAGTAGGTTTCAAAGGAAAAGAGTTATCTATCAGGTTTGAATAGATGCAAACAGGGTGTCAAGGCCTGAAACTAGAGAAAAGATTCAGACGAAAAAAAGGGGAATAAAATGAGGAAGATCTGTCTTTGGCCATGAAGGACCATAGTATATGGAGAAGGGAAAAGAAGATTGAAAGTTAGAAAGGGGTGATGAGAGGAGAATCTTTCTTTGGCCATGAAGTACCATAGTATATGGAGAAGGGAAAAGAAGATTGAAAGTCAAATCAGAAGGAACAAAAAAAAATGCAAAAACATGTCTTTATCCAGAAGAACCCTAGTATAATTCAACAACCAAGAAGAATGGAAAGGATTTAATTATACTTTTACTTGCTACATGGGCACAATCAAGAAATAATTAAGTGGAGAAGATCTCAAGATAAGCAACAAAAATTTCAACAGGACCAACTGGATCACTAGGATTCTGTGGACCTTTGTTTTATGCTACTGTGATTATTAGTATTTTTTTAGTTATTTCTCTCAGATCAAGAACAAGAAGAAGAAGAATGATAAGAATAAGCAAGATAGGATGTGGAGTCTGATTTCTATGGACAGGAATGCTGTGGACAGCATTAAGTCTGGGGGGGATGTGGTAGACCAAACCTGTCCTATAGCCATCAGACTCACTTTTCTAGTGTAACAACAGCTCCAACCCTCAAAGCAACCTCAGAAATGGATTCTACATCACAAATAACCTATAGTCACTCAGCCAAAGTACCCCTCTATCTCTCATGGATTAGAAGATACAGCCCAAGAACCCTTCAACTGTGGCAAACTCATACCCAACCAGGTGTCACAGCTCTGTGGAAGGCATAAAGACATACCTTTCAAACCCTCAAGTACATACTAGTAACAGCCTACCCTCAACAACAGAACCATACACCAACCCTGTCACCTTAGCCAGAATACATCAATACAGATACAGGAGGCAGTGCAACTAGTTCAGCTCCTGTCACCTCACCCAGGATTCATTCAAATACACATACACAAGGCTATGCAGAAGTATACAGGACAGTATAGGCAGGAGGAAGTGAAACCAGTCTCAACCAGATCCAAAAAAAAAAGCAAAAACACATACACAAGACTATGCAGGAGTATACAGGACAGTATAGGCAGGAGGAAGTGAAACCAGTCTCAACCAGATCCAAACAAGCAAGCAAATACACATACACAAGACCATGCAGGAGTATACAGGAAATTATAGGCAGGAGGAAGTGAATCCAGTCTCAACCAGAACCATGCAGTACCAAACAAACTCAGCACCTCTCAGCAATCTATGTAGGCAAAAGCATGTGATACCAAACAACCCACCAGTACAAGTACCACAGGGCTACCCAGAAATATATGCAGGCAGCCAAGAACATGCAGCAACAAACAGACCACCAGTAATTCACAAGAAATACATGAAGGTAGAAGAAAGTAGCACCAAACAAACCACCAGTGGATGCACAGCAAAACATGTAGGAAGTATCAAGTAGCACCAGACCAACCATTAGTACTGCACAGGAATACATTGTATCTACACTTCACAGCAATTTATGCAGGGCTTTGCATGCATGAAACCCCTGTACCAGCTTTTTCCAGCCAGCAGAATTGCCTCAGTTTCATGCAATGTCTTTTTCCAACCTGCTAAAATGTCTCATGTACCTGTATCCCACTGTAACAGGGGAAGCCCCAGGGCACCCTCAGGGGCAGCCCTGAGCATCCCCTGAGGACCAGATTGTCTATTTAAGGAGGGCCTCTCTGCCCTATCCAAGTTGTGTCCTCATGCCATCTGAGCTATCCCATCTCATGCCATCTGGCCTAGTTATCACCCATCTATCTGTGGTACCTACCCAGATAAAATTTTAGTAGTGAATCAGTTTTAAAAGGAAAACAAGAAATCAGAAACCAAGTTATTACCCATCATTAACCAAGTAAACCAACCACCAGGTGCTTGAATAAGGGTTCTTCTGTGACCTAAATATTCAGCACCATATTAAAGAAACCCCACCCATTAGTTAATAAATAACCCTTACAAAGAAAGAGAGCACAACAAAAAGAAACAACCAACCTTCCCTCTGCCCAGCCCCCTGTGGGTAAAACCATCCTTGGGTCCTCTACTGAACCACCCCCTTTGATAAACCCTTGAACCCTTTAATATTGGGGTATTGGTTAAGATCAGACATATATGATCAATAAATTAACCAATAGTCCAATACATCTGGTCTATTCTTCAACAAATCCTACCAATATCACAGTTAATAATTAATCTAGGTCTGATCTGAGAACTATATTAAGTCTCAAAAAAACCAGCCATTAATTTAAATAAATTATTGTGCAGACTTACTATGGTACTAGAAGGGCAGGAAATTCAAAACCACTCTTAGTATATACTAATACTCCAAAGAAGTAGAAGTAATACTAAATTCCCCTTCAAGGACTGCAAGCAAGCCATTTGCTACTTTTATTTTTATAATCCCTCAGGAGTCTCTACACCGGGGCGTACCCACATGATCCAATCCGCGCGTCTTGCAATGCGCAATCCGCTTGATCTGCGCAAGCCGTCCAATCTGCGCAAGCCTTCTGATCCCCGCAAGCTTTCCGATCCGCGCGAGCCCGCAGCGCGCAGCCTGTCATACCTTGCACAACTGCGAACCAAATGAGAAGCAAGGCCTAACCAAAAGGCTATGAGACTGGATGAAAGCCAGTCCACTTTGCAGTTATTATGGTGTCACATACCACCGTGTGACAGTACCCCCGGGTTTAAGGGCACTTTGTCCCGAAGTGTGTATGGCTGGTGGCACTAACCCATGACCTTGCAACATGGAGCCATATTCAGACACACTCCTGAACGCCATAAGGATCCACCAAGACTCGGGAGTCTCGCTGTTGACAGGCGGAAAACCCGAAAATTCTCACAGTAGCAAGCCGTTCCCAAAACTTGTCCTGATCGCAAATTGAACCCGCAACAGGGTCATCCAGTCTACTGTCATACCTTGCACAACTGCAAACCAACTGAGAGGCAAGGCCTAACCAAAAGGCTATGAGACTGGATGAAAGCCAGTCCACTTTGCAGTTTTCATGGTGTCACATACCACCGTGTGACACAGCCTTTCCCAACTTGCATCCATGAAAGAGCACCCCACCGGAAATTGAGTAATCTTCTGTATGTCCTCAACTGTTCTACATCTACTAATACATGCCATGGCTACCAATAACCTCTCTTTTTTTCCACAGCAAGTTGTTCACTCTTCTTTTCCAGTTTGTCTTCCAGTTGATCCTTCTCCTTTTCCTCTTTTTGAAACTCCTGCTCAGCCTGTTTCAATTTCCAACAAGCATCAAATTTTTTTTGATGATCCAAAATCTTGGCTTTCTGCTTTTGAAAATCAATAGAAAGGTGAAAACCCAACCTTTTCTTTTCAAATTGTAGTTTTTAAGATTCAATTTGTAATTTCACTGTTTTTTGTAAGTGAATTTTGATGAGCTGGATTTCAAAAGAGAGGAGATTCCATCAATGAACTTACTTCAATCTTGCTTCTCCATGGTATCTTCAAAGCTTGTAAAATTGGAAGTGTTTCTCCTCTTTTGAAAGCTATTGGGGTTGATTTTGATTGAATTGGTGGCCTTTTTATTTCCCTTTTCAGAGGAGGTTTGTGTGGGAATTTTGTCACTCTCATTTAAAGGTGATGCAGGAGGCCCCATTGGCTTGAGTTTTTGGCCATTCAGAAAAGGATGAACCTGTTTTTTAAAAATCTAAATCAGTCAAGATTTACCAGAAAAGAAAATAATTTTCTTCCTTAATTGAGAAGATGTTTATTTCAATAGCAATACTGTGATATCTGGCTCCCCATTGGCTAAATTTTCCGGTTCTTCAACCCTGGGAAGGGAAAGATTGAAAGATTTAAGTGAGGGATCCAACCAAGGGCTTGAAGGGTTCATCAATGCTCATGTGGACATTATTGGAGCTGTTTGTGTTGAAATATTCTCCTCCACATCAGATTGGGGACCATCAAAGTTTTCATCAGGATCATCATTTCTAAACTGAGCATCTACAGACAATTCCTCAGAATCAATGGAACCAAATTTATGGGTATCCAAATCCGCTAAGAGGATGATTTTGTCCTTCTTTCAAAATATTTCATCCATTTTAATATATAAAGGAAAAATTAAATCCAACTTATCAACAACTGAGTTCATTCCCTTGACTTTATCAGAGTCAGTGATACCAAAGCCAGTGGAGATTGACATTGAGCGGGCCTTTTTCTAATTGGCTTAATAGTTCTTGAATCTCTCTCTCATCTGTTTGGATGAAAGATCCAGGCTAACTTTGGTTTTATTATTTAGTTCATTGGCCATAAGGAGATAACCATTTAACTTAGAGGTGGAGGTCTTCCAACTTGTGTTTCATTGTTGGATCCAAAGCAAGCATCATAGTTGGAGGGTATTTTGAGCCAGTTTACCAGGATGATGTGATCAGATCTCTTGAGCTGACTTGAACATTTGGAAGCTGGTGGGGGAAAATTTTTTGTTGTAGAGCTCTTGGGCAATGTTTGCTTTTGTGCATTGGATTTTTGTGTGGACTTGCAGGGGGAGGTTTTCTGAGGGGCCATTTGAAAAGAGTAAGATGGATTGAGGGATGAAGTGATGAAGCAATGAGAGAAATAAAGTGATGAGAGTTAGGAAGTGATGAGAGCAATAAATGAGGGTGACAAGTGATGAGAGGGTTAAAGTGATAAGAGTGATGAATTGATGAGATTGATAAGTGATGAGAGTAATGAAGTGATGAGAGAAATAAGTTTTGAGAGTGATGAATTGGATTTTTCCAATGAGGTTGGAGGTAGAAGGAGGGAAGGTTGTAAACCAGGGGTGTATTATGTGGAATTATGTGTGGTTGAGGTGGTGAAAGCCTTTGAATACTTTATCTAAAAAAAAAAATTCATTTTCAGGTAACTCTGACACATCTGATGTGAAATAAGGTTTTTTTTCATTTCTAATGGCAGGTTTGAAATGGAAGATTTGGGTTGAAACCCCCCATTTAAAACCCACCATTAAAAATCAAAAAAGCCCACTGATTTCACATCATAAGTTTCAGAGTTACCTGGAAATAACTGGGGTTTTTCAATAAAAGTATATAAAGGCTTCCACCGCCTTTCCCCTTCATACACTTCTGGTTTTCCACCTCCGACCTCCAAAAAATTGTACCTCCAACCTCATTTAAAAAACAATTGATTGATTGCTCTTCATCTCTTCATCACTATCCTCATCACTTCATCACTCTGATAACTTTATTTCTTTCATCACATCCAGCTAACTCTCATTGCATTACTATCTGCATCACTTGATCAATCTCATCCCTTTATTGCTTTCACAATATCCAGCTAACTCTTATTGCATAACTATCCTCATCAATTCATCACTCTCATCAATTTATTGCTTTCATCACATCCTAACTCTCATTTCTTTATCCCTCTTGTCACTTCATCACTCTCATCTATTCCTATCCTCTTTGCTTCATCAATCTCATCCTCTCATCACTTCATTACTCTCACCACTTAAATGCTCCCATAGCCCTTCATCACTTCATCCCTCTTACTCTTTTTGCATGGCCCCCCAGCAATCCTCCCCCCGCAAGTACACTAAAAACTCCAATGGATCAAAGAAAACATTCCCCAGGAACTCAACATCCAACAATCCTACACCATCAGCTTCAAAACGCTCAAGTCAGCTCAAGAGAGCTGATCACACCATCCTGGTAAACTGGCTCAAAATTCCATTCAACTAAAATGCTTGCTTTGGATCCAACAGTGAAACACGCGTTGGCCAACCTCCATCCTCTAAGGTCAATGGTTATCTCCTGATTTCCAATTAATTCAAGAATAAAACAAAAGGTAGGCTGGATCTGTCATCCAAACATATGAGGGAGCAATTCAAGAATTATTGAGCCAAGTACAAAAAGGCCTGCTCCATCTCAATCTCCACTGGCTGTGGTATAACTGACTCCAGCAAAGCCAAGGGAATAAACTTGGTGGTTGATAATTTGGACTCCATTTGTCCTTTTTATATTCAAATGGATGAAATATTTGGAAAGAAGGCCAACATCACCCCTCTAACTGCTTTTGATGCCCAACAATCTGATTCAGTTGATTCCAAGTACTTGGCTGGGGATGTTCAGCCTAGCAATGAGGACCTTGGTGAAAACTTTGCCTTTGTGTTTCCCCCATCCAATGACAAGGAGGATATTAAAACAAAATCAGCTTCAATTACATCTAATTCCACATTGATTGATGAGTCAAACCCAACCTTGGACCCCTCACTTACTTTTTTTGATTGCTCTCTTCCTGGGGTGGAAGAACTGGAGAACTTGGCAAATGAGGAGGATGTAATTCCTGTATTGCCATTGCCATCAAGATATTTTCAAGTAAGGAACCAAATTTTCAGCTCTCTGACACCTGGAACCTTGCAGTCCTTTAGCTACAGAGAGTGATAAAAATACTTGAATAATAATATTCCACAGATAAACACTGAAAGAGCTCAAATAATGAATAGTGCAAGAGCTGGTGAAAGGTTTAATTGGTTTTGTTAGAAGGGTTTTCAACATGTTATAAAAAGAGGGGACACAGTATTATAAACTGGGGATCTTTATAGAAAGAAAAAATCTCTTCCAGGGGCCTCCTTAGGCAGTTTAAGAACCTTGGAATGAATAATGGGTGCCTTATAAGGACTAATCCACTAGTATGGCTGGGAAAAACAGCAAAATCGCCAAGGCCCGAAGGGAAAAACTTACTCTGAGCACTAATTCCACAGAAATCCTGCAAAGATTCAGTTGAAGGGTTTCAGAGAAGTTGGGGTTGTTTGCTTGACTATACTTTAATGAATAAGGTTGATTTTTTCGAGAAATAATAATAATAATACAGACTATATCATAAATTACTTGCTTATCTCCTAACACAAAATTGATCAACAATTAAACGGTGTTGTATTGATAATAATAAAATCCTGGTAAACTGATGGGAAATCATGGATCCAAAGAGGTCTGTATAAATAACTTTTGGGGTGATAATGCGCTTCTCAGGGAATGTAGAGAGGGTTCTGCTCATGGGCTGAGGCTGGTAGGCCAGTCAGGGAAAGTTTAGCCTTCTACTTGGTGCTTTCAATCAGCTTTCCTCATATCTGCTGGATTTATGTACTATTTTAGCCACAGGATCTGTTAATCTGTTGATGGCATAATTCCAATCATTCTGCACTTATCCTTCATTTATACTATTAATATTGGCTTAAAGTATACACATGTGGAGATGAATCAATTTTAAATCATCTGATGACCATGTAGGTAATTTTTAATAATTTTTACTGCCACTCTTTCTGGTGTTTTGTGGTCTTCAAAGATCTGAATCAGTCTGTTTTGTGGTAACCTTCAATATTTGATTTACTAGTTAAAATATTTTTAAATTAATTATATAATAATTTTATTAAGGTTTTAAGTTTTTTAGATCATTTGAAATGCATATTTCACCTTATTACATATACCAGGTAAACCTTAATAGGTTGTAGCTCCTGTGAGCGGTACCTGCTGTCAGATTTGTTACAATAGATCCTGACGTGGGGATCAGTTCATTCAGATGTGCACAGGGTAGGATCTGCTGCATGGGTGGCAAAATTGGCTGAGAGCGGGAATTCTGCACCCAGGAGGGTGATGCATAGGGGTTGTATAGGGAAACAGGGCTGCGTGCGGGAAGTGTGAAAAAACACATTTCTGCCTGTAACTCCTAAAATATACACAAAACCTCAATTCTGACTGAATTTTAGGTGTGAAACCTATACGTGACAATGTGTGTGAAATATTAAAATGTCCAAAAGGTACCATATTGGTGCCATGACTTTATGGTCAATTTTTATTTAATTATTTGAAATATGAAGGAGTCATATTTCAAGGGTGGGGTTAGTGAGTGACCCTACCTTATTTTGGGTGGAGAGTCCATTTATGCTATAATATTTATGGATTTCACACTTCTTAATATTTTGTTTATTTTGTTTGGTTTTTTTTTATTAATTTATTTTTTATTTTCTGTATTTGTTACTTTGACAGGTTGCTTTGTAAATAGTAGCAAGCTGAAAAAATTTCTTTTCTCTTCTGTCTGTTTAATCCTGACTGATTTAGATTTTAAAATAACAGGCTCATCAATTCATGAATTTCCAAAAACTCAAGCCAATGTGGCCTCCCACATCCACTTCAAATGAGAGCAATGAAGTTCGCACACAAACCTCCTCTGCAAAGGGAAAGCAAAAGGCCTCCAATTCCATAAAAATCAACCCAAATAGCATTCAAAAGAGGAGAAACATTTCAAATGTTTGGGTCTTTGAGGAGATCATGGAGAAGCAAGATTAAATTAAGCCCATTGGATTCTCCTTGCTTTCAAAATCAGGCTCATTCCTATTCCCCTCTGAAAAACAGTGAAATCACAAATTTAATCTGAAAAACTTCAGTTTGAAAAGGAGAAGTGGGATAATCAAATGGCTGTTGATTTTCCAAAGCAGAAAGGCAAGAGTTTGGATCATCAAAAAAAATGGGATGCTGAGTGGAAGTTGAAACAGGCTGAGCTAGAATTTCAAAAAGAGGAAAAGGAGAAGGATCAACAGCAAGCACAACTGGAAATGGAGAGGGAAGGACTGGCAACAGAAAAAAAAGGATAAGTTTTCAATGGCTGCGGCATACATTGGTAGCAGTAGAAAAGTAGATGAATTAAAGAAGATTACTCAAATTCTGGGCCTTTAAATATATTTTCTTTGATGAAAAACTTAAAAAGAAAAAATATTTTTTGATTAAAACATTGCTTAAGACTATTTTTAACGCCACCAATAAAAAAATATTTTTTTTATTTATATTTTTTTCCCTAGAGTATATTTTTCCACTCCCAAAGTACCTGCAAGTTTTTTGAGTGGTTTTGTTGATTTGCATTGACAACGCCATTCTTTTATGAGTGGCACACTCCACAGCAGTAAAAGTACAGTGATTTTACTTGTTGGCTGCCCAAACCATTTTGACTATAAATTTTTGCTTGAAATCAATTCCAAAGCCCAGGTCAGGAAAAAAAAATTGGACTTCTGATACTTGATATCCCTCCATAGTTTCAATAATTTGTCCATCAGATTTCTTGGTTGGAACTGCAAGCAAAAAGGAATAATCAGAGATTTCACCTTTTTCAATTTAAGGTGATTTGTAAAAAGAGTTGGATGTGAAAGTGACATGCGGAGAGCATTCAACGGGAGTAGGCCAAGAACCAAATTTGATTTATGAGAAGGAAGGGATGCAGTTGTCCTTCATTGTTTGACTGTTTGATTCATAGGGAATTCTGGCCAAATTGCAAAACATTTGTCCTAAAATTTGAGAGACTTTGTCTGCCTTAAGATTGAGAAGAGCATAATGTATAGGGGAAGATTGAATAGATGATTTCTTCAAATAGCGTCCAAATAAATCAAAGGGTTGCTTTGAATTTCACCATCCAATTGCCCAAATTTTTTTCCACCAAGATCTTGAGGGACCAAAATTGTTCAAAAATTTGTTTGACTGGTGAAGAAAAGTTTTCACAAAGTTAACGTCCTTCTTGTCTTGGTTAGAAATTTTATCCAATGGGACAAATTCAGTTATTGAAACAAGACCCTTGTGATCAGAATTATTGAGAAACATTACTTTTCAATGGCTGAAGAAATAGAATTGCTTGATTGCCTGCTTGGAATGTTCAAACTCAGCAGGTGAGGGCTTTCAATTGTTCTTTTTGCTGTCAGAAGTAATGGCAGGATACAGATCTAAAGCTTGTAGTTTCCATCCAGACCATACAACCTTTTTTTTGATTCCCTCCTCTGCAAGTTCCAAAGAGATTTCCAATGCCCTCATTTCATCCCTCTTTTGCTTCAAAGTCCTCTGCTTGCCACCTATCTCTATGTTTTTCACCTCATCTCCTTCCATATTTTTCCCTCCCAGGAAAATGCTCCGCTTGGGGTGAAAATCAAGAAGGGATTCAATTTAGAGTATGAAATTTTGAGTGCAGTGGGAGAATCAATGGAATTGAAGGAAAAGCCGATATTGGGTGATCAACTAAAACCAAAAAAAATGGTGAAGGTATTTTTTACCTAATTTGAAATCAAACATTAATCATCAAAGCAAGAAAGGGTGAGAGGAAGAATCCTTTATCTCATAGAAGAAGATGAGGGACAAGATGAGACTGGGATGACATGAGGAAGATCCAGAATATCATCTTCAAATATTTTGTCCCATCCATCTGTGATGTTGGCCAAAATATTGTGAAGGATTACACAATTCATAATCCAGTTGATGAGGAACTTCATGTATTTGGGGTTTTCAAGCTGGTTTCACATTTCCCTCAAGCTGGCCCATCTCCCTTTCAGGACTCGTATGGCATGCTCAATCAAAACTTGTGATTGGGAAAGATGATAGTTGAAATCAGGTTTTCCTTGATTTTTGGACAAAACATTCCTGCATGCTGGAAACACATATTTCCCACTAGCATAAGCTGAATTGGCAAGAAGTTATTGATCTTGGTAAAAGTAGTTCCCTGTTTTTTTGGGAAATACGCATCCAATTGAAAACATATGAATCATGAAAAGAACCTGGAAGGCCAGCGTGGAGGGATATGAACTTCTTGTTGTTATCAAAAACAAGTTGTAGGGCCACGGAGTATCTAAATAAACAGATGCAACATATTTGGTCAGTGTGTGATCAAAATTTTTATCAGAGTCATTTGAAAATAAATGAATTAATTGCCTCTTTTTCCAATCAAAATAGTGGTTTCCATCTAGCTTGGGTCTTTGACTCAAGGGGATGGTGCTTCCATCAGCAAAACCAATGCAACAAGGAAAGCCTTCAGTCTCCATTACTTGAGATATCTCCTTGCATTATTCTTTGGTTGTCCAAGAAAGGACTGAAAAACAGAAAGATATGATAACAATCATGACTTTTTTGGTATATGAGTCAATGGTTACATAACCAACTGAGAATAGATTTTCTAATTGATGAATTTCTGCTCAATTTCCATTTGATCCCGATCTACAAAGAGCAACAGCCAGTTGGATAGCTGGATTGTGTTGAGGATTAAAATAATTGTTCTGGAAGATGTGGTAGTCTTCAATCATCTCCAAAAGTTTCATGAACAAAGGCAATAGAGTTTGGAACAGTTGCTGGAAGCTTAAGTTAAGGAGGAGATGAAGCTTTTTCCTTTCATACATAGGTTTGTGGAGCGTTTGTCTTCTTGGAATAATGTATTGCTTTTGTAATAGAGCATTCAAAGCAAACCATGTTGATTCCAAATTGGAGTCTGGATCAGAGTCTGAATGGCAGTCAAATACTAACAAAAGTTCAGCCAGCTTTTTTTCATTTTCAACTTTCTTGCAGGAAGTTTGATGGGAAATGTTAAGAAAGATGGTGATTTGATGTGGGGTGATGAGATGATGACAGGATTTGTGTGAAGATGCAGAGGTGAAGCAATGGAGATGAGATGTGTGTGATGCAATGGAGATGGGATTGGTATGGATTTACTGAGGTGGAGGTGTGGATGGGTGTTTTTGATGTGATAGATGGTGAATGGATGATGATTCATAAATTGTGGATTTAATGGCGGGTTTGATGTTTTAAATACACCATTTTCATGAAACCCACCATTTTTAAATACACCAGTTAGGGGGTATGTGTATTTCAGAAACCCCCCATTAAAAATGGCAGGTTTGGTAAAAAAAAACAGTGGCTTTCTAATGGCAGGTCTGCTAACTCTGATAATTCCTATTATTAAAATATTGGTTTTTATATTTTTCAACTGTATTTACTTTGAGGGGAAAAACCTCATTACCAAGCCTTAAATTTTTCTTAAAAATTGTTTTCCAATATTTGGAATCCTTGGTCACAAAGCTTTTCACAAGTGGTTCTAATTGGGGAGCTGGCCAAGAATAAGAATTAAAATTGAATGAAAATATATTTTTTAAATATTCCAAGAGAATCAAGCAAATTGCAGATGATTTTTAATTGGGAAAAGGAGGGGAAGTGAGAGGAAGATAAGTGCAAGGCATTAAGGAAGAAAATAAAGCCATTGGAAACTTGTATTTATCTGCAAGTAGGAAACAATGGCATGAAAATTTCATCCAAATATCTAATGGGGTTTTTGCAGAAAGGTGGTTGAGTTGCCTGCTTGCTTCTTGTTAATGTTTACCCCAGATTTCATGCATTAATTTTGGGTCCATGAAAATTGGGTTTGAATGCAGTTCTTTCACCATTTATTTCATTACTTAAATCCAGTCTTCTGATTTCCTTCAAAATAAATTGGCTGCTTCTCTCAATCCAAAATTTCTGTCCCCTACAACATCTTGAACATGTGAGACATGTGAAATTGCTGTTGCAGGGTAAATTAATTCTTTGTATTGGAACTAAGATTGTCAGCTTGCTACTATCTACAGAGCAACCTGTCATAGCAACACAAAACTATAAAAAATAAGAATATCTCAATTAACAAAAGAAGGAGTTATAAATACATACATATCATTAAAGAAATGGATTCCTCACCCAAAATTAGGTAGGGTCACTCACTGACCCCACCCTTGAAATCCAAGTCCTTACATTTTTAAAATAATTAAAAAGAAAAGTACTAAAAATTACAACACCGGTATGGCACCTTTTGGCCATTCTAAAATTTCACATGTGTTGTCACGTATAGGGTTTACACCTAAAATTCACTCAAAATTGAGGTGTTGTGTATATTTTAGGAGTTACATGCAGAAATGTGTTATGTCACATTTCCCCCGCGCATCCCTGCATCATTACATACCCCTACGTACTCATAGTAGCAGTTTCCCGCTTACTAGAGACCCCCGCGCAGCTAAATTCTTCCACGCACGCAGCGGATCCCATCCCGCGCGCACTTGAACTGACTGATCCCCGCGTCTGGATCCGTCATGACTAATCTGACAACCAGGTAACGCTCAAAAGAGCTACAACCTAATTAGGGTGGCCTGGCATATGTAAAAAGTTGAAATATGCATTAGTAATAATCTAAAAAGATCAAAAATTAATTAAAATTAATAAAAATTAAGTTTAGAACATTTTTTAATAATAAATTAAAGATCAAGGATTGCCACATAGATGATTGACTCTGATCTTTGAAGACCACAAAACAATACAAGGAGTGTTCATAAAAATTATTAAAGATTATTTATGTGATCCGCAGATGATTGTAAATTAGTAAACGTCAAAATTTATTCACTTTGAAGAAATAATAATAGTAAAAATGAAGGATGAATGCAGAATGATCAAATTTACTCCATAATAGATTAACAATTCCTGTGGCTAAAATAGTACAGAAATCCAGCAGATCTAAGTTCAGCTGATTAACAGCACCAAGTGGACGTGCTAATCTTGCTCTGACTGGCCTGCCAGCGTCAGCCCATGAGCAGAAT
The DNA here is from genome assembly GCA_025617555.3 of Puccinia polysora. Lineage (NCBI taxonomy): Eukaryota > Fungi > Basidiomycota > Pucciniomycetes > Pucciniales > Pucciniaceae > Puccinia > Puccinia polysora. The sequence continues at coordinate 27,870,048 of CM062642.1, read as the reverse complement.
CCTCTCTACGCGCCCTGAGAAGCTCAAAATCATCGCAAAAAGGTATTTATACAGACCTCTTTGGGTTCATTATTCCATCATCAGTTTACCAGGAATTATTATTATCAATCAGACACCGTTTCATTGATATTCAAGTGCTTTTAAAAAGTCTAAGCAAGTGATTTATGACCAAGTCTGTAGTATTATTATTCATTTCTTAACACCAATCAACCCTTGAAGTTCAGTCAGGCAATCCACCCCATCAGCTCTGAAACCCTTCCTATTATTGCAGGATTTTCGTGATAAAGTGCTCAGAGTGAGTGTTTCCCTTCCTGTCTAGGCCAGTGTGCTGTTATGCCCGGCCATTAGTGTAATAAGCCTTTTCTAAGGCACCCATCTTCATTCCAAGATTCTTAAACTTCCTGAGGAGGCCCCTTGAAGAGAGGTTGCTTTGTCTGTAAAGACCCCCGGTAGTATAATACTGTGGCCCCTCTTAAATATACATATTGAAAACCATTTATTAACAAACCAATTAAACCTTGCACCGCCCTTATTATATTATTTATTTGAGCCTCTAAGCATTTATTTTTGGAATTATTATTATTATTATTATTTCAGTATTTTTATCACTCTCTGTAGCTAAAGGACTGCAAGGTTCCTTCATCAGAGAGCTGACAAAAATAAAAAATAATTATTTTTAAAAAAAATAGTTTTTGAGACAAAAATAGTGCCTCAAAAATTAAAAAAGAAAAATTTTGGAAAAATATAAAGGCTTTCTTTGGAAATTAAGCTTCACATATTTCAAATTGTCATTCATTTCATCTGGAAAAAAAAAATAAAACATAAAGACAGAAAACCCCTTTTCTTTTCAATAATTTTCATTGTGATATATATTTTTTGGGGTAAAACATAGCTGAGAAGTCAGAATAATTTTTACTTTAATTTTTCAATGTTCTTCTAAATTCATGTAAAAAGAAATTGAAAGAAAATTGAATTCCAGATGTGAAACAAAAATCATTGAAATGGATGTGCTATTTTGAAATATTTTTATGTTGGATATGATTTTTTGAGTCCAATAATACATCCAAAAAATCCCAAAAAAATCTTTGAAGTCTCTTTTATTTTTTATTTAAGCTTCTGAAAGCTCAAATCACCAAATAAAATCAATTAAAAAGGAAAGGAAAACATCAAAAAATGCAATGCAATGTGATTTTTTTATTAGATTTTTCTGAGTGTTTTAATGCTTAAAAAGTTAAAAAATATTTATTTTTAGTCTTCAGGACACCCAGATGAAGGGCTGTTACTTCAATATTTCAACAAAAAATATTATTGAAACATCTGTGAAATAAAGGGTTTTTTCACAAGAGAGTGATGGAGCTCAGATGTAGAAAGCCATGATTTAAAGGATAGCTCCTATGAGAAAAAACACTTGCTTTATATATTTTCAAATATTTTGTATGTGTTAAGCCTACCTTCAATGGTTTTTTAATAAGGTAAATGTTAAATTTGCAACCCTATGCAACCCATTTGCAACAGGAATTTGTTGTGTATCATAGTTTGCAACCCATCTGAGCTGCAAACGGCAGTTTGCAACCTGCAAAGTTGTGAATAGCCATTCACAACTTGACATGGGTTTTGAAAAGTTGTTCACAATACTTTCATGACTCTGGATTTTTGAGAATTTTGAGAAAAAATAAAATAAAAAAATAATTAAAACAAATAATTCTTTTATTAAAAATTTAACAAAAAAAAAACACCAAAAAAAGTTGAAAAAAATCAAGAAAAGTGAAAAAAAAAATCAAAAAAATTAAAAAAAAGAATTGTGAAAATTTCACAATTCCATGGAAACGCATGCACATTCATGGCCCTATCAATAAATAAAAATAAAGAAATAAAAATTCTAAAAAATGAAAAAATTGTGCCCAAAAAGAAAAAATGCAAAAATAAAAATGGGTAAATAAACATTGGGCCTATCAGAGTTAAGAAAACTTGCCATTTTTTAATGGCGGGTTTCAAACCAAATCCGCCATTTTAAATCCGCCATTAAAAATAAAAAAAACCCACTTATTTCACATCAGACTTTTCAGAGCTCCTGTAAATAAGTGGGTTTTTTCAAATAAAGTATTTAAAGGCTTCCACCACCTGTCTACGGCATCCACCCCAGGCTTCCCAATTCCTTCTAACTCCAACCTCATTGGAAAAAAATTTGATTCATTGCTCTTCATCTCTTCATCACTATCCTCATAACTTCATCACTCTCATCACTTTATGGCTTTCATAACATACAGCTAACTCTCATTGGATCACTATCCTGATCAATTAATCAGTCTCATCTGTTTATTGCTTTCATCACATCCATCTAACTCTCATTGGATCACTATCCTTATCACTTCATTGCTCTCATCTGTTTATTGCTTTCATCACATCCAGCTAACTCTCATTGGATCACTTTCCTCATCACTTCATCACTCTCATCACTTTATTGCTTTCATCAAATCCTAACTCTCATTGATTTATCCCTCTTTTCACTTCATCACTCCCATCTCTTCCTATTCTATTTGCTTCATCACTCTCATCCTCTCATCACATCATCACTCTCACCAATTAAACACTCTCATAGCCCTTCATCCCTTCATCCCTCTTACTATTTTTGAATGTCCCCTCAGCGATCCTCCCCCTGCAAGTCCACAAAACAATCCAATGGAACAAAGCAAACATCCCCCAGGAACCCAAAATCAAACAATCCTCCAGAATCAGCTTCCAAAGGCTCAAGTCAGCTCAAGAGAGCTGATCACATCATCCGGGTAAACTGGCTCAAAATTCCATCCAACTACAATGCTTGCTTTGGATTGGACAATGACACATGCCTTGGCCAACCTCCATCCTCTAAGGTCAATGGTTATCTCCTGATGGCCAATGAACTCAAGAATAAAACAAAAGGTAGGCTGGATCTGTCATCCAACCAGATGAGGGAGCAATTTAAGAATTATTAAGCCAAGTACAAAAAGGCCCACTCCATGTCAATCTCCACCGGCTTTGGTATCACTGAATCCAACAAATCCAAGGGAATCAGCTTGGTGGTTTATAAGTTGGACTCCATTTGTCCTTTTTATATTCAAATGGATAAAATCTTTGGAAAGAAGGCCAACATCACCCCCCTAGCCGCTTTTGATGTCCAACAATCCAATTTAGTTGACGCTAAGGACTTGGGTGGGGATTCTCAGCCTAGCAATGGTGATCCTAAATAAACCTATGAGTGGCCCCCATCCAATGCCAAGGAGAATATTCAAACACAATCAGCTCCAATCATAGCTAATATCAGCCTCTGGTACCAGGAAACTTGCAGTTCTTTAGCTGCAGAGAGTGATAAAAATACTGGAATAATAAAAAGAATAATTATTCCAAAAATAAACACTTAGAGGCTCAAATGGATAATATAATAAGAGCAGTTGCAAGTTTTAATTTGTTTGGTAATAAAAGGTTTTCAGTATACATATAAAAGAGGGGCCACAGTATTTTAATACTGGGGGTCTTTACAGACAAAGCAACCTCTCTTCAAGGGGACTCCTTAGGCAGTTTAAGAACCTTTGATTTGAGATGGGTGCCTTAGAAAGGGCTTGGGGAGGATTGCTTGATTTAACTTCAATTGGTTGATTGGTTTAAGAAATAAATAATAATACTACAGACTAATTCATAAATCATGTGCTTAGAATCTTCATAAGAACCTTACTAACAATGACACAGTGTCTGATTTATAATAATAATTCCTGGTAAACTGATAATCTTCTCAATAATGGATCCAAATAGGTCTGTATAAATACCTTTTAAGGGTGATTTTGAGCTTCTCATGGCATGTAGAGAGGGTTCTGCTCATGGTCTGAGGCTGACAAGCCTATCAGGGCAAGATCAGCACTTCCACTTGGTTTTTTCAATCAGCTGACTTTATATCTGCTGGATTTCTGTACTATGGTCCCTAGCAAGCCCCCTTGGAATTGAGTAAATGGTCTTATCTAGAGGACTGTCAACCACATAGTGGGAAACTTGAAAAAGCTTTACTTTATTTTCCAGCTATCAAGAGGCCATTCAAACAGGCGCAATTAGAAAAGAGATCTATCAACTTGAGAAGGAGAGATTGGGGGCAGTCCTCTACGCCCTTACAACAAAAGATCAAGCTGCGCTAGCTAACATTACAGCCAAGACAGCGAGAGCTGTGGCCATGAGTGCGGTTCAAAGCTTTCAAGCAGGCAAAACTTTACTTGGAGTTTTACCATTGAATCCAAGGAGTCCCATTCCATCATTAGCTCATTTGAAAATCAACCCTCAACCCATTGTCAGTTGATCTACCACTTCAGCCGGTTTGTATCATCACCATCATCCAACCACCCATGCTTGAGAACAATTGTGTCACCTCTTTCTGTACCTGCTTGACCATGTATACCTCACTTGTTGGCTTCCACCTGTTCTGTAGTAAATGATCCTGGTTGGACGGAGATTGATGAAGAAATCCTACAATCCAAAATTTGTGAGAGAAGGCTTGAGGCCAAGGAGAATATTTTAGCAGCCAAGGTGACTAAGTTGGCTCAAGATTGGCTCAAGCTAAGGTTTGAATAAGATTTTTTGAATTCCATGGCCCATCCTCATCCTCATCAGAACCCAAAGTTCACCTATAAATACCTTTGAAATTAATCATCCACGATTGATTGGGTCAAGGGTCTGAAGGTATCAGTGATATCATTGATCAGAGAGTACAAGATCCAATCCAAGGTGACATTAATATAATCCTTCAACTGTTTTATACCTAAGATCAAGTTGATGATTAAAAGTACATTAGCCCATGCCTCAATTATCCACGTGAAAGATCAGGATTGGATTGTGGTGGGGTTTCTCTTCAGATCAAATCAGATGGTAGGATCAAGTTGGTGAGATAATAAATTTACTGAGCACTTTCATCTCTTCATTGTTAGCAGATGAGATATCTAACCACCATGTATTGGCTTCAGAATCTACCTCTGTTCTGAAAGGCTTGCCAGACCTAGGTTGACCATTGGGAAGTGTTGATAGTTTCCATTTAGGCCAAGTGGGGCATCAGCCGTATCCAGATCAACCAAACCAATTGGTCCATCAACTCAATCCCATGATTGATCTTCCTGGATTTGGACCAAACAACGCTTTTCATTGGTCTTCTTGAGCAGATTCACGGGTTGAGGATGCAATGTGGATGATGGAGGTTTTTGGGTGGCTAGAGGATTGAGGGCGCTCAATCCAAGATTCTTGGATAAATCCTTGATCAATGTGGGAGATGCTAGTTCATCAATTCTATTGGGTGAAGACAAAACGGTAAGACCCTTTGAGTCAGGGGAAAGGATCATGGTTGGAGGGGATTTAACAACCAATGGAGAATCAAGTAACTCAAGAGCTTGATCCGTAGTGGAGTGAAGGAGGGGCGGAGGAAGGCATTGAATAAAGATGGGGGTCCCTTTTGGGGATTGGATTTGGGCTATCTTGATTTGAATGATTTGAGTGATGATGTTGACAATTTTCAGGATGAGAAGTATGTACAGGAATTGATTGTTTAGTTTTGATATGAGGTTTGGAAGCACCAGAGGGGGAATGGTGGGTGTGAGGAGGATGAAAACTGGGGAGGGAAGCATTGCAGGCGGCGGCAGAGGAAAAGCTGGAGGAGGCTTCCAGCAATCAATATGATGGAAGGATCAGCAACCAATGAGGGGCAGGAAGAGGAGGAGGAGGGGGGGAGGGGGGGGCTTACCAGGGGTGCCAACCAAAGGAGGAGGGGAGGTAGTGGGTGAGGTGGAGGTGATGGGTGTTTGGTGAGGAGGAGGAAGGAGTGGGCCATTGGTTAAGAGTTCAGTCAGCTTTTTTGTGTTTTCAACTTGCTTCTGGTAAGTTTGATTGGACATGTTGAGAAAGATGTTAATTTAATGTGGGTTGATGAGATGATGATGGGATTTGTGTGAAGATGGAGATGTGAGGAAATAGAGATGTGAAGCAATGGTGATGAGATGTGTTTGATGTGATGGAGATGGGATTGGTATGGATTTGCTGACATGGATGGATGTTTTGGATGTGATGGATGGTGGATGGATTATGATGCATGAATGGCCGATTTAATGGCGGGTTTGTTGTTTGAAATCTGCCATTTTCATGAAACCCGCCATTTTGAAATACACCAGTTAGGGGGTATGTGCATTTCAGAAAACCGCCATTAAAAATGGAGGGTTTGGTCAAAAAAAATGGTGGGTTTCTAATGGCGGGTTTTCTAACTCTGATACGCCCTATTAAAAGGAAAAATGTAAATACAATAAAGCCCTGAAAAAAGTATAATATTTGAATAAAACACAATAAACCAATCTCAATGGACTAGCACTAAATTTGAAATTCCAAAAAAAAATTTCAACTTTTGTTGAGCTGATACAATCATAACAATTAGAAAGAATTTTTTTGATTGGATCAGCCTGAAACAAGTTAAAATTATTTCATTGGAATAGCGCAAAACTAGGTCAATCCCCCCAAAAAATGGGGCTAGTCCATTGAGGCGGAGTTGATACCAGGCCACCTCAATGGACTAGCCTTGAAGTAAAAACACCAAAAAAAAGAATTTCAACTTGTTTTAAGCTGATCCCAATGAGTTCAACTTGTGTTAAGCTGATCCCATCATAATAAGTCTTAAACAAACTCAATGGAATGGCCCTAAATTAAAAATACGCAAAAAAACAGGTTTAACTTGTGTTAAGCTGATACCACGATATGAATTAAAAAAACTCCTTATGATGGGATCATTAAAACACAATTTTAACTGACTTACCAATAAAATCTCATTCAAAAAAACTCGACATAATGATGTTAACTCAAAACACTCAAAATGCTGATTTTCAAAATGTGATTATCATTTATATTAATAGAATTACAAGATCAGAGTCAGAAGTATATGTCAAAACAAGCCAAACCCAAATGATGAAATATAAACCCAAATGATAAAATAATATGATGATCATAAATTAGAATAAAAATCTAGTCAATCGTTGAGATGATCAACCCACCAAGATGCTTTCTTTGAATTAAAAGAAGAACTTTTTTCTATAATGGGAGGGATTAGAATCATATCTATTTCAATTATCAAATGAACCCAGTAGTTATTGTTAACAAAGAAAATTAACATGCAATCTGAAGTTTCTTTTAAACCCATTTTCATACAATTAAAAGTACAACATGAATCCAAGTACATGAAACAAATTTGCCTTCCATAAGTGTCTGCTATGATTTGGCCCATATGTGAATTTGAAAGTTATTTTGAGGAGGGAATCTTTTCATTGATGTCTTTAACATAAAGTCTTCCTTCAATCTTTTCAACCTATATGATATCACCAAGTATCTTAGCATAGCATGCCTTATGTTTCCTCAATGTTTCAATAATATCCCTTTGAACTTTAAAACATCTGTTATCATTGTACCCAAGTGATTTATCAATGACTTTAAATCTGCAATTCCCATTGACAAAAGGATAAAAAACCTCACCCATGAAATTAGGTAAGTTCTCAGTTATTGGATTGAGGTATTTTGCTTTTGTTTCCTATGATCAAAAACTACTTAGACAAAGTTATGAATTTCATTAATGAAAGCAAGGCTCACAAAAGATGAGCTTTGGTTTGAATTCTCCACTTCTTTTTCTCTCTGAGAAAATTATTCTGATTCTAAACAAAGGGAGCCTCATTCACTTTCAGTCTCTTCCTCCCAACTAATAAATTCAGACTCTGAGCCTAAGGACTTGTAAAATAATAATCATTTCCCATCAGTTCATTAAACCAAAAAAATGAAGACTTCTCAAAGTAAAACACTTACTACCTTTGGTCTTTTTGGTTCCCTTCTAACATTTTTTCCCTCTCAATTTCCCTTTCAACATTCTTGAATCTTGAAATTTCATGAAAAGTGTGTTTCAATTTGGGTTGACTGCAGCTGGAACATAAGACCTTTGGATAAAGCTTTAGCTTAGCATTCTTAGCAACCAGAGTGGTTGTGTGCTTGACCACAGACTTGAAAATCTGCACTCTGACTTATCCAGGTTTTCCCATCAAAATTGAAGTTAGTTTGTAAAGAAATTGAGATGAGTGAAGCAGTGCATAAATTTCAAGCTTTCAAAAATTAAAACCATCAATCATTAGTAAACTCATTCAGTCATTAGTAAAACAAATAGGAATTCAAAGGAATCATAAAAACGCAATTCAATCAATCCAAAAATCCAAACATCCAACTTACTGAATGGGAAGAGTCATAGTCTAACCTCCACTGAGCATGAAAATCCTCAGGCACAACAGATCCTCTTGATGCTAGTATTTCTTCTAAGATGTGGAAACAGGGAAATCCGATTTTTTTGGAAAATTAATTTGAGCACAGCTTTCCATCATGGTTGCGCTTTGACTTCTGGAATTGTTAACCAATGGATTTAATTTCCCTAATTGAAAATTTTTAACCCAAAGGTGAAAGTTCTTTTGGAAGAATGGTTCCTATATTTATTGAGATTTGTTTGTCAACAAATTCACTGATTTTATTTGGCTATAAATGGTTCCTTCAAGGTGTTTGCACACATCCAAAATTTTCCCCAAAGATCCAGCAAGTAATTGTTTCAAAGTAGAATGGGCCCTTTCTACTCAAGACATTTTTTTTATTTCCAAAGTCTGGGTTGACACAAGTCCAAACCATTACAAATGTCTTTTTTATAGGTAAAATTTTCTTTTCCATATACTCAAGTACATTCTCACGGTATTTCAAGAAAAACTGTATAAAATTCTCAACGTAAGCAATCCTAGCAGATATTAACAGAAGAAACAATAAATTGGCCTACTCTGAGTTCTGCATCATTGACTTCTGCCTGCTCCTTGGTTTCAGAGGCCCCATAATTTTCCCACAGAGACATAACAATTTTCTCTCCTACATGATCATTACTGAAGCAAAATTTGAAGTTTTCTTGGATATTTTTAGAAGAGTTGCAAGAGTACAACTGTCTGAATGACTCAGGGAAAGTATGCTCAATTGCACAAATCAGTGCTTTTTCACTGTCCATCAGAAAGACTTTGGGAAGCCTCTCTGGATCATAAGATAAATCCTTCAGTGCATTCACTTCCCAAATTTAGAACTCAAAATTTTCTTTTGTTATAAAACCAAAAGCCTTTGTAAATGTTTTCCTGTTGGCTGTCATTCCTAAAACATGCAATAGAGGTATTTTTTACCTATTTGTTTTATAAGTAAAATCCAACAAAGCTATATGATGGATTTTTTTGCAAAGTTTTATAGACTCAGGATGAGCCAAGAACAGGGCCTCTAAGCAACCCTTTCCACTGAATTTTGACCTGGAGACCCATTACATTTCTTGGAGAATTTCAAATATCACCTCCATAAATATTTTTCCCTTGAGTTCAGCTTTCCTACCTTTGTGCTTGGGGTTATAGATTGTTCTATTTTCAATGTATTCTAAAAAATAAATATTTCTCAATTTCCTTTTAAGTTGGACTGTATTGACCCCATCTTGCATTCCTTCCCTAATTTAACCCAAGGCCACATCAGAGATTCTCCTTAGTTGAGGATGCACTGAGGGGCTTCCAGATGGTTCATGATTGTTTTGTTCATTTCTAATGGAGAGGTGCAACATGGAATCTGCTGCTGTGCAACTTGCATGGATAATGAATCGACCCTTAACCTTCCTTTTGTGAGTTTTCCTGTGCCTTTTGATGAGGATTGGCCCTTCATACACTCCATATCTTGCACAGGCTAGATCAACATATTTTTTTATCTTTGAATTTAATGTTTTCAATTTTTAGCCATGCATGGCTGCCCATTTTTGACAATAATCTTCAGCTTCTTTTGTACTAGACGAGGCTCTCATAGGAGGAGGGCCAAGAATTTATGGCAAATATTAGTTAGATATTTGAATATTTAAATAGTTAAACCTGCCATGGTTACATTAGTATTTATCAAGCCAAATCATTCTCAGTCAAGAAGCATATGAAATTTGACCCGCAAGCTTGAGTCAATTCGAGTTTTGAAACATCTTCTTCCTCAATTTAAATCCTAGATGAGGATGAAATTGGGGATTTCAATGATTTATTTTCCAAATCCCTACCCAAATCCCCAGATTCCAAAGCTTTGTTAACAACACTTTTGATTAATTCCTTTAACGCAGCCATGTTTAATCTAGGGGGGCTTGGGTTTTCCACTGTTCCCATAAACCAAAAAAAATCCCAAGTCAATTTATTATTCAATCCAACTGTCTCAAAAAATCCAAATTCTGCTCACTTTTGATTCAAGAAAAATAAAATTATCTAACAAGAGAGTGATTTTTATGGTCGGTGTATCTGAAAAGCAAGTGATGTTTACAGTTTGTGAAAAGTCTTTGTTTTTCCAATAGGCAGAATGTGATCCCATTTTTTTTTTGGCCCAATAATAGTCCCGAAATGTATTCAAAATCCCCAAATTTGGGTTTGAAGCACTCAAATTTGGTCCAGGGATGCCTAGGTACCCCTAATTCCCCCTTAAAATGGCCCAGTTTTTTTTCCCAATAATAGTCCCAATATGTATGCCAAATCCCCAAATTTTGATTGAAAGCACTCAAAATTGGTCCAGGGATTCCTAGGTACCCCTAATTCCCCCTTAAAATAGCCCATTTTGGGCTATTTTTCCCCAAATGGGCCAGGAAGACACGTGCAACCCTGTTCAAAGCTTGCGCAGCCCCTAGGGGTTGCAGACCCCGTTTGCAACCCCCCGGGGGATGCATAAGTTCTAAACAACTTTGCTTGCTGCTTTTTGAGTTGTGAACCTGTGTTCATAACTCATATGGTTTGCAAATGGTGTTTCACACCTGTTTGAAACCCTGGGGTTGTGACTTTTACCCACCCCTTTTAATAATTCAAAAGGGTCAGACTATAATTTTTTTGTAATCCAAAGGGATACCCAAGAATAATTCTATAATTGATTACAAAAACCTTTACAAGCCTGGAATAAGATCTTGAAGTATCAAAATGAATTAGGTCACATTTATCAAAATATTTTACAAATAATTTGTGCAGTTACAAAAAATGGTGGTCCAAACAGCCCTTCATGATGCCATTTTTTGGGTTTGAGGTAGGATTTTAAGGTTTCAAATACTCAAAAGAAATCTTCCATGATATTTTCTGATTTTTATTAATTTCCTCTGCTTGAATAAAATATGACAATCAGCAAAACACCAACAGAAAAAGATTAAAAAATATTACCAAAAATGTCATTTGTTACAAATTTTGTGACATTTGTTAATTTCTCTAGAGGCAAAAAAACCTGAAAAAATTCAACAAAAATATTGCTCAAGCTCTTTTGTATGCTGGGGAAAAGACTGAAACTTCAAAAATACAAAATGATTGAAGAAAAAACCTTAAAAATGATGGTTAAAACTAAAGATAAAGTGGCCATTATTTTTATTTGTTTATTTTTGAGGGAAAGATAAAAGGGATTAATAACTTTCAAAAAATTCTTTGGAGGTTCTTGAACACTCTCTCCACAACTGCAACATCAAAAACAATATATTTAATTTTTTGAAAACCACATGCATTGAAGGGTTTTAGATTGGGCAGATTATGTTTGTGCAAAATTGGAACTGTATGAATTGAAGGGTTAGCCCGATGAGAAAAATGATTCCCTTTAATTAAATTAGATATAAAAACTATAATGAAGTAAATATATATATATATATATATATACATTACATGAAAGAGGGTATTATTTTTCTCACAAAACCTGCCCTTAAATTCACAGTTGTACTACATCCCAGCGCCATCTACCACACATGGCAAAATTTTTTATACAAAGGTGTCAGAATAAAATTACTTTTGGGAAATTTTATTCTGCAGTATTCTAGTTGGGTTTCTAAAAGACCTCATAAAAATCCCTTTGAAATTTTGAAGAATTGGAAAAATTTCAAAAATTCATCCAAAAAATCAAGAAAAAATAAAGAAATTCACATAGAATTTTTGGAACCATTTGTTTGAATTTTGAATTAGTAATTTTTTTGGTGCTTTGAACTCTCAGACATTTGAATAACCAAAGATATTTGAAGTATTTTTTTTTTGGTTTTTTTGGATGTATTTTTGGACTCCAAAATGTGTATTCAATCTAAAAGCACTTCAAAACAACACATCCTTCTCAATTCATTTTTACATCAGGCATGAAAGTTTTTATCAGTTTGTTTTTTAAAGAAATTTAAAATAAAATTAAAAGATGAAACTAAACATTTTTTTTGAGTGCTCATTAAAGGTTTTACCCCAAAAAATATTCATCACAATGAAAATAATTGGAAATAAAAGGGGTGGCTTGTCTTTTTTTTATCCTTTTTTTTGTTTTTCCTGAAAACATCTATTAGGGTGTTGTGGAGACTCCTTTGGGATTGGGTAAAGTTTAGCAAATAGCTTGCTGGAAGTCACTTGAGGGGGAATTTAGTACTACAACTACTGATAGGATAGATGAATACTAAGGGTTTTTTGAATTGCCTGCCCCTCTGTGTACTATAGTAGTCTCACAGAAATAAAATAAAAGAGATTTGTGGGTGAGTTTCAGATAGAGTTGCTACTAAAGTAGTCTTTATCAGACCTAGGATCAAATGTTTCAAGCTTGATAAGGAAGAAATGGTGCAATGGGTGACTTGGAGGATAGAAGCTTATTAAGGGAAAAATCCTTTACCCAGTCTTAATACTTTATATATTTTATCTTGTTTTATTGGTTACTGATTGATACTCCTTTGATGTTACAGGTGATGAGTGAATTAGGTTGAAATGGTTGAGACTATACTTGAAAACTGATGATGAATGGTTGATGATGATTGATGATGATGATGATGGATGAGTTAGGTGATGATTATGGTTGATGATGGATGAGGTAGTTGATGATGATGGTTGATGATTGATGATGTAGGTGGATGATGAGGGTTGATGATGATGATGAATGGTGATGGATGATGATAGATGATGATAGATGATGATGGATGATGGATGATGGTGATGATGATGAGTGAAGATGATGATGGGTGATGGTGATGATGATGGATGATGATGATTATGGATGATGATGAATGATGATTATGATGGATGATGACAATGATGGTTGGCAATGGTTGATGATGATGGTAATGATTGATGATGGTCAAGGTAGTTGATGATGAGGTTTTAATATTTTTTATAAGGTTTTAATATCTTTTATAGGGTTTAATAAATTTTATAATGGTTTAATATTTTATATAAGGGTTCAATACCCTTGATAAGGGTGACCACCCCAGGCTGCATGCCTGGGGGGATGGTGGGGAAATGGCTGGAGAGAGGCCCTCTGTTTATAGACATCAGGGGGGGATGTCACTTGGTGGCTGACTTGTGTTTGTGGGTGATTTGTCTGGTTTTGCAGGCAGTACCCTGCATAAATTGCTTCTGTATTATGTCCTGTAAGATGCTGTACGGCCTCTGCATTCAGTTTCTTGCATATATTTCTGTTTATACAGGTGTGGTGATTTTTTTGGTTCTGTATTAATTGCTTCTGTACTGCATGTGCCTGCTTGCATATATTGCTGTGTACAGATGAGGTGATTTTTTTGGTGCTGCATGCAGTGCCTTGCATATATTAATTCTTTATAGGCTGGTGAGGAGTTGGGTTATTTATGGGTTTAATGTACGTGGTATGTACTTGAAGTCTTCCAGAGTATGTTGATATATGTCTTTCACTGAGCTGTGCCACCTGATTGGGCTGTATCTTCTAATCCATGAGAGATAGAGGGGTACTTTGGCTGGGAAAATATAGGTTATTTTTGGTTTAGAATCCACTTTTGAGGTTAATTTGAGGATGAGGGCTTTCCCATATTCGAAAAGTGAGTGTGATGGCTGTAGGTTAGGTTTTGGTTTAACACAGCGTATCAGAGTTAAAATTTTGAAAAATTTGAATAGATTATTTCAGGAAAGATATCATTTTTTGAAAAAAATATTTCTTATCAAAAAAAACAATGAATCAATGGTTTTTACTGAAAAAAAATATTTTTTTTAAAAAAAATGGATAGGCCTGAAATCAGCCATTTAGTTTTTTGAAAATTTCAACTCTTATATGCCCTAGTATGATTTTATCCACACAAAACTAAACCAATATACTCCACATCACACCACACTACACCACACTACACCACTCCACACCACACCACTCCACACCACTCCATTCCAATCCACGCCACTCCATTACTACATCACACACCACTCATCATCTATCACCACAACTCAATAAAAATACCTCACCACTCCAAAACTATCAAATCAAACATCCCAAATTCAACTCTTCCAAAGAAAATACAAAAATTTATCTTCTCAAAAATGTTTTTGAAAAATTTTCAACTTTTAAACTTAAATCTTCAAGTAATCAATAAACCTCAATAAATACTTCCAAGAAAAAAAACTCCATCTTGTATCAATTCTCCAAATAATATTTTTTATTCATTACTCAATTTCTGCTCAATCTCTTTCTTAAGTACCAACTCCTATTTTCACTTCATTTTGTAAAAATAAAATCTCTTTTCAAAATGGCTCAGAAAAATATGCACCCAATTTTCAGAAATTGTTGACCAGGACCATCCTCCATTAACTCTTCTAATAAAACTAGTGATTCAACTCCTATTTCCCTTTCCTCATATACTCAAACTACTAATTCAAACCCTCCTGCCTCTCCTCCTGGACTATCATATAATTTAAAGCAAGATATACTTTATTCTATCCAATTATGGTCAAAGTCCCATCAATATTACATATCTGACTGAGTATCCAATGGCAAGTAACACATCTACCCATATCAATGTGATAAATATGGGAAATATGAACACAGAAAATATAAAAAGAGTTTGGAAAAAAAAAAAAACAAGAAAGACAAATTTAACTTTCAGATAATCTGAGAATTTTTCAAAAAAATTGGGTTTCTGGAAGTTTAAAGTATATTTCCAGATCACAACCATCCACCTTCAAATGATCCTTCAACTCTTCAAATCCACAGAAGAATTCAAGTGAAGGAAAAGGATACTTTGGCCAATTAAACCAAAGCTGGTTTTCCTTGCTGAAATATTTTAAATTCTCTTTTACAATCATTCTCATCTCCTGTTCATACCAAACTAAGTACTATTTAAAATAAAATATCCCAATTTAAAAGAACAATATCTTGATGGGAAATCTCCAATTGAAGCCCTAATACTAGATCTCTTAAATCCTGTTTTTTCTACAGAATTGTAAATCTGGATGTCCAAATAATTTCTTTATTTATTTCACATCTTGATTCCATTAAAACTCTAAAACCTTTCCCTAATCTTTGCATGATGGAATGCACATATAAAAAAAACTCTATTTCCCCTTCTTCATATTTTTGTGTTCAACAATTGTTTAAGAAATTTATCAGTTGGTTAATTTTTTTAATCTCAAGAGGAAAAAAATAACTATGAACAGGCCCTCAATCAAGTTCAGGAAAAATTAGAAAATTAAGAACACAGGGTTATTGTGAGAGAAAAGGAAACATATTGAATTGGTTCCATTGGAAATTGTTTCCCATCTTCTGATCATCTTATATTTCAATGGCAGAGTTTTAAATATATTTAAACAAATTTCAGGAATCCCTTCAAATCTGAAGATGAATGGAAGCTTTTCCAGAAACAATGGATAATCATCTTCTCTGTCTCTGGTATAGTTATGAAAATTTTAAAACAGATTTCAGGAAGCACTTCAAATCTGAAGATGAATCAAAGCTTTTCCAGAAAAAATGGAATCAGTTGTTCAATTCAAAACCTGAATAAATTTATCATGAAAAATTTAAACAGACTTTCTCTGGTCTGGAGTCCCCCTACATCTTAAAATCTGCTTGAAAACTGGATCCCGCCCCAAATAGATTTTCTCTTACTTGGCCATCACAAAATATCACTTTGGAAATAATGGTATCTCAAGAATAGAAGGACTTGACTCTTACATTGAGCAATTAATCAGTTCATCTACTGGTTCTTTTTTTAATTTCTTTCATAAAATTTAAAATTTCATCACCATCCAAATCCATGAAAGAGCTATTGAAGCCTCTCAGCAATATTTCATGAAGCTCATTGTCAGATCTCTGATACCAGGAACCTTGGAGTACTTTAGCTACAGAGAGTGATAAAAATGCTGGAGGTATTATTATTATTATTATTCCAATAATAAACACTTGGAAGCCCAAATAAATGATATAATAAGAGCAGTTTCAAGGTTTAATTGGTTTGGTAATAAATGGTTTTCAATATAATATAAAAGAGGGGCCACAGTTTTATACTACTGGGGATCTTTACAGACTAGCAACCTCTCTTCAAGGGGCCCCCTTAGGCAGTTTAAGAACCTTGGAATAAAGATTGGTGCCTTAGAAAGTACTTATTCCACTAATTTCCGGGAGTAACAGCACAAATGGCCAAGACAGGAAGGGTAACACTCACTCTGAGCACTTTACCACGAGAATCCTGAAATAATTGGAAGGGTTTCAGAGCAGATGGGGTGGATTGCTTGACTAAACTTCAAGGGTTGATTGGTTAATAAAAATAAATAATACTACTACAGAATAAGTCATAAATCACTTGCTTATTTTCATTTAAGCACTTGATCAACAATGAAACGGTGTCTGATTGATAATAATTATTCCTGGTGAACTGATTAACTGATTGGATCCAAAGAGGTCTGCATAAATACCTTTTTGGGGTGATTTTGATCTTCTCAGGGCACTTAGAGAGGGTTCTGCTTGTTGGCTGAGGCTGGAAAGCCAGTCAGGGCAAGATTAGCACGTCCACTTGGTGCTGTCAATCAGATGTCCTTAGATCTGCTGGATTTCTGTACTATTTTAGCCACAGGATCTGCTAATCTGTTATGGCCTTAATTTGATCATTCTGTATTCATCCTTCATTTTTACTATTGATATTGCTTTGAAGCGGGCGGATGTGGATTTATCCTAATATTTCATCATCTGCTGATCATGTAGATAATTTGTAATGATTTTCATGAACACTCCTTGTAGTGTTTCGTGGTCTTCAAAGATCAGGGTCAGTGATTTACATGGTAATCCTTGATCTTTGATTTATTGTTAAAAAATGTTTTAAACGTAATTTTCATTAAATTTATTTAAGTTTTGATCTTTTCAGATCATTAGTAATGCATATTTCAGTTTGTTACCTATACTAGGCAACTCTAACTAGATTTTAGCTCTTCTGAGCGGTACCTGGTTGTCAGATTAGTCACGACGGATCCAGACGCGGGGATCAGTTAGTACAGATGCGCGCGGGGTAGGATCCGCTGTGTGCGTGGCAGAATCAGCTGCGCGCGGGTCTCTAGTACGCGGGAATCTGCTACTAAGAGTACGTAGGGATACGTAATGATGCGGGGCTGCCCATGGGAATTGTGACATAACACATTTACGTGTGTAACTCCTAAAATATACACAACACCTCAATTCTGAGTGAATTTTAGGTGTAAACCCTGTACGTGACAACACGTGTGAAATATTAAAATGGGAGAAAAGTGCCATACTGGTGTTGTAATTTTTAGTACTTTTCTTTTTAATTATTTTAAAAATGTAAGGACTTGGAATTCAAGGGTGGGGTCAGTGAGTGACCCTACCTGATTTTGGGTGAGGAATCCATTTCTGTAATATTATCTATGGATTTCTCACTCCTTATTTTGTTAATTGAGATATTCTTATTTTCTCATAGTTTTGTGTTTCTATTGACAGTTTGCTCTGTACATAGTAGCAAGCTGACACTCATTGGTTTGCCTCACTGTGTGGATCATCTTTATAAAAAGAAAAGCCACTATGACTTCAAACTTTTAATCAATTAAATCAAATACCCTAACCTTCCACTTTATCATTACATCTTTTTGAAAATATCTCAACTAAACCAACTCAACCTCTCATCAGCCTCCCTCTAAGAACACACCTGAATTGAAATATTCCTGTAACTGACAAAGGATATTAATCCTGTAGATCTTGCAGTCTCCAACCTCTTCTACAAGGCTCACCATCTCCCTGGATTGGATAATATTTATTCCCATGTAAACCTTACCACTGTGTCATTTTTTTAGTCAACATTCCAAGGCTTCCTCTCTTTGTATTTTTCATTATTCTTTCAATATCTTATTCCATTCAGTGGTACATGTGAATGGTACAAATTTTCCACAACTTCTAGATCAGTCAGTACTCATCAGTCAAAATATGGGAAATCTCATCACAAATGGATTTCAAATACAGTCACAAGCAAAATCAAAAGTATGACAACCCCTGGGAAATCTCCTCTCTTACTTGATAAACCATCTCACAAGACCTCCTCTTAAAATTTCAAATATACTGGCCTCTCTCCCGTTTGTGGACTAATTCCACCCCATGAAATTTTTATAATACTTTTGACTGGTTAGTCCCTCTTCCAGTAGGGTTCATCGCAGCACAAGGAAACCTTCACACAGCCTGAGAAAATCATATCACCTTTCCACTTCCTGGTTTTAATCTTATACAATTCAAAAACTCCTTATTCAACAAAATTCTCCTGAAATTCTCTTCCCATCCTTCCTTTTCTCATACTTTTTAATCCTCCTCTCATCTTCTCCATTGCAATCCCAATAAATAATCCTTGAGATCTATGAGTAGTAGTTCCTGTGCCATCTGACTCTTCCATTCCAGAAGAATTTGTGACACACTCCTTGCTTTGACTGTGATTTCTCTTCTTATATGATTAAACCATGTATTCACAAATTTTAATCAGCAATCATCAATGGTCAACTCTTCCAAATGGCGGCTTCCGATCTTCAATGTTCTTTCAAAACCCTTCCTTTCAGTAATTTTTTTATTTTGATTCATGCTCAAATGAATAATTTTCAAATAGGTTTCTATTAAGCTTTCTCCAGTCAACTCCTAACCCTGACTAAGCTGGAGAATTGCAAACCTTGAGGTGTCATCAAGAACCACTAATGAACATAGATATTTAACTTAATTGTTTGAGTATTTCCTTAAATTCCCACCCGGATAACAATCTCATTATCTTGGTGAAATGAAGAAGCTCTACAGTGGGAATTATCAGATTTTTCAGATTCAAGAGACCAAATTAACTCAAAGAGCTAAAATAAGAGGAAGGCACAAAGGATAAGCCAATAAGCTCAAGAAGATATCTCAGTCCGCAAGTACAAGAGATGCATCCTTGTTTGAATATTTAGAACAGCTCAAGAGGATAGGAATTCCAAGGAAAGAATTTTGAGCAAATTTAATGGTCAGTAATCATTTATTGAAAAAATATCATATTTCATAATTTATGATTTGTATGTATTTATTCAGGTTTTTATAAAGTGGAAGGCCAAAAAGGAAAAGGGGAAGGGAAATAAGAAGGATAAATCAGAGGAATAGTTTAATTTATATATATAATTATTTATTTCTAGATTTAAACAGTTTTTTTAATAATATTTCATTTATTTAACATAGGATGATTTTGAAACTGCAGGAGAATCTTCAGAAGATAGAGGGCTCCCATATGTGGATTTCATTAATAAGGTAAGCTTCAACTTAATTTTTGTGTTGCTCTTTTTGATATAATTTTAGACTGATTTTTGCATTTAATACTTTCTCAGAGTTCTGGAAACATATTTAATAAGAGGTTTAAATTGGCTGAACACAATCCTGGGAAAATATAAACAGAAAAGAAACAAGCAAATTAAGATGATTAATCCCCTTTCCATCCTCCTAGAAATCATGTATTTGAAAAAACAGCAGCAACAATAAGTGTGAAAGTGACTACTTTTGATGATTTCTCATTTTTCAGGTTTTCTAAATGTTTTTGGATTTTTTTCTAGATTTCCTGAACATCATTCTATAATTATTATTGTAATGTTTTTATCCAATTTTGAATGGAAAAATTGAGTGTTATCCTCAAAACCCATTATTAATTTTATAAAAGAATTCTCATTTTTTCTTTTAGTTTCCATAGAAGGTATTCATTGCCCCTGCTGCAGCTATTCCAAATATATTCTAATTTCAATACGTTTTTGGAGATGGAAACCATGGATTCAGAAAAGAAGCTGGTTGTTTTGGAATCAAACCTGAAGGATGGATTTAAATTAGGAAACCAATGGGCAAAGAACTGGATTCAAACCCAATCTTCAAGGACCCAAAATAATGCATGAAATCTGGGATGAATAATTTCAAGAAGAAAGAAGGAAACTCAACCACCTTTCCAGCCCAGCTGAAATCAATTTTTAGATGAGATTTCCATGCCATGGCTTCTTTCTTTCTGAAACCTATAACTTTCCAGTGGCTGTATTTTATTCATTGATTACTTGAAATGTTTTTCCTCTTGATTACCCACCCACTTCAAATTCCAAATCTTCTACTATTTGGTTTATTGTTTATAAAAATTCAAAAATATTTTTTTCTTCAGTTTTAAGGCTGATTCTTTGCAAGCCTCCAAATTAGATCCACTTTGCAAAAGGTTTGTGACCAAGTATTTAAAATATTGGAAGAAAATTTTTGAAAAATAATTAGAGCTTGTTAATGGGGTTTTGGAACTTCAAGAAAATTCAGAACAAAAATAAAACCAATAATATTGGAAAAATATTTAAAAATAGTGGTGAGAATATTTTTAACAGTATTTTTTCTTTGTATTTATTAAAACATAACAAAAGGTAGAATGAAAAATGTGTAAAACCCATTTAATTTCCCATTATTTTCACTTTAATGAATATTTTTTGAGGTTCAATGTGCAATTAGCAGTCAGAATAATTTTAAGATTCATCTTTTGATTTATTTCAAATTTCCTGTAAAAGGAAAATTGAGAGAAAAATTGGAGATTGATTTAAAAGTAATTGAAAAGGGGATGTTAACTTTAAGTGTTTCAATGTTGGATGAAATTTTTGGTGGAAAATAATAAATTGCAAAAGGTTAATGTTAAATTCACAACTCTTTCAGTTGTGTACACAACTCTGTACACAACTCTTTGAGTTGTGTGCACAACTCAATGGGCCGTGTGGCACCCTACAGAACTCAAATGAGCTGTGTGGCATCCTACACAACTCAAATGAGCCGTGTGGCATGCTAAACTACTCAAATGGGCCTTGTGGCATGCTAAACGACTCAAATGAGCGGTCCGGCACGCTACACCACTGAAATGGGCCATGTGGCATGCTACACGACTCAAAGGGCCCGTGTGGCATGCTACACGTCCCATTTGAATTGTTTGGCAAGCTAAACAACTAAAATCAAGCTGCGTAGCCTACACCAAATAATAAATAATAAATAATAAATTAAAAATCATAAATTATAAATTATAATAAATAAAAGATAGTAAATAATAAATAATAATAAATAATAAATAATAAATAATAAATAATAAATAATAAATAATAAATAATAAATAATAAATAATAAATAATAAATAATAAATAATAAATAATAAATAATAAATAATAAATAATAAATAATAAATAATAAATAATAAATAATAAATAATAAATAATAAATAATAAATCATAAATAATAAATCATAAATAATAAATAATAAATAATAAATAATAAATAATAAATAATAAATAATAAATAATAAATAATAAATAATAAATAATAAATAATAAATAATAAATAATAAATAATAAATAATAAATAATAAATAATAAATAATAAATAATAAATAATAAATAATAAATAATAAATAATAAATAATAAATAATAGATAATAAATAATAAATAATAAATAATAAATAATAAATAATAAATAATAAATAATAAATAATAAATAATAAATAATAAATAATAAATAATAAATAATAAATAATAAATAATAAATAATAAATCATAAATAATAAATCATAAATAATAAATAATAAATAATAAATAATAAATAATAAATAATAAATAATAAATAATAAATAATAAATAATAAATAATAAATAATAAATAATAAATAATAAATAATAAATAATAAATAATAAATAATAAATAATAAATAATAGATAATAAATAATAAAAAATAAAAAATAATAAATAATAAATAATAAATAATAAATAATAAATAATAAATAATAAATAATAAATAATAAATAATAAATAATAAATAATAAATAATAAATAATAAATAATAAATAATAAATAATAAATAATAAATAATAAATAATAAATAATAAATAATAAATAATAAATAATAAATAATAAATAATAAATAATAAATAATAAATAATAAATAATAAATAATAAATAATAAATAATAAATAATAAATAATAAATAATAAATAATAAATAATAAATAATAAATAATAAATAATAAATAATAAATAATAAATAATAAATAATAAATAATAAATAATAAATAATAAATAATAAATAATAAATAATAAATAATAAATAATAAATAATAAATAATAAATAATAAATAATAAATAATAAATAATAAATAATAAATAATAAATAATAAATAATAAATAATAAATAATAAATAATAAATAATAAATAATAAATAATAAATAATAAATAATAAATAATAAATAATAAATAATAAATAATAAATAATAAATAATAAATAATAAATAATAAATAATAAATAATAAATAATAAATAATAAATAATAAATAATAAATAATAAATAATAAATAATAAATAATAAATAATAAATAATAAATAATAAATAATAAATAATAAATAATAAATAATAAATAATAAATAATAAATAATAAATAATAAATAATAAATAATAAATAATAAATAATAAATAATAAATAATAAATAATAAATAATAAATAATAAATAATAAATAATAAATAATAAATAATAAATAATAAATAATAAATAATAAATAATAAATAATAAATAATAAATAATAAATAATAAATAATAAATAATAAATAATAAATAATAAATAATAAATAATAAATAATAAATAATAAATAATAAATAATAAATAATAGGGTGTATCAAAGTTAGCAAACCCGCCATTAGAAACCCGCCATTTTTTTTGACAAAACCCGCCATTTTCAATGGCGGGTTTCTGAAATACACATACCCCCTAACTGGTGTATTTCAAAATGGCATGTTTCATGAAAATGGCGGATTTCAATCATCAAACACGCCATTAAACCCGCCATTTATGCATCATCATACATCCACCATCCATCACATCAAAAACACCCATCCACATCAGCAAATCCATACCGGTCCCATCTCCATCGCATGACACACATCTCTATTGTTTTTCACATACCTTCACATACCCATCTTCACACAAATCCCATCATCATCTCATCACCCCACATCACTCACCACCTTTCTCAACATGTCCAATCAAACATCCCGCCAGCAAGTTGAAAATGCAAAAAAGCTGACTGAACTTTTGCTACTGTTTGACTCCCATTCAGACTCTGATTCAGACTCCAATTTTGAATCAACTTGGTTAGCTTTGAATTCTCTGTTGGCAAAGAAATAAATGGTTCCAAGAATACACACTCTCCATAACCCTATGTATGAAAGGCAAAAGCTTCATCTCATCCCTGACTTAAGCTTCCAGCAACTGTTCCAAACTTTGTTGCCTTCTTTCATGAAACTTTTGGCAATGATTGAAGACCACCACATCTTCCAGAATAATTCTTGCAATCCTCAACGCGATCCAGCCATCCAACTTGCCGTTGCTCTTTGTAGATTGGGGTCAAATGGAAATGGAGCAGCAATCCATTGATTGGAAAATCTATTCTCAGTCAGTTACGGAAGCATTGACTTATACACCAAAAGAGTCATGATTGCTATCCTATCTTTTCGTCGCTTGGTCCTTTCATGGCCAACCAAAGAAGAATGCAAGGAGATATCTCAAGTAATGGAGACAGAAGGCTTTCCTGGTTGCATTGGTTTTGTTGATGGAACCACCATCCCCTTGAGTCAAAAACCCAACCTAGATGGCAACCACTATTTTGATCGTAAAAAAAGGCAATTGATTCATTCCTTTTCCAATTGCTATGATAAAACTTTGGATCACACACTGACCAAATATGTTCCATCTCTTTGTTTAGATACTCCGTGGCACTAGAACTTGTTTGCAATAACAGCAAGAATTTCATCTCCCTCCATGCTGGCCTTCCAGGTTCTTGTCATGATTCATATGTTCTCAATCGGATGCAGATTGCCCAACAACCAGAGATCTACTTTGACCAAGATCAATACCTTCTGGCCGATTTGGCTTATGCTAGTGGGAAATATGTAGTTCCAGCATACCGGAATGTTTTGTCCAATGATCAAGGAAAAACCAATTTTAACTATCATCTTGCCCAATCACGAGTTTGGATTGAGCATGCCATAGGAATTCTGAAAGGAAGATGGGCCAGCTTAAGGGAGATGCAAAACCAGCTCCAATGTTCCAAAGATATGAGGTTCCTCATCAACTGGATTATCACTTGTGTAATCCTTCACAACCTTTTGGCTGACATCAAAGATGAATGGGACAAAATATTCCAAGATGATATTCCTGATCCGCCTCAAGTCATCCCTTTCTCATCTGGTCCCTCATCTTCTTCTATGAGAGAGCGGATTCTTCCTCTCACCCTTGCTCGCTTTGATGAGTAATTTTTGATTTTGAAATTGGTAAAAATTCCCTTCACTGTATTTTTTTGGTTTTGGTTGTTCACCCAAGATTCATAGGCTGAGTTTTTTTTTATTTATTTTTTTAGTGTACTTGAATTCAAAAACACCTCCACCTCAAACCCTGCCACTCACCAAATGCCACCCCCTCCCCCTCACCACTCAACCCCTTCAACCTCACCCCACTCACTCACCGGTCAAACCCTGCCTCCTCCTCACCAAACCACCTCACTCATCACCACCACCTTCAAAACCTCACCAAAACACCACCACCTTCACTCTTTACCAACCTCACCAACATCCACATCACCAACAACATACCTACCTCCCACCCAACCTCCATCAACCATCAAAGGTGAGTCCCCTCCCCTCATTGAATCACCTTTCTATTTTTTCACCTGGCTGATCTCCTACCATAACCCTCCCTTTGAACCCCCTTAGGTCCAGCCAGCCCAGTCCCCCTCCCCCTCCTCATCCTCTGGTCCATCCTCTGCCCTTGGTGAGTCCCCCCTCCCCTTCATCTTCTTCCTGCCATCGATTGATTGCCAATCGATTGCCCAATCGATTCGCAATCAATTGCCCAATCAATTGGCAATTGATTGCCCAATCGATTGGAAATTGATTGCCCAATCAATTGCCAATTGATCAGGAAATTGATTGGCAATTGATCGCTTGATTTATTTTCAATCAATCGCTTGATTGATTCGCAATCAATTGCTTGATCAATTTGCAATCGATTGCTCAATCAATTCGCAATCAATCAAGCGATTGATTCGCGATAAATTGGCCAATCATTTGGGCCGATCGATGCAGAGTTTTTGGAGGGTACAGGGAACTGACTTTCCCTTTGTTTTTTCTTTGTTTTTGTTTCTTTTTTTTTTTAGGTTTTCTAGCTCTGCCAGAACACATTCTCTCAAGTCTTACGCCAACCAAGCTACGTCCTGGGACAGTCAGGTTTGCCTAGTATGATGCCAGCCGAGGCTCCTCATCATTACCACTCCTCCCCAGCTAATTCTATTCTTTTGATATCTATTCCTTCACTGCTTACCAAACTCAAAATGTTATACATCCATTCAAATTTCACCTTGATCCTCACCTTGGGTGCAGCAAGTGCCTGGGAGGGAGAAAGATGGAAGGAGATGGTATGAAAAACATAAAGAGAGGTGGCAAGCAGAGGAATTGTTGATTTTGATCTCTTTTTTATTTTTTTAATCCCACCGTTTGTCGCCAATAATGAGAACGTTGCTGACATTTTTTTTTTTATTTTTTTGACCGGTCTTTTTGTTTGTCCAACCCCTTTTTTGATATTGATTCCTTCACTGCCTACCGAACTCAAAACGTTATACATCCATTCAAATTTCACCTTGATCCTCACCTTGGGTGCAGCAAGTGCCTGGGAGGGAGAAAGATGGAAGGAGATGGTATGAAAAACATAAAGAGAGGTGGCAAGCAGAGGAATTGTTGATTTTGATCTCTTTTTTATTTTTTTAATCCCACTGTTTGTCGCCAATAATGAGAACGTTGCTGACATTTTTTTTTTATTTTTTTGACCGGTCTTTTTGTTTGTCCAACCCCTTTTTTGATATTGATTCCTTCACTGCCTACCGAACTCAAAACGTTATACATCCATTCAAATTTCACCTTGATCCTCACCTTGGGTGCAGCAAGTGCCTGGGAGGGAGAAAGATGGAAGGATATGGTATGAAAAACATAAAGAGAGGTGGCAAGCAGAGGAATCATAGAAAAAGGAGGGCTCAAATGAGGGATTTGGAAATTTCTTTGGAAGTGACTGACGACTGGATCAAGGAAAATTTTGCCTGGTATAGACACCCTGCTATCACGGCTGAAAAGAAAAAGAACCCTTGAAAACCCACCCAGGAAGAATTTAAGCAAGCAAAACAGACAATTGGGGCTTTCCACTTCTTCCACCATGGAAAAGTTATTGTTCTTGACCAATCTGATCACCATGCTCTGGTTGCCGTCATTGAATTTGTGCCTTTGGATTGAATATCTGAGCAAGATAAGAAAGATATCAACTTTGTGAAGACATTCCTTCACTGTTCAAAAAAATTTGTCAACCTGGTTGGTCCCTCAAGATCTTGGGGTGGAAAAATGTGGGTGATTGGTTGGCAAAAATCAATGAACCCTTTGGATTTATTCGGACGTTATGTGAAGAAATCATCCATTAGATCTTCTCCTCAAGAGTACGCTGTCCTCAACCTAAAGGCCAACAAAGTATCCCAAATTTTAGGACAAATGTTTTGTAATTTGGCCAAACTTGCCTTTGAATCAAACCGTGATACCATGAAGGACAGCAACATCCCCTCTTTCTCTTTGTTGGAATTTGGTTCCAAGCCAACACCTTTTGATTGCTCCCCACACCTCACTTTCACCTTGGATTATTTTTACAATTCTCCTCATATTGACAAAGGAGACATCTCTGGCTATTCCTTTTTACTTGTGGTCCCAACCAAAAAATCAAATGGTCAACTTATTGAAGATACGCATGAATATCAAGTTTTGGATGGTCAATTTGTTTTTCCTGACCTTGGCTTTGGAATTGATTTCAAGCAAAAAGGTATAGTCAAAATGGTTTGGGCGGCTAATAAGTACAAGCACTGTACCTTTCCAGCTGTGGACACAGCAACCCATACCAGAATGGCAATGTCACTCCAAATTAATAAAAAAACTCAGAGCACTTGTAGGGACATGAAAAACGGCCAAATTTACTCTAGAGAAAAAAATATCAATAAAAACAAAAAAGATCTGTATATTGGTGGGGTTAAGAATGCTCTCAAACGTTGTTTTAGTAAAAAATAATTTGTTTTTCTTTCATCCATGCAAATATATTTACAAGCCCAGCATTTGAGTAATCTGCTGTATTTCTTCTACCAATCTACCACTGCCAATGCAAGCCAAAGCTACTGATACTCTATCCTTTTTTTTGTTTGCCCGTTGTTCCCTCTCCTTTTCCAGTTGCACTTGCTGCAGATCCTTCTCCTTTTCCTCTTTTTGAAACTCTAGTTCAGCTTGTTTCAACCTCCACTCAGCATCCAATTTTTTTTGATTAGCCAAAGTCTCGGTGTGGTGACCAATCCGGGACACCACGGGGAAAAAAAAAAAAAAAAAAAATATTTTTTTTTTGGTTGTACCCCTATGGGTACCTTCATTTCCCCCCATCTCTCAACTTCTCCCTGTCCTAGCGGTCTAGGACAGGCCTCTTGCCTGTCTCTCTGCTTCGATCCCCCCCTCAAATGTTCAACTCCTACTTGTCGCGCTTGCGGCCCTGACTTTGGGAAACGCGAGCGATTGTCGAACCACCTTCAACAATCCCTTTGATCCTTCCCGATCCTCTCATCCAACCGACGCCGTCGCTTGTTGCAACGGTCGTCAACTATCATTCAATCGATCTCATCATACCCACCATCTCAACCTATCAGAGCATCATCATCACCCACTCCGTCATCATCAGCTCCAGAGGATCCCACTCGATCCACTCATCAACCATGCCATCAACGACCATCAACTGATCCAACCAACGACCGCGAGCAACCGCTCGCGGCCGTCGGAACCTTCACCCCGCTGTCGCCGCCAATCGGGCGACGACAGCCGTTGTCGACACCCGCAACTGCTGTCGCGGGTGTCCATCTGGTTGCCCGCGGTCATTGTTGATGCGGGCAACATTTCTTTTTTTTTTTTTTCCTCTCATGTCATCTTATTTTTTATTTTTTCATTTTCCCGCACCTATTTGTAGTATCTCTTGTACATAGTATACAGGGCCTCATGTCTATAAAAGGAGGGGCTCTCCCCTGCCTTTTGGCCCAGCATCCCATCAGACCATCATCATCTCATCTCATCTGTTTCCCCCATCATCATAATCAACTTATCCATGGGCATCCTTCCCCACTTATCTGAGCAACTTATCCGGGTATATCCATGATTGCCCCTTGATCCTTTGAGCCTCCGTACTCAAACTCTGTCCCTTGTGACCTTGATCCTTATCACCAACCAATAGCCTTGCTGGTTGAAGAAGAATTCCTGTCTGTCTGAATTCTTGGGTGTGTTATACCACTCTGATCCATTTTTCCGACCATACTGGTCTTGATCTCTCCTTGATCATCTTTCTGGAGCCAATCACGTTTTATTGAAGAGGTTTTATTAAGCTTAAAAACCTGGAGTGTTATACCTCCCTTCTTCTTTAAGGTTGAATTTTGCCACTCTATTATTGAGTCCCTTGAGAAGTGTTGGGATATTCTTGCTCAAATTTGTTATTGATTTGCTTCTAGAGCTTCATAAACAAATTGCTTTTATTTTGTTCAGCCTCCCACAGTTATCTGGTACCCTTCAAGCGCTTGATTGCGGAGAGTTGGGCAGGTTAATTGAGAACCTGGAGGTTGGTTGGGATTGAGTTGATCTTTCCTAATCAGCTGCTGACGACCAGAGTTATTAGCTTGTGGGCGTTGTTCCTTACAACTGCCTTGTTCTATTGAACTCTGAACAAACCTTGACTTATTTTTTCAAGTCTTTACCTGCACCATCTTGCCTCAGATAGTGTTGTTTCCATCGCTACCGACCACTCTTATCCTCTTCCCTTACTTTGATTTCTCATCCATAAGGTTCTGGACCTTGATTCCGGTTACATTTAAATATTATTGTAACTCCTAGGAGGGCAGCCTAAACAGCACCTTTCCCCTCCACAGAACTGCCACGGCTTAGCACCGTTTGGAGTCTTACATTTGGTCCCGAGGGCCGGGATCAAACCAGCAACCTTGGGATTTACAGTCCCAATACATTTAAAATCAACTTCGAAATCCAATCTTTTTTTTTTTCCTATTTTTTTCTCTTCTCAAATCTGATCCGTGGAGGCAACTTATCCTAGAAGTAAGTCCTCCCAATTTGTGCACCGCTTGGGCAAGATACTTGTCGTTTTTGGCGAAACCCTACTCTTGCCACACTCGTGAGCCACTTTGGAAATCTGCTCTTTGGATCCCCTAGGAACTCTGTTATTTGATATGGCATCTTCCGCTACTCCAACCACCTCTGTCTGACCTAAGATGGTAAAGATCAAACCTCAGAACAAGAACTTAGGCTTCAACAGTACAAATGTCAAGCAATTCTTGGACTCCTACAAAATGGCTGCTGAAGTGGATGGAGCTAGTGAATTTGATATGGCTTATCAGTTGCGATTCTTTATCTCCTCTGATGAAGTTATGGAGGTAATCGAGTCTTTTGAGGGATTTGAATCCCATAACTGGACGCTTCTCAGGGAGGCTATGTTGGCATACTGGGGTAAAATAGATTTGGCTAGGTTTACTCTGCAGGATTTGGATGCTCTGGTTTCTCAGTGGATCTCCAATGGTGGTATTTCTTCAGCCTCTGACTATCAGATTTTTAGGAAGTCTTGGGATCCCATTCAAAACTATCTTATCCAAAACGATCACATTGACACAGTGGACGAAATTCAAGCAAAGTTCTTCCAATCTTTTTCGTTGGCTGTGCAGGAACGGATTAAAGAAGAACTGGTCAAATCTGGATCCATGATTACCACCAGGGATAATCGATTCAAGCTCCCTATTTTTCTCACCCTTAGGAGTACTGTGGATAAAGTCATGAAAGGTCAAACTGCTCTTACCTTTGAAAAGCCTAGAACTACTGAACCGGTCCATGCTCCTTCTTTTAAAGAGTCAAACTATATTATTATTAAAATGGAGGCAGATTGTAGGCCTAAAGCAGATCCTAATTCCAATCGAGAACCTACTACTATAGATGAAATCACCAAGTTACTTAGAGCCTTTGAGAACAAAATAGATCAAAAGATTTCTTCGCTAGCTACTCCTAAAACTCCTTCTTCTGTCCCCAAATCAACTCTGGTCTGTTACTACTGTCATAGGGAAGGCCATGGAACCAGACGATTCCAAGAACTTCAGAAGGACCTAAAGGAAAAGTTGGTAGAGCAGAGGGGGAACAATTACTTCCTCCCTAATGGTGCCCTAATCCCTTTTGACTTGTCTTGTCCTATCCAACATGTGGTGGCCTCTTACCAGCCATCACCTCCTGTGAAAGCATTTCTTGCTTCCTTTGAATTTTGATCATCCTGTGGTACCCTCCAACCTTGGTATCCTCCAGCTATTTCTTCCTCTAGTCTTGCTGGGACTACTTATCAATCTGATCCAGCCAGGAAACGACATGAGGAACCTAAACCTCATAAGGCTCCTTCCTTGCCAACTTCAATCCTTCGAAAACCCGTTAAACGTCAATCATCACTTGAGCCTCCTTCCTCCAATGTAGAATACATGGAGGTGGAAAAGGAACCACTCATGGAAAGGTTCCCAGATCACCCCGATCCTTCTCCCTCACCTCAACCTTCTAACCCTATCTTAGATTCTGCATCACCTGAACTTCCTCCCTCCACCCAGCCCAAAGTTCAATTTGAAAGGGGCATCTCCAAGGATCACCCCAATGCTGTGGAGGGAGTATTAAAGAAAATTTCTGATCTCAAAATTCCTGATCTATCTGTGGCTGAACTCCTATCAATCTCTCCATCTGTTGCTGAAGGAATGAAGAAATGGGTCTCTTGTCGACGTGTGGAAATTGGCCCTGAAGAACTCAAAGTCTCCTCTGGCACTTTAATGGAGGACTCTGGTGGAACCAGTCCTTCTTTAGACTCCAACCTTTATTCCTGTCCCCTTGGCTTCCTTCCTTGTTATCTTGGTGACTCAGCTAAAACTGTTTCTCCTCTTGTGGATTCTGGATCTCAGCTTAACTTAATCTTGGATGCTATGGCCTGCAAGCTCAAACTTAGTCCTAGGGTCAGCTTCAACTCTGAAGTGTATGGGATAGGAAATCAAGCTTGTGAACTGGTTGGTATTGCTGAAGATGTACCGGTCAGGATTGGTTGAAATATTGTTGGAACCTGCCACTTTTGGATCACTCGTTTGGACAGTCCTATGATCTTGGGACGACCCTTCTTAATGGACTTTGGTGCAACCCTTATGTTTTCTGATCAAGTTGGGGAGAAAATTCTTCTCCCTGATGCTGATGGCAGGAAAATTGAAGTTCCTCTTTGCTCTTTGGATTCTGGTCGTTGGGAAAGAGATTTTCCTGGTCATTCTCCCAAATCATCTTTTAAGGGGAAGCAGAAGGATAACTCTAGTTCCTCTCATTTTTTAGGGGAATAGTTGATCCTACTAATAGTTGTAGTTCTTTTCAGCCTCAGACTGCAACTCAAGGGTCAACTCCCATCCCTCAGGCTTATTTTTCATTCCTTTCATCATTCTCTTCTGAGCTCAAGAATATTAAAAAACAAAAACATATCAAAATAGAAAAATCCAAAAATATTTCTTCTCCATCTCCTTCTCTCTCTGGATCTGTTGTGTCTTCTTTTCCTTCTACTTTTGAATCTGATCAATCTTCTCTCAGTTCCGTTTTGAATCTCCGCAATGAGTCTAAACTAGATCCTAATTGCAATTCTGTTTTTGGTGATTTTGGTATGAAGGAATATGGGCTTCAGTGGAGGCAATTTGGGGTACAAGTAAGTCCTCCCAATTGTGCACTGCCAGGGCAATCTTCTACCATCATTTTTGAAACCCTACCTTGTGCCACACATGTGAGCAACGTATTATCTCCTGGTTCTCCTTTTATGGAAAAGGCACCCTTCAAGGATATTGCAGAACATCGGACTTGGAAGATGTTGGAACTTGGACTCAGCTTTCATAATCAAGTCTCTCTGGTCAACTCTTGGAGGAAACAAGAACTTCTCTCTTTTGCCACCAAGTATAAACCAGTTGCTAAGAAGATCCAACCAGTCAACCAGCCTATGCCTCTCAACCTCAATCCTCCCCTTATGCGTCCTCCTCTATCTTGCGATCCTTACTGTGGTCTTCCTCAATCTCTTACTGGTCCCTTTGTGCCTAATGGACGGGTCACTGAAGAACGTCTGAAGGTGGTCAACTTTGGTCCAGATGGATGGCTTCTTCCTGATGAGTTAAATTTAATCAAAAATGTCTTATCTCTAAGGGAAAAATCTATTTCTTTCTGTGAAGAAGAGAGAGGTCTCTTGCGGGAATCCTATGGCCTCCCTTATATCATCCCTGTAGTTGAACATGATCCTTGGCAAAAGAAAAAGATCCCTATCCCTGCTGCTAAAGTTGACGAATTCATCAAGTTGGTCCGGGAACGAGTTCGAACTGGCCTGTATGAACAGTCAACTTCTAGTTACTCCAGCCCCGTCTTCTGTGTACTCAAGAGTAATGTTAAACTTAGAATAGTTCATGATCTTCAACCTCTTAATAAAGTTACTATTAAAGACTCTGGTATCCCTCCTGCTACTGAAGAATTTGTTGAATCCTTTGCGGGGAGAGCTTGCTATGGTCTAGGGGATATTATGGGTGGCTATGATGAACAATCCTTACTTCCTATTTCTTGTCCTCTCACTACCTTCAATACTCCTCTTGGTCAATTTCAACTTACTCAATTGCCTCAAGGAGCCACCAATTTGGTTGCAGTCTATCAGGCTCAGATGATGTGGATCCTCCAGGATGAAATCCCTGATCATGCTGGTATCTTTATTGACAATGGAGGAATTAAAGGTCCAGTATCTGACTATGATAATGAGCTCTTACCTTGGCATTCAGGAATTTGTCGTTTTATCTGGGAATATGCTACTACCTTGGAGAGGATTCTGTTTTGAATCGAGGAATCTGGCCTTACTGTCTCTGGATCCAAACTGGCGGCTTGTGTCCCTGCTCTGGAAATTGTTGGTCATGTGGTCTGCAAGGAAGGAAGAAGGATGGCACCAGCCAAAGTCAAAAAGATCATCTCTTGGCCTACCCCAATCAATCCAACTGAAGTTAGGGGCTTTCTAGGTGTTTTCACTTATGTTAGAATCTTTATCCCATCTTTATCCCAAATCTGTGCACCCTTGCGTTGTCTAACCAGAAAAGATGCTGAATGGATTTGGACCCAAGATTGTGAATGTGCTTTCCAGCTACTCAAAAGGATAGTTGGTAAAGACATAGTTTTGAAAAAGATCTCTTATGGACCTGGAGCTGGCAAGATCAAGCTGGCTGTCGATTCTAGTTATCAATCTGTTGGGGCCGTCCTTACTCAGGAAGATGAAAATGGTTGGGACCGTCCTGCTCTTTATGAATCTTTGTTGTTTTCAGATGTAGAATCTAGATACTCCCAGCCCAAACTGGAACTCTGTGGTGTGGCTCAAATGATGAAGAAACTTCAAACCGTTCTCTGGGGCCAACATTTTGAATTGCAAGTTGATGCTTGATCCATCATTGAAATGATCAACGCTCCCAGTCTTCCCAATGCTCCTATGACTCGTTGGGTGGCCTTTATCCAGCTTTTCTCTTTTGATATTGTTCACAGGCCAGGAAAATCTTTCACCATGCCTGACGGTTTATCTCAACAACCTCTTGGGAACAACAAATCTGATGTTGGAACCGATTTCAATGAAGAGGAACCTTTAATCCAACCTATTTTTCTTTTTCTTCTCAAAATTATTCTGGCTTTCAACAAGGCTTCTAGCTTAAATTAGAGCAGTACCTTTCAACTCTTCAAAAACCTCCTGATCTCTCTGCTAAGGAATTTCGATCTCTTAAACAAAAGTCTTCTAATTTTTTTGTTCAAGGCTCTAGACTTATGAAGAGAGGCAATCATTGTGCTCTTATTGTTGTTACTATTCCCTCTAAACAAGATTCTATCCTTGAAAGTCTCCATGAAGGCCTTGGTCATTGTGGGGAAACCAAAACTTATCAACAATTATCCGAACGATTCTGGTGGCCATCTTTGAAGAAATCCATCTCCCAATGGTGCAAGAGTTGTGAAGTTTGTCAAAAATGTGATCTTAGGCGCCCAGCTGAAATTTGCTATCCTACTGGGGAGTCCACTATATTTGGAAGGATTGCTATGGATGTGGTTCATATTAAGGCAGGTGGTGCTAAGTACCTCATTGTGGCTAGAGATGATTTTTCCGGATGGGTTGAAGCAAAATTTCTTAAGAACCTTAGCTCTGAATCAGTGGCAGCTTTCCTCTACGAGACCTGGACAATTTGTTATGGCCTGGCTCAATCTTACTCTACTGATGGTGGCTCTGAATTTGGGGGCAAGCTTGCTGAAATGATCCAATCCCTTCCTGGACAACATAGAGTTACTACTCCTTATTATCCTGAAGGCCAAGGCATGGTGGAACAAGGTTATGCCCCTTTGAAGGCTGCACTTGTTAAACTGGCTGGTGAAAGAGGCAAGAATTGTTGCAAATTCCTTCCTCTTGTTCTCTTCTCTGATCAAATCTCAACCAAAAGGACTACTGGCTACTCACCTTATGAAATCATCTTTGGTCAAAGAGCAGTCCTTCCTTTGGATCTGGAAATGGAATCTTTCTTGGGTATCTCTTGGGAAGAGGTGTCCTCAACTACTGATCTGTTAGTTGCTAGATCCAAGCAACTGGAGCGAAGTGAAGACGTTCGTGATGAAGCTTATCAAAAGATGATGGATTCCAGAGCAAAATCCCTCCAGTATTGGGAGGACAAGCACTCTAATCGAATCAGGGAGCCCTTGAACCCTGGTGACCTAGTTTTAGCTTATAATCAATCTTTGGAGACCCAGTGGGGCAAGCTTTTCTCTAATTGTTGGAATGGCCCTTATCGAGTGGTTCATCAAGTTAGAGGTGGATCTTATGTTTTGGAGGAGCTGGATGGTACTCGGTTGGCCAGAAGGTTCTCTGCTGATCAAGTCAAGAAGTTTCATTGTCGTGGGGGCAACTTATCTCAGAAGTAAGTCCTCCCAATTGTGCACCACCAGGGTCATTTGCTGCGTTTTTGTTGTAAAACTCTACTGTATGCCACATATGTGAGCACCTGGGACTTCCTCCTTGTTCTATTCCTGCCGCTTCTAGGGCTCATTTGGAATAATCAAGATATTTTCCTCAACTCTTCAATTGCTCTCAAGATCAAGAAATGGCCAATCTTTGCTTCAATTTCTTTGTTCCCTGCCTTTTTTTTTAATCCCTTCAAATTTTAGATGGAGACTAGGGACAGTCTGTAAGTTGGGGAGAGATGTGGTGACCAATCCGGGACACCACAGGAAAAAAAAAAAAAAAAAAAATTTTTTTTTTGGTTGTACCCCTATGGGTACCTTCATTTCCCCCCATCTCTCAACTTCTCCCTGTCCTAGCAGTCTAGGACAGGCCTCTTGCCTGTCTCTCCGCTTCAATCCCCCCCTCCTATGTTCAACTCCTACTTGTCGCGCTCGCGGCCCTGACTTTTGGCGATGCGAGCTATCGTCAAACCACCTTCAACAATCCCTTTGATCCTTCCCGATCCTCTCATCCAACCGACGCCGTCGCTTGTTGCAACGGTCGTCAAATATCATTTGATTGATCTCAACCTATCAGAGCATCATCATCACCCACTCCGTCATCATCAGCTCCAGAGGATCCCACTCGATCCACTCATCAACCATGCCATCGATGACCATCAACTGATCCGACCGACGACCGCGAGCAACCGCTCGCGGCCGTTGAAACCTTCACCCCGCTGTCGCCGCCGATCGGGCGATGACAGCCGTTTTTGACACCCGCAACCGCTGTCGCGGGTGTCCATCTGGTTGCCCGCGGTCATTGTTGATGCGGGCGACATTTCTTTTTTTTTTTTTTCCTCTCATGTCATCTTTTTTTTTATGTTTTCATTTTCCCGCACCTATTTGTAGTATCTCTTGTACATAGTATACAGGGCCTCATGTCTATAAAAGGAGGGGCTCTCCCCTGCCTTTTGGCCCAGCATCCCATCAGACCATCATCATCTCATCTCATCTGTTTCCCCCATCATCATAATCAACTTATCCATGGGCATCCTTCCCCACTTATCTGAGCTACTTATCCGGGTATATCCATGATTGCCCCTTGATCCTTTGAGCCTCCATACTCAAACTCTGTCCCTTGTGACCTTGATCCTTATCACCAACCAATAGCCTTGCTGGTTGAAGAAGAATTCCTGTCTGTCTGAATTCTTGGGTGTGTTATACCACTCTGATCCCTTTTTCCGACCATACTGGTCTTGATCTCTCCTTGATCATCTTTCTGGAGCCAATCACGTTTGATTGAAGAGGTTTTATTAAGCTTAAAAACCTGGAGTGTTATACCTCCCTTCTTCTTTGAGGTTGAATTTTGCCACGCTATTCTTGAGTCCCTTGAGAAGTGTTGGGATATTCTTGCTCGAATTCATTATTGATTTGCTTCTAGAGCTTCATAAACAAATTGCTTTTGTTTTGTTCAGCCTCCCACAGTTATCTGGTACCCTTCAAGCGCTTGATTGCGGAGAGTTGGGCAGGTTCATTGAGAACCTGGAGGTTGGTTGGGATTGAGTTGATCTTTCCTAATCAGCTGCTTACAACCAGAGTTATTAGCTTGTGGGCGTTGTTCCTTACAACTGCCTTGTTCTATCGAACTCTGAACAAACCTTGACTTATTTGTTCAATTCTTTACCTGCACCATCTTGCCTCAGATAGTGTTGTTTCCATCGCTACCAACAACTCTTATCCTCTTCCCTTACTTTGATTTCTCATCCATAAGGTTCTGGACCTTGATTCCGGTTACATTTAAATATTATTGTAAATCCTAGGAGGGCAGCCTAAAAAGCACCTTTCCCCTCCACAGAACTGCCACGGCTTAGCACCGTTTGGAGTCTTACATTGGCTTGCTGCTTTTGACCATCCATGGCCAGTTGAAAATCCCACTTTTGCTTTTCAAACTGAAGTTTATCTGATTCAATTTGTGATTTCACTGTTTTTTGGAGGGGCATGGCAATGAGAATGATTTTGAAAGCAAGGATATTGAATCAATCAACTTACATGAATCTTGCTTCTCCATGATTTCTTCAAAGCCCGAAAAACTGGAAGTGTTTCTCCTCTTTTGATGACTTTTGGGGTTGACATTGATGGAATTGGAGGCCTTTTGCTTACCCTTGGCAGAGGAGGTTTGAGTCTGAAAGTCCTCACTAGTATTTGAAGGCAATGTGGAAGGCCCCATTGGCTTGAGTTTTTGTCCAATCAAAAATGGATGAGCCTGTTTTTTTACAATGTAAATCAGTCAGGAGCAACCAGACAGAATCAAAAACAATTTAGTTCCTTACTTGAGCAGATGTTGATGGCAATGGTGATCCAGGAATAACATCCTCCTCATTGGGAAAGTTCTCCAGTTGCTCTGCCCCAGGAAGAGAGAAATCAAAAGAAGGAAGTGAGGGGTCCAAGGTCAGGATTGACTGATCAATCAATACCAAAGTAGAAGTGATTGGAGCCAATTGTGTTTCAATATCCTCCTCGTCATCTGATGGGGGCCACTCCAAGGCAGAGGTTTCATCAAGGTCCCCATTGGTAGGCTGAGCATCCCCAGCCAAGTCCTTGGCATCAACGGAATCGGATTTTGGGCATTGAAAGCAGCTAGGGGGGTGATGTTGGCCTTCTTTCCAAAGATTTCATCCATTTGAATATAAAAAGGACAAATGGAGTCCAACTTATCAACCACCGAGTTGATTCCTTTGGCTTTTTCCAAGTCGGTGATACCAAAGCCAGTGGGGATAGACATGGAGTGGGCCTTTTTATACTTGGTTTGATAGTTTTTGAACCGCTCCCTCATCTGTTTGGATGACAGATCCAGCCTACCTTTTGTTTTGTTCTTGAGTTCATTGGCCATCAGGAGATAACCATTGACCTTAGAGGATTGAGGTTGGCCAACAGGTGTTTTGTTGTCGGATCCAAAGCAGGCATTGTAGTTGGAGGTAATTTTCAGCCAGTTTACCAGGATGATGTGATCAGCTCTCTTGAGCTGACTTGAGCCCTTGGAATCTGATGGGGGAGGATTGTTTGTTGTGGAGTTCCTTGGTGATGTTCTCTTGGGTGTGTTGGACTTGCGGGGGGCGGTTTGCTGAGGGGCCATTTGAAAGAGTAAGGGCTATGCAAGTGATGAGAGCAATAAAGTGATGAGAGTGGTGAAGTTTGGAGAGCGATAAAGTGGATGAGAGTGATCAAGTGATGAGAGCGATAAAGTGATGAGAGTGGTCAATCAATTTTATGATGAGGGTGGGGGTAAAAAATTTTCCAATTAGGTTGGAGGTAGAAGGAGTTGGGAAGACAGGGGTGTATGACGCGGAAAGGTGGTGGAAGCATTTAAATACTTTATTTGAAAAAACCCACTTATTTCAGGTTAACTTTGACACGTCTGATCTGAAATAAGTGGGTTTTTTTGATTTTTAATGGCGGGTTTGAAATGGCGGATTTGGGTTGAAACCCGCCATTAAAAAATGGCGGATTTGGTTAACTTTGATACCCCCTAATAAATAATAAATAATAAATAATAAATAATAAATAATAAATAATAAATAATAAATAATAAATAATAAATAATAAATAATAATAAATAATAAATAATAAATAATAAATAATAAATAATAAATAATAAATAATAAATAATAAATAATAAATAATAAATAATAAATAATAAATAATAAATAATAAATAATAAATAATAAATAATAAATAATAAATAATAAATAATAAATAATAAATAATAAATAATAAATAATAAATAATAAATAATAAATAATAAATAATAAATAATAAATAATAAATAATAAATAATAAATAATAAATAATAAATAATAAATAATAAATAATAAATAATAAATAATAAATAATAAATAATAAATAATAAATAATAAATAATAAATAATAAATAATAAATAATAAATAATATAATAATAATAAATAATAAATAATAAATAATAAATAATAAATAATAAATAATAAATAATAAATAATAAATAATAAATAATAAATAATAAATAATAAATAATAAATAATAAATAATAAATAATAGGGCGTATCAGAGTTAAGCAAACCTGCCATTTTTTAATGGCAGGTTTGCTTAACTCAGTGCCCAAAAAAAATACGGGGTGCGAGGGAATTGGGCTGGCCCTTTGGGTTGGGGTTGGGTTGTGTTTTGGGTTGGGTTTTTTTTCAGGCTGATCAACAGAAGGAGGGGGGCCGGCCATCAGTGGTTGAGGGGGGGGACCGGGCTGGCGGAGGGAGGTGGGGGGGCCAAGGGCGGTGGGTGGCCCAAGGGCGGTGGGGGGGCCAGGTGGGTGTAGGCAGCCGCCGGGGGGACGGCCAAGGGCAGTGGGGGGGCCCGGTGGGGGGGCCAAGGGCAGCGGGGGGGCCAGGCCGGCGGAGGGAGGTGGGGGGGCCAGGCTGGCCAAAGGAGGTGAGGGGATTGCAAGCGAGGGCAGAAAGGGCGGCTGGGGGGCCAAGGGGCAGCGGGGGGGCAGGGCCAGTGGAGGGAGGTGGGGGGATTGCCAGCAAGGGAGGTGGGGGAGGTGGGGGGGTGGGGGGATTGCCAGCAAGGGGGTTGGGGGAGGTGGGGGGGTGGGCCGCCAAGCAAGGGTGGTGGGGCCGGCGGAGGGAGGTGGGGGGGTGGGCTTCCAAGCAAGGGTGGTGGGGCCAACCAAAGCAAGGGTGGTGGGGGGGAGAGGGGGGGGGGCATTAGTGGGGAGTAAGGGAGAGGGGGTGAGGGGGGTGGGGAAAGGTTGATGAGCAGGAGGGGGGGAGCTTACCTGGGGAATCAACCAAGGAGGTGAGGTGGGGGGGGCTGAAGGGGGAAGGGGGGTGGATGTCAGTATTGGATGATGTGGATGATGAGGAGGAGGGGGGAAGCTTACCAGGTGTGCTGGTGAGGTGGATGTTGTGCGTGAGGGGAGGAGGATGAGGAGGAGGGGCAGGATCTTACCAGGGGGGGGAGTGGTGGGTGAGGTGGAGGTGGAGGGTGAGGTGGAGGTGGAGGGTGAGGTGGAGGGTGAGGTGGAGAGTGGACTGGTGGTGGGTGAGGAGGAGAGTGGACCGGTGGTTTATTGGTGTGAGGTGGGTGGTTTGGAAGTTTTGGTTCTGTTTTTGTCCAAGTCCACCAAAAAAAAAATCCAAGTCAGCCCTGGATGCTTGGTTGAACAACTAAAACCAAAAAAGATATTTCACCTATTTAAAAACCAAATGCTACACATCAAAGTGAGCAAGTGTGAGTCGTAGAATTCACTCTCTCATGGCCAAAGATGAGGTAGAAGATGAGATGGGGATGACTTGAGGAGGATCAGGAATATCATCTTCAAATATTTTGTCCCATTCATCTTTGATGTCAGCAAAACAATTGTGAAGGCTTACACAAGTGATAATCCAGTTTATGAGGAACTTCATGTCTTTGGGTTTTTGAAGCTGGTTTTGCATTTCCCTTAATCTGGCCCATCTTCCTTTCAGGACTCCTATGGCATGCTCAATACAAACTTGTGATTGAGCAAGATGATAGTTGAAATTGGGTTTTCCTTGATTGTTGGACAAAATATTCTGGTATGCTGGAGCCACATATTTCCCACTAGCATAAGCTGAATCAGCCAGAAGTTATTGATTGTGGTCAAATAGTTCTCTGGTTGTTGGGAAATCCGCATCCAATTGAACATGTATGAATCATGACAAGAACCTGGAAGGCCAGCATGGAGGGATATGAACTTCTTGTTGTTATCACAAACAATTTTTAGTGCCACAGAGTATTTAAACAAACAGACAAAACATATTTGGT
This sequence comes from Puccinia polysora, assembly GCA_025617555.3. Taxonomy (NCBI): domain Eukaryota; kingdom Fungi; phylum Basidiomycota; class Pucciniomycetes; order Pucciniales; family Pucciniaceae; genus Puccinia; species Puccinia polysora. The sequence goes on along the minus strand of CM062642.1, from coordinate 27,828,809 downwards.
CAGTGTGTGATCAACTGTGTTATCAAAGTGATTGGAAAAGATGTGAATCAATTTCCTTTTTTCCAATCAAAATATTGGTTGCCATCTATCTTGGGTTTTTGACTCAAGGGGATGGTGGTTCCATCAACAAAAACAATGAAACCAGTAAATCCTTTGGTTTCCATTACTTGAGATATCTCCTTGCATTCTTCTTTTTTTGGCCAAGAAAGGACTGAGAGACAGAAAGATAGGATAGCAACCATGACTCTTTTGGTGTATGATTCAATTGTTCCGTATCAAACTGAGAATATATTTTTTAATTGATGAATTGCTGCTCCATTTCCATTTGATCCCAATCCAAAAAGAGCAACAGAAAGTTGGATAGCTGGATTGCTTTGAAGATTCCATGAATTGTTCTGGAAGATGTGGTGGTCTTCAATCATCTCCAAAAGTTTTATGAATGAAGGCAATAGAGTTTGGAACAGTTGCTGGAAGCTTGGGTTGGGGAGGAGATGAAGCTTTTTCCTTTCATACATTGGGTTGTGGAGAGTTTTTCTTCTTGAAACCATGCATCACTTTTGTAATAGAGCATTTAAAGGCAACCAAGTTGATTCCAGATCTGACTCTGAATTGTATTCCAAATTGCAGTCAAATACTAAAAAAAGTTCAGTCAGCTTTTTTGCATTTTCAAATTGCTGCCAAGAAGTTTGATGGGACATGTTGAGAAAGATGGTGATTTGATGTGGGGTGATGAGATGATGATGGGGATTTGTGTGAAGATGCAGATGTGAAGCAATATAGATGTGAAGCAATAGAGATGTGAAGCAATAGAGATGTGAAGCAATAGAGATGTGAAGAAATAGAGATTTGAAGAGATGGAGATGTGAATTGATGGAGATGTGAAGCGATGGAGATGAGATGTGTGTGATGTGATGGAGATGGGACCGGTATGGATTTGCTGATGTGGATGGGTTTTTTAGATGTGATGGATGGTGGATGGATGGTGATGCATGAATGGCAGGTTTAATGTTGGGTTTGATGTTTGAAATCTGCCATTTTCATGAAACCCGCCATTTTGAAATACACCAGTTAGGGGGTATGTGTATTTCAGAAACCCGCCATTAAAAATGGAGGGTTTTCTAACTCTGATATGCCCTAATATGGTTGTGTACAGGGGTACCAAAATCAAAAATGCCCATTATGGTGGGTATATGCCCCCCCAGGGGTTGCGTGTTTTTAGAAAAACCGTTTGGAGTAGTGTATGGGCCCCCACGGGTTGAGGGGCCATACACAACTCCCACACAACTGGAGCCGTGAATTTAACATTACCCATTGAAAAAATCCAAAAGAAAAATTCTTAAAGCTCTTTGATTTTTCAAATTTCTGAGATTTGGGAGCACACAAAATTAATGCAAAAGAAAAAGTAATGGTTCCAACAGTTACAAGATATTTTTTCTTTTTTATTTTATTTATTTTTTGGATGGATTTTTGAAGTTGTTTCCATTCTTAAGAAATTGTAAACTATTTTGTATTAGATTTTTAGAAAACCAAACACTAGGCTGCAGCTTGGCATTTCCAAAAAAAAATTGTTTCAACACCCATATGAAAAATGCTTTTGCCATGTCAGGTAGGTGGTGCAGGGACATTTTACACCCTTTAGTTTAAGGGTAGTGGTTGTGAGGGATAAACAGCACAAAAAAAATGAAAAATGAAAATTAAAACAATAAATAGAAATATACAGATAAAATGAATACAAAACAAAAAAAACAAAACAAAAATCAGCAAGACAAGACACATCAAAAAAAAAATAAAACAAAATAAAACAAAAAAAAAAAACCAAAAACCAAAAAACCAAAAAAAAGGCCAATGTTAAATGCGCAAGCTCATGGTTGCAAAAGGGCAATACTGCTGTTAAAAAACAATGTGGGTTGCAAATGGCAAATAACGGCCCAAAAAGAAGAAAGCGCAGTTTCTTGCAACTTGTGCATCCCCTGGGAGGGTTGCAAAACCTCTTTTGCAACCCATTTTGGGTTTTGATTGGCGAGTTGCAACCAGGGATGCGCAAGTCACAAGCAGGGAATGTGCTTATTTTCCTGGCCCATTGGGGCTACTACCCACCCAAATGGGCCATTTGAGGGGGGATTTGGGGTCCCTAGGAACCCCTGGACCACATTTGAGTGCTGTCAACCCAAATTTGGGGATCTGGCATACTTTGTGGGACTATTGGAGCGCAAAAGGAAACTTGGAAACCAATAATTCTTCCTATTGGTAAAACCACTCTTGACACAAACCACATACACACAAAACACATTCCCATTGGATAAATTAATTTTTCGTAAACCCAAAAGTGAGCAAACTTTTGGAGTTTTTGGATTGAAAATTGCATTGAATACTAAATTTATTTTGAATTTATCTGGTTTATGGGAACAGTGGAAAGCCCAAGCCCTCCAAGATTAAACATGGCTATGTTGAAAGACTTAATTAAAAGTTTACTTAAAAAGCTTTGGTGGAGTCTAGGGTTTTGGGTATGGAGTTGGAAAAGAAAACATTGGAAGCCCCTATTGCATCCTAATCTAGGGTTAAAATTGAGGAACAAGATGTTTCTTCACAACTGGAACAGGATTTTTTGTCAAATCTGGAATTGAATAAAGGTGGTGGGTCACATTTCATACGTCATTGGACTGAGAAAGATTTGGCTTGACAAATACTAATGCAGATAAGAGTTTCCAGAACCACTTGACCCTCTTCCTGTGAGAGCCTTTCCTAGTACAAAAGAAGTCAATATTTATTTTCAGAAATGGGAAGCCATGCATGTGTGAGAGCCTTTCCTAGTACAAAAGAAGTCAATATTTATTTTCAGAAATGGGAATCCATGCATGGATGCACATTGAAGACTTTCAATTCAAGAAGACAAGAATACATGGATATAGCATTTGCCAGATTTGGGGTTTATGAAGGGCCATGCCTCACAAAATGTCAAAGGAAAACTCAAACTAGGAATTCTGGGTTTCAATTTGTGATCCATGCAAGTAGAAAAGTACAGACCCCATGCAACATCTCTCCATCAGAAATGACCTACACAATCTTCAACCATCTGAAAGTCCTTCAGCGCAACCTCAAGTGAGGAGAATCTCTGGTCAAGAATTAGATTTACTTACGGAAGGCATGAAATATGGGCTCAATGCATTTCAAATTGAAATGAAATTGAGAAAGCTTGACGGTGGAGAATACATTGACAATAAAAAAGTCTTCAAAACTAAACAAAGGGTAAAGCTTGCAGAACTGGATGGGAAAGGTGTAATGGATGTCCTATTGGAAATGCTTCAGGAATCCCAGTGGGTTTCCAGGTCCAAATTTGGTGGAGAGGGACAGTTAGAGGCCTGTTTCTTGGCTCATCCCAAGTCTATAAAACTTTTCAAAAAATTCCATCATATTGCATTGTTGGACTGTAACTATAAAACAAATAGGTAAAAAATCCCTCTGTTGCATTTTGTAGGAATTACTGTCAACAAAAAGACTTTTAAAAAGGCTTTTGTTTTTATAACAAAAGAAACTTATCAGTTCTAAACTTGGGCGCTGATAAAATTAAAGGATTTGGATCATGACCCCAAGAGGCTTCCCAAAGTCTTTTTGGCAGACCGTGAAAAAGCTCTTATTTTTTCTATTAAACATAGTTTCCCTGAGTCATCCAGACAGTCATTCTTCTGGCACTTTTCTAAAAACATTCAAGAAAACTTTAAAGTGCTCTTAAGAAATCAAGATGAAGGATGGAAAATTTTCATGAATCTTTGGGCCAAGTATGGGGCCTTTAAAACCAAGCGGCAGGAAGAATTAAATGATGCAGAAATCATAGTATGCCAATTTATTGCTTCTTCTATTGATCTCTGCTGGAAGTGCTTACTTTGTGACATGTATACAGTTTTTCTTGGAATACCGCAAGGATTTACTTGAGTATATTGAAAAGAATATTTTCCCTATCAAAGAGACCTTTGTAACAGTGTGCACTTTTGTCAACCCAGACTTTGGAAATAAAACAATTTCTTGGGTAGAAGGGACCCATTCTACTTTGAGACAATTACTTGCAGGATCCTTGGGGAAAATTATGGATGTGTGGAAAGACCTTGAAGGAACTATTGAAATTCAAATCCAATCAGTCCATGCAGCACTTAAAAACTCTCAAATAAAGTTGGGAACAGGTCCTCCAACAGAACTGTTACCTTTGGGTCACAAATTGTCAATTGAGGCAATTGAACTCTTTGTGTAACTATTTTAGAAGTTAAAACAAAAACCATGATGGCAAGGTGTGCTCAAATTCATATTCAAAAATGATGGGCTTGCCTTGCTCCCACATTTTAGGTGAAATACTAGCATCAAGAGGATCCATTTTTCCTGAGGATTTTCATCCTCAGTGGCAGTTAGACTATGACCATTCCAATCAAGTAAGTAAGTTCTTTTGAAGGATACCAATTATTCAAAAGAAAGATTAATTAATGGACTGAAAGATTATTTATTGGATTGAAAAATTAATTATTGGATTGAAAGATCAATTATTGAATTGAAAGATTAATTATTGGATTGACAAATTAATAATTTTTTGTTTTTTTGGAATTTGGAAACAGATCCAGGGCTTGATGAAGAATATCAAATTTTTAAAAAGTGGAATTACATGTAAAGGGAAAAACCTAAAGAAGTACGGTTGGAGATTTTAAGGTCAATGCTCAAGAATACAGCCGCTTTGATTGCCATTCCAAGGGTTGAGCCAAAGTTGCTAAGGTCAAGTGGCGTTTGACCCAAATTTAAAGCAACCCATTGTGAGCTTTCTAAATTTGAACCTGTTGAAAGAGCAATTAAGAGGTAAAAAAGGGTTAAAAGGGTACTAAAAAGACCAAAGGCAGTAAGTCTTTTATTTTTAGAAAAGTTCATTTTTATGGTTTAATGAACTGATAGGAAAATTATTTCTGTAGTGCAAGGATGGCCGTTCATCTGAATCTCATAGCTCAGAGGACAAGACCAAAGAAAGTGTTAAAAGGGGACCAAAAAGACCAAAGATAGTAAGTATTTTATTTTGAGAAATTTTCATTTTTATGGTTTAATGAACTGAAGGGAAAATCATTTCTGTAGTGCAAGGATGGCTCTTCATTTGAATTTGATGTTTCAGTGGAGCAGACTGAAAGTTCATTGGGGTTGGTGCCTTTTGAATCAGATTCCTTTTTGGAGGATGAATCAGAAGAAATTGAGGAGTCAAACAGAAGCTCATCTTTTGTTATTGTTGATTCCTTTAATGAGATTAGGATTTTGGCTAACTAATTTTTGATTTTAGGAACCAAAAGTGAATTAACTCAATCAAATACCTGAGAACTTACATAAGTCCTTGGGGCAGGTTTGGGATCTGGCTGGTGATGTAAATTGTGGATTAAGATTCATTGCTAAATCACTTGAGTATGATGAGAATGGATGGTTTAATGTACCATATGAATTTATTGAAACAGTGAGTAATGATAAGATGTGCTATTCTGAGATTCTTGGGGGCAATAAAGATGTTGAAAAGATAGAAAAAAGACTTGATGTTTTTAGAATTCTAGTCTTACATTGTGTTGCCTCTTCCTTGAGTGCAACCCCTTGTTAAGCTTTATATTCTTATTTTATGCTCTAAGTTTTTTGTCTAGTATTATCTCTATAATAATCTTGTCAAGTCTTATTTCCAGTATAATCTTTATCTTAACCCACAGTAGCTTTTACCACAAGTATTTTAGTCTAGTAAATTCTTTATTTTGTTCCACCAGCATCAACTCTAGTGCTTTATTTATCTCTCATCCACAGTTTCCTGTCTCCTGAAGCTTTCTTGTGAAATCTTGTGTTTCACATTTATGCTTATCAAACTTTCCCTATTCATCCATCTTGTCAACCACATGTCAGCCCCATTTTAATTAGTCTACTTAAAGCTGCATGTTTCCAAGTGAATGAAAATCATCTTTTCTGTCTCACCTTGAACAAGAGTGCCTCCATCTGACTCCTATATTTTCTTCCCTTGGCTTCATAAGATCTCAATCTTCTTCCTCTTGAGTCATAAAACTGCAGCACTTCAATCTAAATTTCACATGGTTAAAAGCCAGAATGCTCCCCTGAGCAAATTAACCCAATTCTTAATCTTAAAACTTCTCAATTTATCTCTCAAGTGTATCATCCTGCCATCTTGGTTTCATCTCATATTATCCTGGTCATTCATCCTGTTGCAACAACCACAAGCTCAATTGATTCCTTGAGGATCTATGTTGTGTTCTTCTGTCATCTTTTCTTTCCATAACTTGCCGCTTCATCTATCTGTGTGGTTTTATCATTGCTTTGAATCTTAAACGTCCCATTGTGCTATCTCCTTCACCATTGGCTTGTTTTATTGATTCACTAAGTACTGACCTAGCTATTTCTTGCAAATTCAATCAACTTCACTTCCCCTCTGATCCATTGATACAACAACATCTCAGCTTGCCTTTGCGCCACCTCGTAAATTTGCTTTAAATTAACCACTAAGATCTTGGTTGGATCCTGGCAAGTTAAACTTCCTTTATGCATCACTACCTCACCTCATTGCCTCAACTAAAAAATTGTTTTATCCACCGCTTCCTTAGTTTTTCATCATCTATAGGATTTTTTGACTCATCAAGCACCCCTGTACCTGTCAAGTTAAACTTCCTTGATGCATCACTACCTCACCCCATTGCCTCAACTAAAAAATTGTTTGATCCACCGCTTCCTTAGTTTTTCATCATCTATAGGATTTTTTGACTCATCAAGCACCCCTGTACCTGTCAAGTTAAACTTCCTTGATGCATCACTACCTCACCTCATTGCCTCAACTAAAAAATTGTTTGATCCACCACTTCCTCAGTTTTTCATCATCTATAGGATTTTTGACTCATCAAGCACACCTGTACTCAAGAAAATTGATCCCTTGCTAACTCAGCTCAGTCAACTCAGCAAGCGCCAATCCTGCATCTTTAATTTTTACTTCTGTACTTGCTTGAATTTCAACAAACGGTCCATCTGATCCCTGTCTGTTACCTCCTAGCAAGCTTGTCCTTTTTTGGTCCTTTTTTGACTTATTTCCTATCCAACCCAAGCAACTCTGCACCTTTTCTGTCTTCTTCTTTCAATCACTTGAAACCTTTTTAATGTATTCCTCAAATTTATCCTTGCGCCTTCTTGTCATGACATTGAATCAACTTAGCAATTTCAATACTGTAGTGACCTTGTTCTCCCAGCTTGGATCTAGTCCTATGATGCCTTCCTGGTTTCCAGTTTCAGTGTCTTCATATGCTCATTATCAGTCTCTTAGGTTTGGTTGCTACCATTAAATTCCTCCATTGCCTCATTGATTCACTCCAGTCTCTTTGTTTTTCTTGCTCTCCTAAAGTTGAGCAGTTTGAATTCTACTCAATTTTCTGGTCTGTTGCTACCTCAAGTTTTACTCTTACTGATTTGAAATTATATACACTGCCCTCAAATATTAGGCAAGAGGGCGTGCTAGAATTCTATTCTTACATTGTGTTGCCTAATACTTGAGTGCAACAATTTTTTAAGCGTTATATCTTATGTTTTTCTCTAAGTTTTTGGTCTAGTATTATCTCTATAATAATCTTTAGTATTATTTCCAGTATAATCTCCATCTTAACCTAAAGTGGATTTTACTTCAATTATTTTAGTCTAGTAAATTCTTTATTTTGTTCCACCAGTATGAACTCTAGTGCTTTCTTTATCTCTCATTTTCAGTGGCCTGTCTCCTGAAGCTATCTTGTGAGATCTTGTGTCTCACATTCCTGCTTATCAAACTTGCTCTATTCATCCATCTTTTCAGCCACATTTCAACCTCATTGTAATTATTCTACTCAAAGATGAATGTTTTGGAGTGAATAAAAATCATCTTCTCTGTCTCACCTTGAACAAGAGTGCCCACATCTGACTCCTATATCCGCTTCCCTTGGTGTTATAAGACCTCAATCCTCATCCTCTCAAGTCCTACAACCAGAGAACTTCACGCTAGATTCCACAGATGTTAATCAAATCAGTGAAAAGATTCCCTATTCAAAATGGCTTTCAAATTTATATATGGGTCAGATAATAGTAGATACTTATGGAAGACCAATATTTTTCATTCCATTGTATTCATGCTTTAGTTATACTCCTATGAAAATGGAGGCAAAAGAAGCATCAGACCCAATATTAATTTCATTTTTTAATAATAGCTATTGGGTCCAGCTTATACTTAAGGGATTCTTGATTACCATCCCTCCCATAGTTTCCAAAACACATTCCATGATTTCCAAAAAAGCTTCTGGTTGGGTTGATCACCTCAAAGATCAAATTTAGTTGTATTCTAATTTATAGAAATAATTTTAATTTCATCATTTGGTTTTGGGCTCTGATTCTGATCTTGTAATTCTATCAATAGAAAGGGTTATCAAATTTTGAACATCATTATGTTGAGTTTTTTTTGAGTTAAAATCATTATGATGAGTGTATTGAATGAGATTTTCATGGTAATTCAGTTAAACATTTGTTAGGCTGATACCATCATAAGGAGTAGTTTTACTTCTTGTTATTAGATCAGCTTAACACAAGCTGAAATTTTTTTTTTGGTGTTTTTACTTTAGGGCTTGAAAAGTTACATGTCTTTTTATTTGGTGTTTTTAATTTAGGGCTTTTCAAGTTACTTTTATTTTTTTTGGTGTTTTTATTTAGGGCCTGTCAAGTTGAACTTTTATTTTTTGGCACTTTTACTTTAGGGCTGCTCCATAGACTCTTTATTTGTTTTTTATTTATTTTAATTAATTTTTATTAATTTTTATTTCTTTTTGGCCTTATTTTTATTCATATTTATGTATTTTTATTTATTTTTCTTCAATTTATTTTCTTTTTTTATTTATTTTTATTTTAATCTTTTTTCCACAAATGGGTTGTGAACAGCCCCTCACAACTCCAGATTGTGTTGTGAGCGGCTGTTCACAACTGAGATGGGTGATGAGGGCTGTCAAAAACTGCAACAGGTTGCAATTGGCTTTTTGCAACCCAAAGAGGGTCAAAAGTTGTGCCATCCAACCCTTTTTAGGTTGTGAGGTTGCAAACAGGTGTGAATCGCCATTCATGAACCATACAGGTTTCAAATGGCAAATCACGGCCCAACAAGCAGCAAGCCAAGTTGCTTGCCACTTGCACATCCCCTGGGGGGTTGCAATTGGTGAGTTAAAAATTTTTTGGGTTGCAACCGGGGATTTGCAAGTCACCAGCAGGGGTTGCGCTTGTTTTCCTGGCCCATTTGGGCTACTCCCCCCCCTTCCCCCAAACGGGCCATTTGAGGGGGGATTTGGGGTACCTAGGGACCCCTGGACCACATTTGAGTGATTTCAACCCAAATTTGGGGATCTGTCATACTATTTGGGACTATTGGAGCACAAAAATAAAATTGAAAATCAATAATTCTTCCTATTGGCAAAACCACTCATGACACAAACCACATACACACAAAAATTTTTCTCAACCCAAAAGTGAGCAAACTTTTGGAGTTGTTGGATTGAAAATTGCATTGAATACTAAATTTATTTTGAATTTATTTGGTTTATGGGAACAGTGGAAATCCCAAGCCCTCCCAGATTAAACATGGCTACATTTAAGGACTTAATTAAAATTTTACTTAACAAAGCTTTGGTGGAATCTATGCATTTGGGTAGGGACTTGGATGTAAGCTTGCTACTTGCACAGAGCAAACTATCAAAGTATAATAAAAAAGAAATAAATTATAAATAATGAAAGGATTGAAAAATCCTAAATTATTATTACCAATTTGGATTCCTCACCTAAAACAAGGTATGGTCACTCACTGACCCCACCCTTGAAATTCAACTCCTTACATTTTTAAATAAATTTACAAGAAAATGGCCCAAAATCACAACACCAATTCAACTGGTTTTTTGGCCATTCCTATATTTCACATGTTTTGTCAGATATAGGTTACAAACCTAAAATTCACTCAAAATTGAGGTGTTGTGTATATTTCAGGAGTTACAGGCAGATTTGTGTTCTGTCACAATTCACGCATGCAGCCCCACATCCATACAGGAAAGTTAAATGCGCCTGACACTCAAAATGTAGGCACCTGTCAAGAAAACCGCATGAAATATGCTGCTGGTCAGGGATGCCTGATTCCCACACACAGCTGTCAGTTATGCCCACGTCAAAAATACCTGCACCACTCCTGACAGCCCAGTACCGCAGGAACATTTTACAACCCATATGCATGCATCATTCTCTTGCAATTAGCGATTCAGTCGGTAGAGGGATTTAATAATAATTAATGATTAATAAGATTGATTGACTTTTTGATGATAAGTAGGAGATAATTAACGAGGGAAAACAACTTGATGATGGGAGATGGATCCCTTAAATACTAATTGGAGTACTCCATCTACGCCATTGGGTACAACTATTCAGTATGCTATTCAGATAAAATGGGAATTGGATCCATGCTCAATGATACATGGTGGTTCAACTGAGTAAATGATTAGATTCTTTTAGAAAGTAAAAGTTATAACTAATCATATATTTATAATTTCTTTGTATCTTCTTCTTTATCTTATAATTATGATGAACTTTTTACTTATTTGAAAGTTCCATCTCTTGGCTCTGACTGTGAATATTCCAATGACAATCCTGGGAGCCATCTTTGCCTTCTTGCTATTTGGCACTTTTGAGTGCAGCTTCCTCTTGGAAGCAAAGTTCCATCTTTCTGCTTTTAAACTCAAAAGCATTTCTTTCTGTATATTATTTATGCATTTCATCCTTAAGGAATAGATGTATTGCATATATTATGTTTCTTTGCTTTTCTTCATCAGAACTATCATTCTGCTCTTCAGCTTGAGCTGGGGGACTTAAACTATGTCTCTGTGACATTCCTGTATTGTATTTCACAGAAATTGATTCTTCAATAATTTGCTTGTTATTTAACATATTTATATAATTCTTTTTTCTATAGTTATTAGAATTATATTCTCTATCCATTAAGGATACTCCTGATATCATCAAACGGATATCTTAAACTATACAGGTATTAAATATAATCATACCAACTGTAATTCCCCTGATGAGATTACCATTCTAACACATTCAAGCTTGAAACAATATGAATAAAGGATAGAGGGATGTCTTAAACTTCTGAATATTGAATAATATATATAAAATTCAAAGTATAAGATGGAAAAATTAGGGAAAAAAATAATAAAGGTTGACAAGTAAAAACTATTATGAAATATTTATGAACCACAAGACACATCAAGGAGTTCCCCTAAAAATTATTGAAATTTACCACCATTTGCATAAGATAGCTTAAAATTTACAAATACCCACTCCTGAACATTTCAATCCAAAGAAAATAAAACAAAATTAGTAAATATTTCAGAACTTCAGAAATAACAGATTAACATTTAAACAGATTCTGACAATTATTTCACACATAAAAATGAAACAGACAGGTCCAGAAAAGTGAAAGAACTAAAAATATGTGCAAAACTATCCCTTTCCAGCCTGATAGCCTTAGCCCACAATCACAACCCCCTCTACGTGCCCTGAGAAGGTCCTCTTACCCCAAAAAGGTATATATACAGCCCTTTTTGGATGAATTAAAACCCAGTAATTTTTAGTATCAACCCAGAACCATTGCCTTCTGTGATAAATTATTCATAAGATATAAAAAATGATTTATGGCTTCATTCTTTCAGCATAATTATTGATTCTAACCCAATTGTTAATTACATTAAAAAAAATCTGCAAAAACCCCAAATATTTCCCTGAGATCTTTCAACTGTGAATTTCTGAAATATGCTTGAGCCAATCCTTGAAATAAGTAAATTTTCTACTCCTTGCATTAAGAATTAAGTTCTGTAAACAGCCTGTCATCCCCATTCCCTTGATTTAACCCCTTTTGTGCATCATCAGGACCCCATTGTCCCAAGGTCTTTACGCGGCACAAAGTTGTCCCTTGAAGAGAGGTTTTTTTCTTTAAAGATCCCCAGCTCTGTGTAAGCTGTGGCCCCTCTTTAAAAATATATCAAAAAATATCTTCACCAAACCAAGCTCCAAACCTTGCACTTGCTCTTACCATATCATTATTCTTGAGCATATTTTGTGTTTTTCTTGGAATTGTTATTATTCTAACACCAATATAACTTTCTTTAGCTAAAGGACCACAAGGTTACTGATATCAGTAACCTGAAATTGGAAAAGAAACCATTTGAATCCCCAATTTCATCCTCATCTAGTGTTAAAATTGAGGAACAAGATCTTTCTTCACAACTGGAACAAGATGTTTTGTTTCAACTAGAATTGACTAAAGGTGGTGGGTCACATTTCATATTTCATTAAACTGAGAATTATTTGGCTTGAAAAATACTAATGCAACTGAGGGGTGCCAGACCACTTGAACCTCCTCCTGTGAGATCCTTTACTATTAGGAAAGAAGCCAAGATTTATTTTCAGAAATGGGCAGCCATGAGCATTGACAAATTTCAAGTCAAGGAAAGATAAATATTTAGATCTAGAATGTGATAGATTTGGGGTTTATGAAGAACCATGCCTCACCAAACATCAAAGGCAAAATCACACTAGGAGTTTTGGTTTTCAATTCATGATCTGTGCTAGTAGGAAAGTAGCAGATCCCATGTGGATCTCTCCATTAGAAATGGCCTAAACATTCATCAACCATCTGAAAGCCCTTCAGTGCATCCTCAACTGAGGAGGATCCCTGGGCAAGCCTTTGATCTACTTAAGGAAGGCATGAAATATGGGATCAATACAGTGCAACTTAAAATTTAATTGATCAAGATTGATGGTGTAGAATACATTTATGATAGAAAAATCTATAATACTAAGAAAAAGGTAAAGCTTTCTGAACTGGATGGGAAAGGTTTTATGGATGTTCTATTGGAAATGCTCTAGAAATCCCAGTGGGTTTCCTGGTCCCAATTTTGTGGAGAGGGTCATTTAGAGGCCCATAGAAATGGGCCTCTGAGTCTATAAAACTTTGAATAAAATTCCATCATATTGCATTGTTGTATTGTACCTATAAAAAAATAGTTACAACATCCCTCTATTGCATGTTGTAGGAATGACTGCCAAAAAGAAAACTTTTACAAAGGCTTTTGTTTTTATAAAAAAATTAAAGGATTAGTTCTACATTTGGGCGTTGAATGCATTAAAGGAGTTGTATTATGACCCCAAGAGGCTTCCCAAAGTCTTTTTGAGGGACCGTGAAAAAGCTCTTATTTGTGCTATTAAACACACTTTCCCTGAGTCATCCAGACAGTCATGCTCCTGGAACTTGTCTAAAAACATTCAAGAAAACTGTAAAGTGCGCTTCAGTAATGAAGATGAAGGATGGCAAAGTTTCATGACTATTTGGGCCAAGTATGGGGCCTCTAAAACCAAGGGGAGGTAGAAGTAAATGATAAGGAACTGAGAGTATTCCAATTTATTGCTTCTTCTATTGATCTCTGCTGGGAGTGCTTACTTTGTAACAAGTATACAGTTTTTCTTGAAATATGGCAAGGATTTACTTGATTATATGGAAAATAATATTTTCCCTATCAAAGAGACATTTATAACAGCGTGGAATTGTGCCAACCCTGTCACACGGTGGTATGTGACACCATAACAACTGCAAAGTGAACTGGTCTTTCAGCCGGTTTCATAGCCTTTTGGTTAGGCCTTGCCTCTCAGTTTGGTTCGCAGTTGTGCGAGGTATGGCAAACCTATACTGTGGAAATAAAACAATTTATCAGGTAGAAGGGGCCCATTCTACTTTGAAACAATTACTTGCGGGATCCTTGGGGAAAATTTTGGATGTGTGGAAAGACCTTGAAGGAAATATTGAAGTTCAAATCCAATCAGTCCATGAAGCACTTAAAAACTCTCAAATAAAGTTGGGAACAGGTCCTCCAACAGAACTGTTAACTTTGGGTTACAAATTGTCAATTGAGGCAATAGAACTCATGGGGCAACTATTTTAGAAGTTAAAGTGCAACCATGATGGCAAGGTGTGCTCAAATTCATATTAAAAAATGATGGGCTTGCCTTGCTCCCACATTTAAGGTGAAATACTAGCATCAAGAGGATAAATTGTTACTGAGGATGTTCATCCTCAGTGGAAGTGAGGCTATGACCCTTCCAATCAAGTAAGTGGGTTTTTTTGAAGGATACCAATTATTGGATTGACAGATTAATTTTATGATTTATAGATAAATTATTGGATTGACAAATTGATATTTTTTCTTTTGAAAGTTTGAAACAGATCAAGGGCTTGATGAAGAATCTCAAATTTCTAAAAAGTGGAATTCCATTTATAGGTAACAACCTAAATAATTCAGTTTAGAAATTTTAAGGTCAATTCTCAAGAATACAGCTGCTTTGATTTCCATTCCAAGGCTTGAGTCAAAGTTTTTAAGGTCAAGCTGTTTTTGACCCAAATCAAAAGCAACCTGTTATGAAATTTCTAAATTTGAACCTATTGAAAGAGAGATTAAGAGGCAAAAAAGGTTTAAAAGGGGACCAAAAAGACCAAAGACGGTAAGTCTTTTATCTTCAGAAAATTTCATTTTTATGGTTTAATGAACTGATGGGAAAATTATTTCTGTAGTGCAAGGATGGCTCTTCATCTGAATCTCATTGTTCAGAGGACACAACCAAAGAAATTGTTAAAAGGGGACCACAAAGACCAAAGATAGTAAGTATTTTATTTTGAGAAATGTTCATTTTTATGGCTTAATGAACTGAAGGAAAAATTATTTCTGTAGTGCAAGGATGGCTCTTCATCTGAATTTGATAGTTCAGTGGAGCAGACTGAAAGTCCATTGGGGTTGGTGCCCTTTGAATCAGATTCCTTTTTTGGAGGATGAAGCAGAAGAAATTGAGGAGTCAAACAGAAGCTCATCTTTTGTTATTTTTGATTCCTTTAATGAGATTAGAATTTTGGCTAACTAATTTTTGATTTTAGGAACCAAAATTGAATTACCTCAATCAAATACCTGAGAAATTACATAATTTCTTGGGGCAGGTTTGGGATCCAGTTGGTGATGTAAATTGTGGATTTAGAGTCATTGCTAAATCACTTGGGTATGATGACAATGGATGGTTTAATGTACAAAATGAATTTATTGAAACAGTGAGGAATGATAAGATGTGCTATTCTGAGATACTTGGGTGCAATAATAATGTTGAAAAGATAGAAAAAAGAATTTATTTTAATGACATCAATTAAAAGATTCCCTCTTAAAAATGGCTTTCAAAGTTGGACATGGTTCAAATAATAGCCAATACCTATGCAAGACCAATATGTTTCATTTCATTGTATTCATGCTGTACTTATACTCCTTTGAAAATTGGTGTAAAAGAAGCATCAGACCCAATATTCATTTAATTTTTTAATGATAAACATTTGTTCCAGCTTGTACTTAAGGGAGATTGATTCCAATCATGCCCATAGTTTCCAAACCACGTCCCATGATTTCCAAAAAAGCCTCTTGTTGGGTTGATCACCTCAAAGACAAACTTGAGTTGTATTCTAATTTATAGAAATCATTTTAATTTCATCATTTGGGTTTGGGGTCTGATGCTGATCTTTTAATTATGTTAATATAAAGGTTTATCACATTTTGAAAATCATTATGATGAGTGTTTTGAATGAGATTTTATTGGTAAGTCAGTTCAACTTGTGTTGGGCTGATATCATCATAAGGATTATTTTTACTTCTTGTGATGATATCAGCTTAACACAAATTGAAATTTTTTTTTTGGTTTTTTTACTTCAGAGCTTGTCAAGTTACTTGTCTTTTTGTTTGGTGTGTTTACTTTAGGGCATGTCAAGTTACTTGTATGTTTTTGGTGTTTTTCCTTTAGGGCCTGTCAAGATGAACTTGTATTTTTTGGCACCATTATTTTAGGGATAGTCAATTTGAACTTGTATTTTAGCAAAATTTTACTTTAGGGCTGCTTGATAGACTTCCATTGTTTATAATTTTTGGTGTTTTCACTTGATGGCTAGTCAAGTTGAACTTACTTGTATTTTTTCATTTTTTTTTCCTTTTTGGTGTTTTTCTTAAGGGTAATGTTAAATTCACAACCTTGCAACCCCCATTCACTACCTAAGAGGGGTTGCGTGGCGTGATGTGAAACCCCAAATGAGTTGCAAACGGCCTTTCACAGCCCACTTGAGTTTTGAACAGCCATTTGCGACTCAGGTGGGTTGTGAATGGCCATTTGGAACCCATTTTGGGTCACGAACCGCACCACACAACTCAAAATGGGTTGTGAATGGCAATATATATATATATATATATTTAATTTAATTATCTAATTTATTTTGGTTGTTTGGTTTTTGATGCCCCCAAACCTGGAAATCATGTGGTTTGGATGCCCCACAACATCCCCCAACATCCCCAAAGTATGCTGTAAACCTGGAAAAAACATGGTTTTTGGGGGTTGTCAAAAAAAAATACTGGGGGATAGGAGGGAATCTCAAACCCCTGTAGAATAAATCTGAAGAATTTTGGCCATTTTTAAGGCCTTCACAATTTCCCTCAAAAAACTGAAAAAAAAACACTCCACATCTAAAATCTTTTGATTTTTTTAATTTTTTTGCTTTGAATATTTTGAGGAATCTGAAGAGACAAAAGGTTTTTAAATATGGAAGGCCATTCAATCACAATTTTTATAGAATTTTTGTACTTCACTTTTCTTCCAGAAAATGGGATTTACATAAAAAATGAGACATTATTTTCAATTTTTTTTTTTTTGTTATTTTTCCATGAGATTTTCCAAATTTTCAGTTTTCATTATTTCAGTGAGAATTGAAAAGGGCCAAAATAAATTATATGGAGATTTTTTAGCTTATTTTTCCCAAATAATTCATAATTGAAAACACAAAAGTGGTGTTTTCCGCTCTAAATCAAATGAGTAAAAAAAATATGAAAAATTGATAAAAAAACCAGACAAATGATCCATTCAAGATCAATTTTTACTACTTTATTTTTTTCACTACCACAAAAAAAATCTTCAAACAAAGTTCCAAGTTCTTATGAATCAAATCTTCCCATTTTTGTGATTCCTTGCTAGCAAAAGCCTTCCAAAGGGGATTTAATTGGGGAGCTGGCCACATTTCAGAATTATAGTGGAAAGAAACTATTTTCTGAATCTTCCAAAATAATTAAACATATGGGAGATGCTTGAGAAATAGAATTTGGAGGGTAATCAAGGGCCAAATAATTTGATGGCATCAACTTAGATAAAATTAACACTGGCCTTTTGTATGTATCTGCAAGTAGGAAACCATGGCAACAGAATTTCATCCAGTAGCTTTGAGGGGCAGGTCCAGAAGTTTGGTTGAGAGGTTTTCTTGCTTTGTCAAAATTTTCATCCCAGACTTGATACATAAAGTTTTCTTCCTTGAAGAGAGGTTTTGATTACATTTACTTGATAATTTACTGATGTATTGAACTCCAATCTTCAGATTTACAGCCCTAATTAACTGCTACTGATCTGAACCCACAGTTCCCATCACCCATCACATCTTGAACATGTGAAATGTGTGGTATGGCTATCTTTGGGAAAATGAAACTTTTGCATTGATACTAAGGAAAAAAAGATGAGTATTCTTTCAGATGAAATGAAAAAGAAAAAATTCATGCTGACTTTATCAATAGCCACCTCTTCAAAATTATCAGAAGATTAAAAAGACAATTTTGTGACCTTCATCCCAAAAACAAGGGGTCAATGAGTGAACCATAAAGCAAGATTGATTCAGAAGTTTATTCAACTTTTCTATTTCAGAGGCTGTGGCTGTGGGAGAAAAGATTGAATTCCCTGGAGGCCTATAAGCGTCTTCATATTCATCTTTTTGCTTTCTTCTCTTGATCCTCTTAAAAGTCCCAGGACTCAAAGTCTGTGAAACAAAGTTCTTATTGATGATGGTTCCTGACCTCTGAGTGAGAAATGAAAATATGAAAATCAATGGAAACTAGAAAAACAATCCTTATACCCCCCAACCAAAAAAAATTACTAACTGTCTTTCTTATATCCAATTCTTCAAGATCTTTGATTTCTTCTCCACTCAATTCCTCTTCTGTTATAAAATCATCCTTTTCACAATGCAATGTTGACCTAATTAAAAAAAATTCTTCCTCTGATTCCTGTTTCTTTTTTCCCTTGGACTTTTCATGGCATTTCTTTCCTTTCCTTTTCCTCAGAGTCTGAAATTAGAGAAAACCAATTTCCAACCATATGCTGAAAAGATAAATTCAACAGAAAGGAATAAAAAAATCACAAAAAGAAAAAAACTAGCCATTGAATCAACCACTTGGTGCTTCCTTGGTCTTCCTCTTCTCTTAGGTACTTCAAAATATTGAAACCCAGATGGATCCCTCTTAGATTAATTCTGAGAAAATCTTTTGCTTTTATTTGGGGCTCCTTTGGTTCTTCCACAAATTTTCCTTTCTTACTTTGATCGTGGTTCTTGAATGGGAGTGAGTTGATACTTCCCTTTTAACAGTTTGATCATTTATCCAAGCTTAAAATTTTGTTCTCCTGGGCGGAATTTAAGGAATTCTTCAAAGATTTCATTCTTAAACTGGTGTATGTTGGCTCATTGGGAAGTTGATTCATGAGATGATTGAGAAGGTTGGCATGACCCCTTCTCAGAAAGCTATGAATAGATCCAAAATAAAAGAAAAAACTTCAGAAATCAATGTTAGAATTATTTTTTTCTCCAAGAAAAGAGAACATACTAGCATAGGAGGTTTGACATGCCACTGGGAATTAAAATCATCAAGCAAAAATTTTTGCTTCTTGAGATTGGCCTTCTTCACTTGGTGTAAACAAGGAATTGCCATGATAGAATAATAATTAAGATCAGAACAGGTGGTTGATTTTTCTGCTGAAAGTTGAAAGGAATCCACAATCTTGAGAGAAGAGTGGCTTGTTTTTCCTGATATGTTCAACACAATATGGGAAACCAATCAAGTTCTTGAAGTCTTGCTGGGAAGTTTCAATGGAAGTTTCATGGATTTGAATTGAAACTGAATGATATATTTGGTTAACTACATCAGAGAAGAAACCAGAAGAAGTTGTGATAAATTTTCTGAAATAAGAGTGAAGCCCTTCTATCCTAGATGTGCTGGTATTTCCAAAATGCAGGTGCTTGTTTGCAGCATATGAAACAAATTCTATTTTTAGAGGGAGCCAGTTTTCAAGAAGTTAGTCAGAAGTAGGGTGATTCCAGACCACAGGCATTTTGGTAAAATTATCTTGATAAGAATTTCCAGATTGGGATTTGACCAGCTTATTAAAGTGTTTTCTGAATATCATCCATTAGGGCGTATCAAAGTTAGCAAACCTGCCATTATAAACCCGCCATTTTTAATGTTGGGTTTCTGAAATAAACATACTCCTTAACTGTTGTATTTCAAAATGGCGGGTTTCATGAAAATGGAAGATTTCAAACATCAAAACGGCAATCAAACCCGTCATTTATGCATCATCATCCATCCACCATCCATTACATCCAAAACACCCATCCATGTCAGAAAATCCATACCAATCCCATCTCCATCACATCACCCACATCTCATATCCATTGCTTCACATCTCTATTGCTTCACATCTACATCTTCACACAAATCCCATCATCATCTCATCAACCCACATCAAAATACCATCTTTCTCAACATGTCCAATCAAACTTCCTGGAAGCAAGTTGAAAACACAAAAAAGATGACTGAACTCTAAACCACTGGTCTCCTCCTTCCTCCCCCTCACCAAACACCCATCACCTCCACCTCACCCATCACTCCACCTCACCCACCACCTCCCCTCCTCCTTTGGTTGGCACCCCTGGTAAGCCCCCCCCCCCTCCTCCTCTTCCTCCTCCTCTTCCTTCCCCTCATTGGTTGCTGATCCTTTGATCATTCAACCTTTAGGTCCCCCCACACCTCCTTGCTCAATCCACCAGGTAAGTTCCTGAATTCTGCAAAGCAAGTAACTTTTCCCAGATTTTAATGGGAAACAGGTCAGGCAACCTGAGTTTCCTTCTCATCATCCTCCCACCTTCAAGCCAAACCACTGTCTGTTGCTATCCAATTCCTTGGCTCTCAAGCATCTCAAATTGCCTTTCAGGGAAACCTCAATCATGCAATCTTGAATTCTGATCCCCATTCAATCAAGAAATACATCCAAATCATGCTCCAAAAAGATTTGGTTGGCTTCCTCCTCCTCCTTGTCCTCTTCTGCCGCCGGCAATTTATTGATTGATGCCAGCGGCCTCCTCCAGCTTCTCCTCTACTGCTGCCTGCAATCAATTGCAGGCGGCCCCCTCCTCCCCCTTTGCCACCGCCAGCAGTCAATCTTGGGCTGCGGCTTCCACCACCTTCTCCTCCTCTGCCCCGGCCGGCAATCCATGGATTGATTGCGAGTGGAGGCCTTTCATCTACAGATTTAAGTGCCAGGGGGGACAGGTAAATTGTCCCATCTGGCAATGGCACACTTAGCCTGGTGGATCAAGCATCACTCATCAATGTTGATGTCAAGGGTTCAAATCCCATTGTGTGCAACTAAATTTTGGATTTTCAAGCTTCCGCTGCCCTCACAATGTTTTTCAAAGAAGAATATCTTCTTGATCCTCACCCCAAGCAGATGATTTGCCTGGGAGGGAAAAAGATGGGAGGAGATTATTTGACAAACATACAGAGACATGGAAAGAATAGGGCTTGCATCCCTCAAAATTTTATACAGAAAATTGAATCCCTTATTGATCCTCACCCCAATCAAAGTATATGTTTGCAAGGGAACAAGATGGGAGGAGATGATTTGACAAAAATACAGAGATTTGGAAATAATAGGGCTTGCAACCCTCAAAATTTTATACAATGAATTAAAACCCTTCTGGATCCTCAGCCAAAATGTAGTATGTGGATGGGAGGAGATGAATTGGGAAACATACAGTGACAGGGACAGAATGGGGCTTGTCAGCATTGGTTAAAGGGGAAATGTTTGGATTGATAGTTTTTGAATTGCTTCCTCATCTTTTTGGATGAAAGAGCCAGCCTACCTTGGTTTTATTCATTAGTTCATTGGCCATCAGGAGATAATCATTCAAATTAGAGGATGGAGGTTGGAAAAATGGTGTTTCATTGTCAAATCCAAAGCAAGTGTCATAGTTTGAGGGAATTTTCATCCAGTTTACAAGGATTATGTGATCATCTCTCTTGAGCTGACTTGAGCCTTTGGAAGCTGAATAGGGGGGATTGGGGGATTTTTGCTTTGGTTGAGTGGACTTGCAGGGGGAGGTTTGCAGAGGGGCCATTCAAAAAGATTAAGAGGGATGAACGGATAAAGCAATAAAGTGATTAAGCAATGTGATGAAAGTAGGTATGAAGCAATGAAGTAATGAAGTGATGAAGCAATGAGAGTTAGGATGTGATGGAAGGGGGGATGAAGTGATGAAGGGATGAAGCAATGAAGCAATGAGAGGATGGATGTGATGAAAGAAATAAAGTGATAACAGTGATGAAGCAAGGTGAGAGTGATGAAGTGATGCAGGGATGAGAGTGATGAACCAGAAGAGATGAGATTGATGAAGTGATGAGAGTGATGAATCAAGTTTCTGGATGAGGATGGAGGTAGAATTTTTTGCAATGAGTTTGGAGGATGAAACCAGGGGTTATTATGTGGAATGAAGCGTGGTTTAGCTGGTGAAGGCCTTTATATACTTTACTTGAAAAAACCCACTTATTTCATGTTAACTTTGACACGTCTTATCTGAAATAAGTGGGTTTCTTGATTTTTAATGGCGGGTTTTTTTAACTCTGATACTCCCTATTTTTTTTCAGATTTAAAGTGTTTTCAACAATGTGTTTGAATGTTTTTGAAGATATTCCAGAAACAGAGTAAATGATGAGAGTTGGTAAATACAGTTTCAATGGAATGAATCAGGGCTTGCTCTTTGTCAGTCACAATTACTTTGGATTCTTCATGTTCTATTTGCGTTTCATTTGAAGTTCATTTGAAAACTGTAAACTCATTTTGTCCATAAAAAGAATCAAAATAGTATCAGAAATTGCTTCAAAACACACCCCAAAAAAGACACTTCCCGTTATTCTTGTAGATGCATCAATTTTTTTGGGGTAGATAATTGATACTTAAAATCCCCAAATCATTTTTTTGGGCCCTTCAAAATGCCCATTAAAATAATTCAAACTGAAAATTTTGAAAATCTCATGAAAAAATAACAAAAAAAGAATTGAAAATAATGTCTCATTTTTTATTTAAATCCCATTTTCTTATGGGAAAGTGAATTACTAAAACTCCCAAAAAATTATAATTGAATGGCCTGCAATATTCAAAACCTTTTTTTCTCTTCAGATGTCTCAAAATAATCAAAGAAAAAAAATCAAAAATGTGACAAGATTTGAGACATGGAGTGTCTTTTTTTTTTAAGTTTTTTGAGGTCAATTTTGAAGGCCTTAAAAACAGCCAAAATTCTTCAGATTTATTCTACAGGGGTTTGAGATGCCCTCCAATCCCCTAACCTTTTTTTTTTTGATGACCCCCGAAAACCACTTTTTTTCCAGTTTTACCGCATGCGTTGGGGACGTTGGGGGATGTTGTGGGGATGTCCAAACCGCGTTATTTTCAGCATTGGAGGCGTGAAAAACCCAAAACCCTTTATGTTTCCTTATTTATTTTATTTTATTTTTTTATATTTTTTTATATTTATATTTTAAATTTAATTCATTATTTTATTTTTTATTTGTTTTTTATTTTTCATTTTTTATTGAAATAAAAAAAATAAATAATATATAAAAAAAGGTAAAAAAATGTTACAAAAAATACATATACATATATATATATAATATAAACGTTTGCAACTCAGATGGGTCCCAAAATTCAATTTGCCAACAACTTTTTGCGCCCTTTTGCAACCACAGGGTTGCGAATTTAACATTGGCCTTTTGTTAAGGGCAGTTCAAATTTGCTACCTTGCAACCCCCATTCACTACCTAAAAGGGCTTATGTGGCGCAATTTGCAACCCATTTTGGGTTGTGAATGGCAGTTTGTAACCAATTTTGGGCCGCAAACCGCGCCACTCAACCCAAAATGAGTTCTGAATGGCCAAAAAAATAGAATATTTTTTTTATATTTATATTTTTAATTTGAGGAATGTGGAATTCACAGCTCATTGAGTTGTGGCCTCGCTTCAAAGTGCGCTTTGTGGCAGGCCAGGCGGTCCAATTCAAGCTGTGTACAATCCCCCACGTCTCAAAGAGTTGTGCAGCCCACCCAGCCTGGTCCAATGGCGTGTTGGATTCCACACAACTACAATTGAGTCGTGTGGTGTTGTACATGGCTCAAATGTAGTCATTTGGCATCCAACACGCCACCGGACTGCGGTGATCCAAAAAAAATGGAATGAAAGGGCCCTAAAATAACCCATGAATCAAATAAAACTTCCAAAAAAAAGGAATCAACAAAAAAATCAAAGAAATCAAAAAATGTTGATTTTTTGGTTAAAAAAAAAGAAAAAAAGAAAAAAAGAAATGAAAAAAAAAGAAACTGGGACTATCCAATGGACTAGCCCTAAATAAAAAGACCCAAAAAAACAAAAGTAACTGGAATAGACCTAAACTAAAAACACCAAAAAAAACACAAGTAACTGGACTATCCCTAAATTAAAAACACCAAAAAAAGACAAGTAACTGGACTAGCCCTAAATTGAAAACACCAAAAAAAAACAAAAGTAAATGGACTAGCCCTAAACTGAAAAAACAAAAAAAACCAGTTCAACTCTCATTCAAACAAAAAAATAAATAAATAAAAATAAATAAATAAATAAACAAACAAAAAAACTGGGACTATCCAATGGACTAGCCCTAAATAAAAAGACCCAAAAAACACAAGTAACTGGAATAGACCTAAACTAAAAACACCAAAAAAACACAAGTAACTGGTATATCCCTAAATTGAAAACACCATAAAAAAGACAAGTAACTGGACTAGCCCTAAATTAGAAACACAAAAAAAAGACAAGTAACTGGACTAGCCCTAAACTAAAAACACAAAAAAAACAATTTCAACTTGTGTTAAGCTGATACCATCATAAGGAGTAAAATACTCCTTATGATGGAATCAGCCCAACACAAGTTGAACTGACTTACCATTAAACTCTCATTAAAAACACTCCACATAATGAGTTTAACTCAAAACACTCAACATAATGATGTTCAAAATATGAAAATCCTTTATATTAATAGAACTTGTTAGCTGTATTAGAATTACAATTTATATGAAACCCAATGATGAAATGAAGTCAAATTCTATAATATCTATAATCTAGAATACATTTGCATTTGATCTTTGAGATGATTAACCCAACCGGAGGCTTTTTTAGAAATCAAGGAACGTAGTTTTGCTACAATGAGGAAGGATTGCAATCATTTCTCCCTCAAGTACTAATAGAACCCAGTGGTTATTGTTTACAAAGGAAATGAACATTGGATCTGATTGATCAGTAAGACCATTTTAATTGGAGTATAAGTATCACATGAATCCAATGAAATGAAACATATAGGTCTGGAATATGTGTGTGCTATGATTTGACCCATATCTAATTTAGCCAGCCATTTGGAGGAGGCAATCTTTTAATTGATGTCTTCAACATCAATTCTTTGTTTAATCTTTTCAACTTCCTTTGCACCACTAAGAGTCTTAATGTAGCATGCTTTATGTTTCTCCAATTTTTGTATCATTTCTTTTCTCACTTTAAACCAACCATGTTCTTCATAACCAAGATATTTAGCAATGACTCTAAATCCACAATTCCCATCTCCAATTGTATCCCAAACCTCACCCAAGAACTTATTGAATTTCTTTGGTATTTGATTGATGTATTTCAAGTTTGGTTCCTATCATCAACACTAAATTAGTATTAATATTTTTAATCACGTCATTCAAATTAATACTCACCAAGGATAAGCTTCTGGTTGAGCTTTTCTGCACGTTGTCTTCCTCTGCAGAGGATTCTGATTCCAAATTAATTGATCCCAATTGACTTTCAGTCTCTTCCTCTGAGCTATGAAATTCAGATTTGTATTCTGCCAACTTTGACTAAAAATTCATCATTAGTTAGTAACTAAGCTCATTAAACCAAAAAATGAACATATCCCAAAAGAAAAGAATTACAATCTTTTGTCTTTTCTTATTTGGAGCCCTTCTAGTCCTTTTTTCCCCCTTGAATTGTTTTTCAACATTCTCAAACCAAGATGGTTCTTGCCGCATATCTGGAAATTTTGGCCGGCCCCTACTTGATTGTAAGACTTTAGGTTCAAGTGTTGGCTTCAATTAATATTTTTTAATCTTCCAAATGATATACTTCAATAGGCCCCTTTGCTCATGATCTGGAGATTCCAAGATCATTGCATTCACTTTTTCATGTAACTGAGGAATGCTTAGCATTTTTTCAACATTGCAATTGAAAAATTCAAAAGGATCAACCATTAGTGAATAAGGAATCATTAATCAAAAAGCATTACTCAAAAAGCATTAATCACATAGTGATTTGAACAATCAAGCTTGAAAAATCCAACTTAAGCCAACTTACAGAACTAGAACTGCAAGGGTCATAGTGCAACCTCCACTGAGGATGAAAATCTTTGGGTACCACAGATCTTCTGAATGCTAGACAGTCACCTATTTGGTGGGAACAAGGCAAACCCATAGTCTTGGAATATAATTTGTTGCACACTTTGCCATCATGATCACGTTTTAAATTCTTTAATTGTTCCCTAATAAGCTGAATTGCCTCTAAAGACAATTTTTAACCCAATGGTAACAGTTCAGGTGTAAGAACTTTCCCTAACTTAATTCAAGAGTTATAAAGTGACGCATGAACCAATTTAATTTGATTTGAAACTTTTCCATCAAGGCTTTTCCAAACATCCAACATGTTTCCCAAAGAGTTTGCAAGGAATTTTTTGAGAGTCACATGGGCCCCTTCAACCCAAGATGTTGTTTTGTTTCCAAAATCTGGGTTTATACAAGTCCACGCTGTTAAAAATGTATCTTTTATGGGGAAAATGTTATTTTCCATATACTCAAGTACATCCTCATAGGCCTTCAAGAAACACTATACAAGTCAAAATGTAAGAACAAAAAACTGGGAAGAATAAGAAGCACTGATTTGGACCTACTCTGAGTTCTGCATCATTGACCTCCACCTCCTTCTTGGTCTTTGAGGCCCCATACTTTGCCCACAGAGTCATAAAGCTTTTCCATCCTTCAACCTCATTAATAAAGGGTGCTTTACAGTTTTCTTGTATTTTTTTAGACAAGTGCCAAGTGCAAAATTGTCTTGATTACTCAGGGAAACTAGATTCAATAGCACAAATCAGAGCTTTTTCACGGTCCATCACAAATACTTTTGGAAATCTCTCAGGATCATAAGCCGCCTCCTTTAATGCGTTTACAGACCAACTGAACAAATCAAATGCTTCTTTTGTTTTAAAAACAAGAGCTTTTTTGAAAGTTTTCCTATTGGCTGTCATTCCTACAAAATGCAATAGCTGTATTTTGTACTTATTTGTCTTGTAAGTACAATCTAACATAGCAATATGATGGAATTATTTTGAAAGCTTTACTGCCTCAGGATTTTCTAAGTACAGGGCCTCCAAGTGACCCTCTCCACTGAACTTTGAATGGTAAATCCCACTTTTTTCTTCAAGCTTTTCATAGAGTACCTCCATAACACTTTTCCACTTAAATTTTGCAAGGGTTACCTTCCGCTTAGTGTTATAGATTGTTTGGTAATCAACATGATCCACTCCATCAATCTTGCTCAATTTCCTCTTAAGCTGCAACTTATTGATCCCATCATTCATGCCTTCTATTATATTGTCTAAGGCCACCCCCAATATTCTCCTCAGTTGAGGATGCAAAGAGGGATTTTCAGATGGTTGATGGTTATTTTGGGTTTCTTTGTAGGAGAGTTGCCACAAGGGGTCTGCCTTTGTGCAACTTTCACAGATTAAATACTTGAACCCAACCTTTCTTGTGTGAGTTTTTTTAGAATGTTTGGTAAGAAGTTGTCCCAAATAGGAACCATGGCAATCACAGGCAAAATCCACATATTTATCTTTCTTTGAGTTGAAAACCATCAGAGTGTGACCATGCTTCATAGCCCATGTTTGTAAATAGTTTTGGGCCTTTTCCCTAGTATTAAAAGTTCTCACAGGAGGTGAGTCAAGTGGATCTGGCACCAATTCAATGGTTATGTTTTGTAGTTTCATAGTTACAGGCACCCCATGAGTTATTTTGAATCAAATTTAATCAAGCAAAGACCTCTGTAACATAACATGTTACTCACGACCAGAGGTTGCATCCCACTTTGAAACCTTTTTTTCCTCAATTGTCACCCTTGATGAGGATGCAATTGGGACTTCCAATGTTTCATTAGCCAAATCCTTTTTTCTTTTTCCAAATCTTTTTTGATGGCACTATCAATGTAGACCTTCCACGCAGCCATTTCAGAAGAAGGAGGGATTGCCACTGTTCCCATGCAAAAAAATGCAATGGTATACTTCAGTATTTAATCCAAATTTCAATTGAACAAACAAAGTTTGCTCACTTTCAAGTTGAGAAAGAATTGTTTGCAGGTTTTTATATGATTACAATTTTCACTTTAATTTCACTTTTGTTTCACTTTAAATTCACTTTGTAATCACTAGGTGTGGAACAACAGTCCCAAAAATTATGTGTTGATCCCAAATTTGGGTTGAGGGAACCCAATTGTGGTCCAGGGGGTGCCCAAAATTCTGGCACAACTTCCAGGGGGTTGCGCACCCCCAAAAACAGTGGTTTTGAGTGGTGTACCCCCATACACCGCTCCAAATTGCCATGTTTGGGGGGTAAACTGCTCCTATACAACCCCCTGGGGGTTGCGCGTGTTTCGAAAAGCACTTTTCAGTCATCTATGGGCCCCCACGGCTCATTTGGGCCGTGTAGGGCCCTACACAACTCCCACACGACTGGAGTTGTGAATTTATCATCACCCTTTTCACTTATTTAACTGATTTATTTTTTACTTACTTACTTGTTTATTTATATCCTTTTATTTATTTATATTTTTTTATATTTATATTTTTAAGTTGATTCATTATGTTTGTTTAATTAGTAAAATTGAAACATTAAATAAATAATAGGTAAAAAAAGGTAAAAAAATGTTTCAAAAAATATATATTCATATATACTATAAATTTTTGCAACTCAGATGGGTTGCAAACAGCCATTTGTGACTCAGATGGGTCGTGAATGGCCATTTGCAACTCAGATAGGTTGCAAATGGCGTTTCGCGCCCATTTGCAACCACAGGGTTGCAAATTTAACATTGGCCTTTTTTTTGTGAATGGGCTATGAACGGCCACTCACAACTCAAAATGGCATTGTGAGCAGCTGTTCACAACTTAGATGGGTTGCAAGCAGCCGTTCACAACTGAGAGGGGTTTCAAGCGGCTGTTTGTGACCCAAAGTGGGTTGCAAAATGCGCCATGTGACCCTTTTTAGCCCGTGAAGGGGGGTTGTGAGGTTGCCAATTTGACATTGGCAAAAAATAAACAAAAATAAAAATAAACAAAAATGAAATAAATAAAATAAAAAATAAATATAATATAATATAATATAATATAAAATAAAATAAAAGTA